>CM038471.1:59213047-59813047 GCA_021464415.1 Lonicera japonica | reverse complement strand
TTATAGTCTTTCATTCTAAATTTTTATATATTAAAGTTTGAATCGATACAATTTATTTGGCTTGAATGTTATATTTTTAGTTAATTTGAATATGTTAGATCTTGGTTGAAAAATAAGAGTAAGTTTACCACTACATTTGAATATATATAGGGGCCTAATTTTTGCTTTTGCCCTGGGCCCTGAAAAATTCAAGACCGGCACTGCTGGTGAAGTAGGTGGTTCAATCTCATCGAGGAATGTATGTATTCCTGCTACTACTTCCTCTGTGATTCTCTCCACAAGCTATCAGCCCTTGTGCATGCATAATTATTTAATTCTTCGAGGAATGTATGTATTCCTGCTACTACTTCCTCTGTGATTCTCTCCACAAGCTATCAGCCCTTGTGCATGCATAATTATTTAATTCTTCCTATAGTTTGTTTTCTTATATATATATATATTATGCGTCAGGTTAACGTGTGTCCTAAGAGCACATGTTAAATACTTATTTTTAAAAATAATTAACTTTCAACATACATTAAATGTGTCACACATTTTCACATAAAATTTTATTATTTCTATTTATAGTAGTTTTAACATGTGCCCTAAGGGCACATGTTATCATTTTTCATATATTATTATAGCAAATGTGTTGTAATAGCCAGCATTTACTTGCGGGTGGGATGTTTTTGGTTCCTCTACTTTTTTTAATGTAATTTTTTACTTTTCTAATATTATTATAAATGAAAATGTTTGTTTGTGTGTCATTATCAGAAATAAATAAATAAAATATATTTGTAATTACTACGCCAACCAACACACAGTTAAGTTATGGGGGTTGATAAATGCACCATCATTTTTTGTCACAAATGTCCTCTAAAATTTTTATCAATATTATACTAAACTTTATTCCTAATGCCCTCTCATTTCACTTTTTTTAAACAAAGGTTAACTATTAATTAATCATTAATACATACACCCCTTCACTACCCTCTTTTTCTCCTCCTCCTCTTCCTTTTCCTATGGAAAAAAGTGAACGGATTCAAACCCAAATTTGAGCAATCGAGGATTCTACATCTAAGCTAAAATCCAGCCTTCATCTGAATACTCTCATCAAAAAATTCATAAGGAATCTTTTTTTTTCTCCTCTTCCTCCTCCTCCTTCTTTTTTTTCTTCAAAACATACATATATACATACATACACATACATACATATATATATATATATATATATTCAAAAGAAGTATAATTGTTTCATTGTTACCTTAACTTTATGCATTTAACCGTTATTTGATGAATGTTGCAAAATTATAATAAAAAAATTTGTAAAAAAAACAGAGCAAAAACAAAGCGCTGGGTTTTAAACCCAGCAATTACGCTCCCCACATTGGCCGAGTGATATGTATATCACTCACCCCACATTAGCTGAGTATGTGATGCTTCTGAAAAAAAATCTTAAATTGATATAATATAGTTATGTACTGGTACTTTCAAGACAATTTCTTACTTGTATAATTAATGATTCATCTCTCTTCTTTTTCTTCAACATCTTCCTCAAATTTCACCATTAATGTTTCAAATAAAGCTCTCAATTTAATTTTCCCGTAATACTTTAATTGAAGCTCTATTAATCTTTTTCCCCTTTTATTAGTAATTAAGTTTTCGTGTTCTGTTTTTTCATTTTGATAAACCCACTTTGATAAATTCTCTCTCTAGATTTAAAAACTTTGCCGATAGAGCCAAAGGCAACGTTGCCTTTGCTGCCAAATTGGGGCAAATGGGTATATATAAATCTTTTCTAAAAAAAAAAAGAAAAAAATTCATGTCTATAAATCTGTTTAAATTTCAGTTGCTCAATGTTGAGCGAGTAACAATGAAGATACTTCCCCAATGACGGGAGAGTATTATCACATTTACTTTCCTTAATACAGGATAGTATATCTCAAAAATTGGGCAGTGGCTAAGTAATTACTGATGTTCCAGATGTTTGATGTCGAGAATGTATTATCACATTTACTCTCCTTAATAAGGGAGAGTATATCTCAAAAATTGGACAGTAGCTAAGTAATTGCTGAAGTTCCATATTCTTAATGTTGGGAGAGTACCAATGAAGATACTCTCCCAATGATGGGATTGGGAGAGTATTATCACATTTATTTTCCCTAATACAGGAGAGTATGGCCAATAGATGATTAAACACACCCGTTTTTTATCAAATATCCCTGGAGTAAAATCCAACTTAAAAAACTAAATTAAACATTTTGATATTAAAAAAAATGTATAACAAAATGCTCGATGATGTGTTATTAAATCACAATTAAAAACAAACATTTCATCTCATTTCATTGATAACAACTATCCACGTCCAAAAAGGAACATTTCATTTCATTGATAACAACCAAATATTACATAAGATTCTTGAATTAACACATCAAACTATGCAAAATGCCTAAGTAAACCACATCCACAAACATACAATACATATCAAATATAAACAAACTTTCTTCTTCAACACTAATGATTCATACTTCTTCTAATACTCCATTTTGCATTTTCTTTCCTCTTCCATTTGTTTCTTCAATTCATCACATTCACTATTTAATTATAGGTTTTTTGCCTATAACTTTCGAACTTTGCACTGAACATCAATATATCTTGATTCATCATCAGCTTTGTCTTTATCACACCATCAAAAAAACTTACATGACTGCTCTTTATAATTTTTACATCCAAAAAACTTGCGCCCAGGATTCTTAGTTATGGAATAAACTTTTAAAGGTGCAGGTTCTCCACAATAATAACTCATACGCGAGTTAATTGATCTGCTACTGGAACCCATTAACCTACAAACCTTAAAATGTAAGTTTAAAACCTTAAAATTTATCAAAAAAAAATACACGATCTCAATGGATAAAGCTGGTGGGGTTGGAGAAGCACTTGTTGTGGTTTCCTCAATGCATAAGAAGCACTTATTGTGGTTGGAGAAAGTAGTACATGGAATCTACAAAAGAAAAAAAATATATATAAATGAGAATCCAATAGAAAATGAATAATTATTAAATGTTAATAAATAGACAAAAACATTGAATGTTAGTTTGGGAGAATAAAAACATATCCCACCTCTTCCCTCCTTTATATGGAGGACTATCCAAACATTTTACAAATCAAGTTCTGGATACATGGGATCCTAAATCTCTCCGCAAAGCCCAATATTTACATTTTCCTTTGAAATGCAATCAGAGCCCTAAAGTTTATCCCCAAAATCAAGCAAATAGGATTGAAAATCCTTACATAAATTTAAAGAAAATTGTAAGATAACAATTGGAGCACTTTCCCAAAATTAGATTCTTAATTCAATTTATCCCAAATTTGAACAAATCTTATGGGAATGGTGGGAGATGATCTAGTTCAGTTTTTAATCAACATGTATCCAAATATATAAATGGAAGAGGGCAGCCGGCAAACTAAAATCTGAAACCAGTTCAATGTAATTTATGGTACATTTAGGAAACCAATGCTAACCTTTAGGATTGGAGCAAAATTGGCCTACACAATTTTGAGCATCTCTGATTCTAATTCCAAAGCTCATAATTGGATTCCCAGGCACACCATCAATGAATTTATAAATGGTGGAAGGCGAAAGACATGTTTCCACAAAATGTACTACGTTCAATTAAATTCACAACCTTACCCCAAAAAAATTAAATTAAATTCATAACATATACGGATGAATCGACTAAAACTACAAGCTGAAGACATCATATACTAATGAATCAACTAAAACTACAAGTTAGAGACAGAGACAGAACAATTTGTGAAGTGTGAAAAATAATCATATGTGGCAACTTAAGCAAAAAACTTATTAAAAATGGGACTAGGAGTTTGCTCATTTCTAAGAACGAAATCGGATGCTGCGAAACAAACACCTGACCAAAAACAAAGACGCCCAATTAAATCAAATTACCAACTAGTTAACCAAACTAATCATTTATTTGGTCAATAATTGTTGTCTTATGTTAGTTTTTTTTTATTAACATTATATATAAATTTAAATATAATTGTCTTGTGTTAGTTTCAAACCCTTAAAATCAAATAACCCATATTTGAAAATACCCTAAATCCAATGTAAGAGTATAAGAGAGAAGAGATGAATGACATACCAAATATAGTTTCAGAGGTGGAGGGAAAGTTTTCAATGACTAGGTAGCTTTGAACGGGAGAAAAGAGATGTGTTTGCACTCTCAGTGGAGATGGAGAATGACGGTGGAGGCGGGAGAGATAGTGGTGTGTTTGAAGTTTGAACACCCTTTTTTCTTCTTCTTCTTATTTTATGGTTTTAATTAATTAAAACTTAACTTAATTACTTTAATTGTGCTCTTAATCTAGAGGGTGGTGGGGTGGTGTATTTGTGATTTTTTTTTTTATAAATGGGGGGTGTAAGGTGTATAGGGCATCTGTGACTCAAAAATAGGAGTGGGCTCGTTATTATGATATTCTCAAGTTGAATAGAAACAAAAATGGGTTTATTGATTAAGATTGGGCTCGTTATTATGAAGTTGAATAATCGATAATTGGGAAAATGAGGCCCATTGGTTCAAATAAAAGTACCTTCCTCACGTTCAAATAATTTATATATATATTTTTACTTTTACATATGTTTTTCGAAAAACAAAAATGTCAAGTTAATCTACTGTTAAGAATAAAATTAATTTATTTTTTTATTGTTATTATGATTTTTGGTAAAATAAATTCTACAGCAAGATTCTTAAGAATTCAAACTAAAATAAAAAGGGAGGTAGCAGGCCAATTGTTTGCGTACTCTCTTAACACATTTTGTATTAGAACATTTTTTTATATTAATACAAGCAATACACCAACACACTTGATGTAGGCACGAAAAGAACTAAGATTTCCATGGTTTCTTTTCCAATTTTACTGTAAGCCGAGTGAAGAAGTTAGTTATTTGACTTTATTTTTTGTTATAAAATTTCTTACATCAAGCAAAAAAAAGGGGGGGGGAGGAAATCTTAAAAGATAATAGTTGTAAAATAAAATCCAAATGAGAGCTATTAGGCATACTTTGCTTTAGATGGGCCCAACATGGGGATGCCGAGCCCAGCCCAAGTATTTGTTATTCTCATTCGCCAACTAGAACATGTTGTTTAGCCCACGTGTCAGGCCGCGAATGGAGAAAAGATGATTTTAACAGCGACACCGATGGATGGAGCAGCAGCAAGTCGTGAATGATTGAGAAGTCACCCTTCTTCTTCTTCTACAACTAAATCACCTCAGTGTCTTCGATGATGACAAACTCGTAACACTCTCTCTCTCTTCTCTTTTTATTTTTTGTTATATTTATTGTCTCTCTACGTACCTTTCATCCTCCTCGTCATCATCAATTGATTCAATTTTATCCTTTGGGGTCTGGTTTTTCAGGTCTATTTTCTTTGCTTTCCTTCTTTCACTTGTAACTAATCTTTATCCTTTTAATTTTATGAAGAACTCAGTTCATGATTTCCCCTTTTTTTGTGAATATAAACTTTTGATTTTGCAGATAACAAATGGGTAATGCGTCGTCTATGCTAACTCAGTATGATATTGAAGAAGTACAAGAGCACTGCAACAATTTATGTGAGTCTTCCTCGCTTTACTTATCCATAAATTCAAATTTCGTGTGTTTGTCTTGTTTTTGGGATTTTCTATAACTCGCGATTCAATTTCTCAAAATTAGTCTCCCAGCAAGAAATAGTCTCACTGTATGAGAGATTTTGCCAACTCGATCGGAGTGCCAAGGGTTTTATCTCCGCTGATGAGTTTTTATCAGTACCAGAGTTTGCAATGAATCCTCTTTCTCAGGTAGGTGGCTGTTGGGTTGATTTCAAAATTAATTAATCTGAATTTGGGTTATTTGCTGTTCTTTCTGGGTTTTGGGGGATACACTGAACATGTTTGTTCATTTGCTTTATTTGGGTTCTTTACAGAGGTTGCTTAAGATGGTGGATGGTTTGAATTTTAAGGATTTTGTGTCGTTCTTGTCAGCATTTAGTGCTAAAGCAAGTGTTGCTCAGAAAATCGAATGTATGTTTTTCTATTCTTTCTTCAGCCTACTCTCTTTTTGATGTGTAACTTGCTTTACTTGTTTAACTGCTAATAAATAAGTACAATTGTAGAGTTGAATAGATATCGGCACTGTCATTTTAGAATTACTCTCTTTTTGATGTCTAACTTGCTTTTACTTGTTTAACTGCAAATAAATAAGTACAACCGTAGCGTTGAATAGATATTGGCACTAATTGTCATTTTAGAATACTTCTATATCTAGTTGGCAAAGTTTTTTATATAGGTAGAAAACATAAAAAATTGTTCTCCAATGATGCTTCATTTCTTTCTTACTTGGCACTAATTTAGGAAGAGGGAAAATTAGTGGGTTTACTTGGCATTAATCCAATGAGAATGTGCCAAATCATAGTAGGAATTTCTATATGGCTCACCTTCTACCTCATATAGAAATGGTTATAAAAAAACCCCATTGGAACATATTTTTTCCATTTCTCATTTTTATCATAGAAATTTGTGTGGATGGAAATGACCACTTGAGATGGCCTTAGATCTTAAAATGAGTGATTTGGAACTTCTTACCAGAATAATTTCTTCACCTGAAGGGATATGGAATACCCACACTCATATATATATAGGATTAGATATATTAATACATTAGGGTTTGAGTTTCTCCCCTTAGTGAAATGTTTTGCTCAAAATCATATTTTCTTATACTATATATGTATGTCATTTGGTTAACCTTTTCTATTTGCTGACACGTAAAATGGTCACTCTCTGTCTCAGTAATCTTCAAAGTTTATGATTCGGATTATAATGGGAAGGTGACTTTCAATGACATATTAGAAGTGCTGCGGGATTTGACTGGCTCGTTCATGTCGGATAAGCAAAGAGAGGCATTTCCCGATTTTCCATTTACTCTTTTGTTCTTTATGTTTCGTCATTACTCATTTATCTATTAATAAGACCTCCTTCCTCTGCAATTGTTTATTGAATCCATTAATACAAAAACTTGCGAGCAAATTCATAGAAAGTTGGGTCTTTCACTGAAGTACCTTATGTGTGACTTATCACATAATACATATAGATATAAAATGCAGCAAAGTGGTAAGGATTGGATATCATCGGTGGACCAGTCTATCAGGAGACATTTTGCGGGTGGATTTTTTAGAATTTAGGCCGGGTTTGTAGTTGGCTATCTTAACTGTTAAACTAACATTTATTGGATAGAAAAAAGAAATTTTTTATTGATAACACATCTTTCTTATGTATTTTGACTTCTAAAATAATCGAGTTAAACTATATTGTGAAGTTCACAAGGACATCCGAAGGCCTAGAATTAACACTCACTTTAAGCTTTGTATGCTTCCTATCTGATGAAGCCTTTAATTGCACATACTAGTAAAAATTTATAGTGCCAGCGTGAGATATGATTTCATTTGTTATGAGATGTATTCGTATATCCATCATTACATATCCATCATTACAACTTTACGAGTCGTGGATTATTGTTATAACCATGTCCTTTCGTTTCTTTATTTTCTGGGATAACTTAGCTCATACTCATGCCAATTCAAATTCTTAGCCAGCCCGTTTTAATGGATTAAGGTTTTGGTGAATTACATGGAAATAGATTTTTGAAATGTGTGAATAGAAGCTCTCTTAGCCTTTTGTACTATGTGATGTTTGTATCGATACTTTGCTACTTTTAACCTTGAGGAGAGAATAACGCAAGCTCCTAATGCATTTATTATGTGTTTTGTAGGAAGTTTTAAGCCAATTGTTGCAGGAAGCTGGTTATTCAATGGAATCCTCTTTACTTTTGGGTGACTTCATTAAGGTTCTCTTCTCTTCCATTGCGACTTATGCTATATAGGGTAAGAGGGGAGATGGGGGCGGAAGGAGAGAGGCGCGTCTTAAAATGATTTAATTTAATTTTTTCACATTAAAGTTAATGTCAAAAGAACCTTGTGAAAAATATATGTTTGTAAATTAGATAATTACTCTCTTTGCACCTCTCTATGCAACTCATGTAAGAGCAACTCGTACTAGTATTTTGTATATATTGGGCATTAAGAAAAGGATATCTCAAATATAGAGGTGAATGTTTGCTTAAAAACTTAGATAACCTCTTTTGCATGAGTGAAGTGGTGAAGAATGAAAGTATTAAGACATAAAAGGACATTGAAGGGCTAGATTCAGGTAATATCAAAGCTTCACCAAGTAAATACAATAAGGAACTCCTACAACATGGGATTATCCAAATTGAGGCTATTTTTTGTTATAATTTTGGAGCTTCGATTAAAGGCCTCATTATTGAGTTCAATTCCGGTTAAATTTATGTGAATATTGTAAATCTGATAAATTTAACATACAAATCTCTTTTGTTTCAGATACTTGACAAACCAGGACTGAAGATGGAGGTGGAAGTCCCCATTGACTAACCTAAAACTCTGCAATCTTACCTTTTTTACAACAGCAACAAGAATAACCCCTCCCATTCGGTCGCCCTTTTGTGGAAAGCACTGTTCGTAACAAGAACAAACAACCCCACCCCAAAAAGAGAGTGCGAGAAAGATTGAGTAATAAATATAAGCGCTGTGTATGGCAAATAAAATAAAGCTTATTTCGTAAATTGTGTGCACCATCCTCCGTCTCTCTCTCGCATAGTTCCAATATGTCTGCTACGCCTTTTTATTTAATATCTCAAGCACCATTGATCTTTTGGGATTCTTCAACACAATGAAAAGAATTGACACAACTGGTGTTGCTTGTTAGTTTAGGCATGAGGATCTAATCTAACACTTGACAAAGAGGATTTTAGTACGTGCATAAAGTTGGCAGTAACACGATATAAGTAGATCTAACCTTGTAGACCTGTGTGGCTGTTATTGCTAGCACAAAGTTGGATATGTTTGTAGACAGCAGTAATTTCTGTATACACTAGAGGAATAGGATCAAGTAATTCATCATTATGGACAATAGTAGGTACGAGGGGAAATTTGTTAGTTGGATTTCAAATTGAGTATAAGTTAAAGTGCATGGAATGTGCTAGTTGAAATTTGCACCTACTGTACGGTTTGTGTGGATTTCACATTTTAGTTGTTCTAGAGATTAAATTTATATATGTAGTATATTGTGGGTTGTAGCTTCTTCAAATGTAGACAAATTTTGCAATAGCTTTGCACCTTCTCATCAGCCGTACTCCCTTAATATAGAAGCAAAGGGCCCGAAGATCTCCATACAGTTAAAAGTTCACTTATATTCTTTGGCATATGCAACTGTGTGAGATACAAGCAAACATTTCGTCATTATTCCCTTAGCATATTGAAAGAGTTGTTCTATAAAAGGAGATGGAGATGGCTTCTATTTAGACTGTTTCCTAAGTGAAGTTTCAACAATGAAGAACAAAATGGATAGTCGGTATATGGTTAGTGCTGAGTACTGCACGTTAATTAATGAAATTGTGAGCAACTTAGTCACCAAATCTCAAAATTGTCTCTGCTATAAATCGAATTTGATGACAAAGCAAAAGGTATCCTGTATCAAGTGAGCCTAAGGACAATTCGTTAGTTTTACGGGCTTCGAGTTCAAATCATAGGAGGGATCAACATTCAGATGGGCTTAATGAGAGAGTAAGAAGTCTTGAAGAAGAAAATTGGGATATGAAGCAAGGTTTCTTGGAGAGCATGGAAGAAAGGAACAAGTTAATGAATGAGATATATCAGCAGTAGGGGTGTTGTCAGAAATCCGAAAATTGAACGAACCGAACCGATCCATTGCGATCCAAAATTTCCCAAATCGAAAAAAAAAACCGAAACCGATTGATTTGGGTCAGTATGGGTTAGGGATTCGGGATCCCCGAACTGGATCGAAAAAACCGAATTTTTAAAAAGAAAATATTTGCTAACTTAATGTAATTACTTAAGTTGCTTTACAATACGTTGAAAAAAAAAAGAAAACTTTCTTACGATATTTGCATTATATAAATGACCCAACCCTATGGATTATTTACATTTATAAATAATTACTTAAACTAATTATTAAAATAAATACATTATATAATTGTTTTGTAGCGCATTTTGAGTGAATTTATATTTTTAATGCAATTTTGAACTAAAGTTTTAACAATATAAAAAAAAAATTGAATGAGACCGAACCGAACCGAAACCGAATAATTTGGGAAGGGTTTGGGTTTCATAGGTATGAAAACCGAAATCGAACTGAATTAAAATCGAACTATAAAGTTTGGAGAGGGTTTGGGGTACCCTAGTTTCTATCCCGACCGAAATCGAAAACACCACTAATCAGCAGTTTCAGGAAATCCTTGACTCAGTTTCAATCATCAACCCTTTTATGATAATTTTGTCTATTTGGATTTTCTTTTCCTCTCACTTGATGCAAAATAATAAACGTATCTAAGACTAACCTAAGAAACATATGGTGTTTGTGATATGTAATATATGTTTTGTTATCATAACATTCATGCATGACGTACCACAATATCATGTTTGTTTGTGTTTTTGTATCAATTTTCAGAAAGCATTTTGTCATGTACGGTCAGAATTTAGTTATTAATCTTAAAGTAAGTGAAAATTACGTCACCCTAAAACCATTTTCTACAAGAAAATTTTGTGTACCGCAAGGGTGCTGGTGTGAGGGCAAATCAAAAAATGAAACTAGGAAGACGTTGTTGTTAGTTGTTGCATATTGAGGGAGGCAAAGTAAAGTATAGGAAACATTTATGCTGTGCTTCACAATGGATGTATTTCCTATTATATTAAATTATTTATTGAATGATTAAATAAAGTTTAACTAGTTATAAAACATGGTGTTGGTGTGTTGTGTACATATATTATATTATATATTATATATTTTGTAGGAAGGAAGAAGAGAGATTTGTCTCTCACAGGTTCTCTACCATGAACCCAATTCTCCATCCTTTTGTCTTAAAAAATATAAGATCAAACACGGTCTCTTTTCCACTATCCAACTAATTTTTCATATGTATTTCAAAATGCATTTTATTTTTATTTTTATTTTTATTTTTAGCAAAATATAAAAATCAGGTATTTGCGATAAAGAAAATTGCCAGTCTTCTTGAAAATTTTATAATCAAACCCCACCGTTCCAAATGTTATATAGCTACTATAATTTTTCCTTTTTCAGAATTATTATGAAAACTATATTTAAAGTCCTCTTCTCTTCTCTTCTCTTGTAGTTTTTTTTAAAAACAAAACCAAAATTATCAGATAATTTATTAATCAAATAAATAGTTAATTTAATTTAGTTTTATAAATCATAAAGTTTATTTGCAAGAAAATAGATTGAATTTAAACTAAAAATACAGCTATGTACAAAAAAATAAAATAAAAAATTATAAAATAGTTCATTGGATAAAAATCCGGTCCACATGTTTCAGTTTTATCCTTCCTCGTATAGCATAGCATAGCATAGAAATGACTACTAAAATCTCAAACCTCTTTCGCTACTCCCACCACCGCCATACAATACGATACCTCAATCGCCACCACCCGCGAATGGAAGTGGAGGTAAAGCTCCGGCTACCGGACTCTGCCTCTCATCAGAAACTCTCCGATCTCCTCTCCCCATTCCATTCCAAAACTCACTTCCAGGAAAACCTCTTTTTCGACGGCCCCAATTCAGAGCTAACCTCCAACCTCGCCGTCCTCCGCCTCCGTTTCTACGACCTGGATACTCGCGCCGTTGTCTCCCTCAAGGCCAAGCCCGTAATCTCCGCCGGAATCAGCCGCATAGAAGAGGAAGAGGAGCCGATCGACCCCGCCGTGGGCCGTGCTTGCGCCGCCGAGCCATGGAGGCTGCTATCGATGGATACGTCGAGGATAGTGAAGAGAGTGAGGGATGAATTTAGGGTTGAGGAATTGGTGGGATTGGGAGGTTTTAGGAATGTGAGGGCGGTTTATGATTGGGAAGGATTGAAATTGGAGGTGGATGAATCTAGTTTTGATTTTGGGACTAATTATGAGATTGAATGCGAATGTGAGTATCCAGATAGGGCTAAGAAGATGCTTGAAGAGTTGTTGAACCAAAATGGAATTAGTTATGCTTATTCTGAGGTTTCTAAATTTGCTATTTTTATGTCAAAAAAGCTGCCTTAACAAGTAATTGTTCAATTACTCTGTATATTTGTTTCTTCAATTTTTTCCTTTAATTTATTTATTTATGTTGATTTTACGTAAGGGTAACTGTATCGTAACCAGTAACCTATTTGTAAACGAGTCCATGAAATACATCAAAAAGACGGTTGATAAAAGCATTTTAAAAAAATTAATATTAATAAACTAGTTAATTTACTCCCCACAACTTTTTTATGTATTTATAGCTGTAACCATTCTCTCTTTATTAGCGTTTGGAGTATCCAATTCAAAGTTGATTGATAATGGAGGAGTAATGCTTAATCTTATATATTTCTTTGAAATAATCTTTAAATATTATTTTGGAAGAATTCATTTTAGGTTCTGTAAGAAGAGGGATGGGGGGTTGCACAGCAGCAAGGGCAGTAGGGCACTAGGGCTAGGGCGGTAGGTTGGCGCACGGGGGGAAGGGACCTGGGGACCGAGGCAGTACGGGGAGAATAAACCTGGTGATAGTCATCCTCGTGGCTCTACATCATGGAGCTCTAAAGTGAAAATAGTTGGAGCCATATTATTTTATTGAAAAATGGTTTCATACGCAGGAATGTCATAATTTTTTTCACCTCTATTTTGTCACTAATCACTGAACTAAGATCATATTTATATCCGTATTAATCTTGGCAAAACTGTATTTAGTGAGAGATTAATTAGAAAATTATATGCATTTGTACTACTTTAAATGACGTTTTATGTTCAAACTAATTTATATATATAATTTGTTAAAAGAAAAAGAGTTTAATTTTAGTGACAAGTTTTTTGTCATATATATGATAGTATGTTAATAACAAAATAATTTCAAGCAAATATGTTATTTTACTGTAGACGTATTTCTATTAGAGACTTTGGAGCGCTGTACTCTTCAAATTTTAAAATTTTAGTGCAGATACTTAAAGAACAAGTGTAAATATTAGTTTTTGAAGGTGTTTTTAGTGGCACCCATACATCAATTTTTTTGGCAAAAGGAACTGTAGTTGCAATGGAAAATCTTATAAATTAGTAGTACTGGAACCCCAAGGGGTCTAGTGGCTTCGGCCTAAGGCTAAAGGCTCTGAGCAGCTGGTCTCAAATTCTAATCCTCGCAGCATCAACAACTTGAGGTCAGCCATCACTCATGGAAAATCTTATATGTTTGTGCAACTTGCATACTTGCACGTAGCTGGAAAATAAGAAATGATATGTTTTTATTATTTTTTTCTTCATTAAAAATACCTTTCTTCAGACTTTTCTATCATTGTGAAAAACATGATATGTAAATAAAGTAACTTCACATAGATATAAGGCCGTCTCTAATGATCATTTTTATATCTAGTTGTCTATTTTTATGAGGTCGAATTTTTATAAACATTTCTACATGTAGAAATTTTCAATGTAACTTGGCACATTTTCATTGAATATAAAAAACCTACTAATTCAAGATAGAAATAACACTATTTGATAAAATTTATTCGAAACTTTTCTATTTACACAACTATATTGCCAAATAGATATATAAAAGTATTAAATGCACCATGACATATAAGATAGAAATGAATTTATAGATGGCCTAAACACGCAAAAAATAAAAATCAACTTGTGAGATGGCCTTTGGTAGTCATCAAAGATTGGACAAAACTGGCAAAAAACCTGCTCAGTAGATGAGAAAGAAAAAAGAGCGGGATTGTTAACGGTAAACACAAGTGGGAGGGGGGTAATAAGAAGAAGAAAAAAACATTGATATTGTTGTGCCCGTATAATATCTCGTCACAACCACAGCAAAGTATGTCGTCACTAAAAGCGTCATTATAAGAATCGATAGTTTTGTTAACAGTAGTAAGATTTCACAGTAAACAGGCCTTGAAGCCCTTTTCTAATTCTTGTGCATCCAAATTTTTCCCAATGAACACCATCTTGTTTGTTCTTGGTTCATTTGGCTGCCACGGCCGTTCAGGTGAACCTTGGAATATGTCGTGAACACCCTGTCAAACAATACAAGGATGTTTTAGAAATTAGGACAATAACTACCCTCCAAGCAATTTTCTTCTAAACTCAAGGGCGTGCTCACTTCGGAAGATAACAAGCCTCTCAACAATTGAATTATTTTTCCACTTTAGGCAAAAAAACAAAAATGGGTAAAATAAGTTCAAAAACATTTTGGGAAAAACATTTTGTTCAATAAATGCATACACTAATAATACTTAAAGCAACACTAGTAAACAAGTTCTATTCTTTAGCATTTATAAAGTTGAATTTAGTGTTTTACTTAAAAACTATAAAAGTCAATGTGCGACTCTTAATCTTAATTTGAAGAGGCGCCAAGGAGCGTAAGACAAAATAACAGAGATATGGAGTGTTTCAGATTCAAACGTGAATAGTTGGCTAATTGGTTCTAGAAGCCAAAATGTGATGGTATTAGTAGAATAAATTAGTTGAATTACTGGCAATTTGGAGAGGGGCCAACTTCACCTGAAAGACAAATCGCTCATCCATTCCCTTAACGGATAGAATGCCCTTCATCCTATATATGTCGTCACTCCGTTCCATCAACAACGTGCTCAGCCACAAGTCAGCCTGCAAAACGAGAAACGGAACCAGTTTGTCTAACAGTCAAACAATGCTAGTTTCTCTTTGTCTTCGAACAAATAAAAAGGCAATCCCAATTAAAGAACCAACTCCCAAAATGTCTTCAACACAATTATGAATATTTCTAAAAACTTTCATAAAACCAACCTTCTCAATATCTAAGCTGCCATCATAGACTAAGCTGACTGAAGAAACACCGGGATCATGAGTGTGATCATGGGAATGGTTACCATCATCATGTTCTGCATCAGCATTGAAGCTGGTAAGATTACTAGTCCATCACCATCAAGTAAAAAGATACGCATTGAGTGTTTTACTGTGCCATCATCATAGATGAAAGAGACACCTCATGTATGTCAATACAGAACTATGTGTGTGTCAAACAGAATTACCATGTTTGTGTTCATGCTCATGATCATGATGGTGGTGGTGATCATGATCATGACAGTGCTCATGATCGTGGTCATGGCTGACATGGTCTTCCTTTGAATCTTTTGTATCGACAGCACTCTCAATCCTGCACAGAAACAAGAAGTAAGCTAACAAGTCCAAACTCCTTACTGTATAGGGCTTAAAATTGAGAAAGCACAGACAATAATTTAATATACTAGGATATGATATACCAATTCTAGAAACTTTCCAGCATGTCTGAAGAGTATAGAACTATTGATATAAACCCTCCTAATATCTTACTCTTTAAAAATTGTGATTATGATGCATTCAGAATTAAGAAAATACACCCAAAAAATCCACCAGTTTGCTGCCATTTTAGGCCAAATGGTACTTGTCCACATTGATGGTCATCCTTAAATAGAAGAACTGGATATAATAATTAAGTTTATGATTATAATTCTAGCCATGAAAATATAGATCAAAGAGATGGAAGAAGTGGATAGAATTCCACCCAAACTGGAGAAGCTTAATGGGCAAACTTTTTGGATCTAAAGCAAGTTATACTATATGGTCTAATCAACAATCATAAATTCAGAGTACTGTGAATACTTGAAATAAGGGTACCCAAATCAAGATTGACTAAGACTCCAGCCTTCCTCTTTTGGACATACCAAATTAAATGTCTACTTCCTAAAATCAATGTATCAATTCTTAAGATAACTAAATTAAGTTTTATTCTTGACTATTGATTACATTGAAGTTAGTGCATTCTTAAAAAGTGCAAAAGTTAAACAAGTGATTGCCAATTTGGCACGGAAGGGTTATGTTTTAGATCTTCACAGAAAACTTTCACTAAGAAGGATCAGTACTTAGGTAGGCATGATGTGGTAAGGCGAAATTGGACAGTTAAAGCATTAGCGCGAATGCTAGTGAGAGACAAAAAAGGCCTTATGAAAAGGAAAATAAAAAAGAAAAAAAACATCTAGGAATTAAATGTTAAACTAAGGAAATATATGCAGATTGTATAACTGATGAAGTGTAAAAAAAACAGAAGCCCGTCGAAAGATCAAACATGGAATTCTATCAGCAGTAGACAACAGAAAGCGCAATTTATAAAGAGACAATAATGGAGATAATATGAACTAGCGTCAATAAAACACAGTTTCAGCCTCAAGATATAAGATATTTCCGTTCTCCTGTGGCATGAAATTGTTTAACTCAATGAACAGGGGACAAAAGATGGAAATCTAACCTTTCCAAATCGAAGCCTCCAATCCCAAGAACATAGTCCAAGTCAACTTTTCCAAACTGTGTCCGTTTTAGATCAGCCATGCGATTTATTTTCTGTGTTATACCACGAAATTATTTTAATGGAAACATCCTAGAAACCCTGGAAGTTCAAAAACTGAAGGACGTGTTAACATAAGAACGGGCCAAGATACGAATACGAACCCTTATTCGCTGAATCATAGAACTAATCTCTCGCTCCCCAACAAGATCGGTCTGATAGCAACATAGCAGGAAAGAAGTCAATCATACTTTATGGCAAAAAAGTTACATCAAATGTTAAATCTTAATCTTGAAACCAATATTATCAAGGCATGTGAGGAAAACTCCCATAATTGTAAAGAAGCAGGGGTCGGATATTTCTTCCCATAAAATTGTATGTAATTCTCGGACAAAAAGTATATTAATCACGGAGTAGCATCACGCTCAAACCACATTAACACCAGTACTGCACAGTCAAAATGAAAAGGTACACTATGCATCTACAAGAGAATTGATAATACATACTTTGTTAACTATGATACGGTCTGCATAAGCGATTTGCTCTACTGCCTCATTAACGACTCCTTTTGGCTTAACCTCGTCAAGGTGCAAACCAGCATGTTTAGCGTCTACCAATGTGACAACACCATCCAGCTTAACTTCGTTAAAAATTTCGTCTTCAGCATAAAAGGTCTGAATAATTGGAGATGGATTTGCCAATCCTGCCAAAAAAAAAATTCCAAGAAAGAAACAAATTGTTAGATGAAACGAACTAATAGTAACCTCTTACGCACTGCAAATGCAATGTGTAACTTCTTAAACTTTATCATGAGTGAAGGAAAAACCTAATAATCAAAAATGTGCACACCTGTAGTTTCTATTACAATGTGATCGAATTTCCCTTTCTTCTTGTCAACCAATTCTGCAATCATTCTGACAAGATCACCCCTTACTGTGCAACATAAACACCCATTATTGAGCATAACAATGTCCTCAGCCCCTGCAGTTTTCGCAGCAACTAAAGAACCATCAATGTCCACTTCGCCAAACTGGAAAATCAACAAGCCAACACGAAATCAGAGATCACTTCAATCAATTTAAATACTGTCCTCATACACAAGCTCATAATAATATACTAACCAAATCATAAAGATAAACGCTAGCCCAAAACCAATAACAATCATCTCGCGTGAATGCAATAAGAAACTGACCAACATAAGCACTCAAATAACAAAGTTCAAAACATACCTCATTTTCAATAACGGCAATGCGTTTTCCATGATCAGCAGTCAATATGTGGTTCAATAAAGTAGTCTGTTCAAGAAAATCAACATCTGTGTCAATGAACCTAAACATAATCGAACAAGGAGTAGCATAATAAGGCTGTCTAAGGCAAAGGTACAAAAACTCTATCCAAACCACTTAATCCTAAAAAATGAGTTAGAAAGTTAATTAGTATTGTTACCTTTCCGGAGCCTAAGAAACCTGTGATAATAGTAGCAGGAATTCGATTGTCGGGAGGAATCTTGGTCGAGACATCGGAACTCTTGTCCTGCTTTGTCGGCGTCGCCGTTGCGGCTACGGTGAATCTTCGGGAGAGCCTCTTTGAATTAGGAAAGCTAATGGAGATGGATTTAGGATGAATTGAAGATAAGGTTGGGAAATTGGGAGAGTTGCGGTGGTGAGTGTTGTTGGTTCGCCATTGAAGAGGGAAGAAAAATGTAGCTCCTCGAACAGACACAGTGGAAGAGAGAGGAGCAGTTGTTTGTCGCTTGGCCAATCCAAGAAAGGTCGCGGCTATGTCCATCGATATTGACGCCATGGCTCTGTGAGGGTTTTCCAATGAGAAGAGATAGAGGAGGGTTTTCAGTCGGAGAAAATAAACCGTCGGAAATGATTGTAACCAAAAGCCCTAAATCCCTAATTATCCACAAAATAAAATTTTATTTTATGCACACAAAATAAGAAAAAGTTCTCGGTGCCCCAAAAAAAATTATTAAATTTTGGAATTAAGAAAATATTTGTGTACCCTAATCACAAATTAAGTAAAAAAATATATATCTTAAATTAAATCTATTATTATATAAAGTCGGAAATTCATCGATTTGAGGCAATGTTTATTAAAAAAAATAAAAAAAAATAATTAAGGGCATTAGCATATTAATAGTTTTAACGAATGACATTCTATTTTTAAAATTAATTTAAAGGACAAGTTTTTAATAAAGGATAAATTGACGTTATTTTAATTACTTATTAATTATTTTGTTAAATTGATTATTTTATTTTTTTGTCCCTATGTATTTTTACATTGTATCTCGATTGTGTGTCTCTATGTAATTAATTTGAATTCAAATTAGTTTTGGATTTGATTTCTATCAACTTTGGAGAGATAGAGATCAACATTTTTAATCAATAAAAAATCCCATTCACAACTACTCTTTAGTTTATTCTGATTTCTTTCCATCTATACCAATTCTCTTTGATAATGTTTCAACATTTTGGAGTGCACACATACATACATTTGTATATTGACTCGCTATCATCAAAACCATCCGAAACTTTAGACACTTCACTTTTTTAAACCATTTTTTCAGTACTCTAAAAAGCCTAGGTGATTTTCTATAAGCAAAGAAATTCTTTTATCAAAGTGGCTCCGCGCCAAGAGATTTTTCTGTTTACCAAATTTAAGGCTAGATTTTCAAGAAGGTTTTCCTCAATTGGTGCTGTCACAATTTTTGTTGGGTCTAGATCAATAACACCCATTGAGAAGGGTACATGTTACAAGATGTGGAGTCCGAGGTTTTAATAAGATGAATGTGGGTATTATGCTTGATGAGGGTTTGGCTTCGCTGAATGAGGAGCATAGGTTCTCCACTTTATGTATGATGATGATGAATTGAGCATCAAATATGTTATTTTTGTAATTTGTTGTTCAAATGTTAATTAAATTGTTTTTGATTTTGTTGTTGATGATAAATTGATGATTGTGGTGTTGTAGAGCTACGGGTGATTAGGATGTGAGGATCAAATTGTTGTATTTTGGATTCTCTGTTCAGGACGTTCAAGTCATGAGTGGCGGACCTTTTCATATGGTTCTTCGGTATTCTTCATTGCTCTCTCCCTATATAATTAAGATCCTTGTCCTAGATGGAAAAAATGGTAAAACATACGAAATTACTATTCCTTAGGATAACAAAAGTCGAGAGTCATTCTAATTAATGTTTCCTTTTTTTCCTTTAATATACCTGCCAAAAAATAAAAAAAATATATAGTTTAGTATGTCTATCAAAAATTTAATCATAATAACGCAACTTAATATGTCTGCCATGAAAAATACATATTTTTTATTGTAGACATTTTCTAACATATTATCATGTAGACATATTAATTCGTAGGAATTTTTCTATCTTTGTTAATTATGCAGGGATATTAACTAACAATTAAGTACAAAATTTTATTTTGTAGGCATTTTTCTAACATATTATTTTGTAGGCATATAATTTGTATGCATTTTTCTATCCTTGTTAATTTTGCAGGTATATTAACTAATAACTATAACATTTTATTGTGTAGACATTTTTTAAGGACTCGTGTATATTGAAGTACTAATTATTGTTTTATCATTGGTCCGAACGTAAGCATCCAAGTTGGTATGTTTTTAATTTATTTATTTATTTAGTTGACTTTATTGCTTCAGATCAAAAACTTCACTTTTTTAAAATTTGAAGTTATAAGTTTGAATTTTTTTGAATTTATTTTTCATTTACCTTTTTTTAATTACTCTTGTGTTTATCATCTTTGTTTTGAATTTTTTTATTATGTGTTTTTGAATTTGTTTGAATTTATTATCATTGACTTAATTGTGTAATTAATTTTATATTTAGTTTTGGGTATTTATCTATAAAAAGGGTAGTTTTGGAATTCAACGTAATTAATTAAAATAATGAAATAATTTGTATTTTGTCCTTAATTAAAAAGTTATCCTTCAAACTAATCTCTTAAAAAGAGTGTCCTTTATTAGAAAGAGAGTGTGACATTTGTCCTTTATAATTAAAGCTCCTAAAAAAAATTGATTTTCAAGTGTTAGCAATGGGCTTCAATTGCAAAAGTATTAACATACATTCAACCGTGAGCCACTTACTATTTTTTAAAATTATTTTTTTTAATTCATTTATATTTACATTGCGTGTGTGCAAAAATTTTGACCAACGTAACATATCTTTCACCACTATTCTCTGTCTCTCTTTTTCTTATTGCCTCTAACATTTCAAGATGGGATTTTAAACTTCACATGGCATTATCGATCTTTCCTACCTTTCTTCATAGCCACTTTCTCCCCTAGCCAAGAATGATAGTCGATCCAAGGGGAAAAGGATGGGAACAGCAGCAGGAGTGGGGAAAAAGGGCTATGTGTCGATAAAGACATGCACCGAAAACCAGCTTCTTATTCTTCTTCTTTCTCTCTATATGTTATCTCTCTACAATTAAATACCCATTTACCCATTTTTCTAGCAAATGAGTGATATGATTAAATTTATCTTTCTTGAACTAAGGATATAGTTAAGGATATGATTAAATTTTTCTTACAAATCTATAGTAAATTTTGCAAGATGTACTTAAAGTTTGCACTGAAACTTGTAAATTCAATTAAAAAAAATCTCTGATAATTTTGTAAAGAAATTTGTTGTGTCCCAATTAGTCAATAAAGATAGAAAAAAAATGAAAATTAGGGAAAAAATTTGTAAGGAATGTAATTACCAAATTAGGAAATAAATCATGGTAGAAAACGACGTGTATCTACAATATATATGTTATAAGATATATCGATATGGGTACATGCGTTAAAATTCAATACAATTAATTTTAATTTTTGTCATTAGTTATAGTAATAATGAATGTTCTTATTATACAATAATATATTATCGTTGATCTTTCGTGAAAGTGTAATCACATAAAAGATTTTTCCCTCATTTCCCCTAGTTAAGTTATTTATTTTAAAGCTTTATGATTTTATCCTAACCTGTTTTAGAAATTAGAGAAGATATTTTATAAAATCTAGATACTTCCGTACATGCAATGCCGCTTATGCAACTTGTGTATAAATATACCATGAAAAAAAAAAAAAAACTCGTATAGATAATATTGATTAAGAATACATGTTTGATTATTACTACAAGCATAATAAAATAAGCAAAAGTTTAACACATTCTCATATTCAATTTACTTTTACATTGGAAGTAAGGTGCACTGAGTTTTGCCGAAAAAATTAAGTGTACATTAAAACAAACACACGATTAAATGTTGGGTAATGATAAAATCATTCTTTAAATTTTACTATCATTTCGTAGTACTCGTTTAGTTTAAGTTTTTGCTTGTTCTTGAAAACTAAAATGATAACTTTGCATGAAAAATTTAATTGATAAATTATAAGAATACCTTCAATAGAGTTGTATAATTTTGTTTTGTCTGAAATTCACACAATTTTTAAAATATTGTATCTCCAACAAATTTTAAAATTTGAGGTTTGTATAAAAGATATGTGTAAAATACACTTTCAATCAATGTTTTAAAAATCGCTATGCGCTCCTAGGTTGGCGAGGGGGGGCTAGCGCCTAGGGGATTAATCGGGGACTAGTCGGGGATTAATCAGTCAAATGATTTTTTATTAAAAATATTATTTTAAATAAAATAATACTAACAAAATATAATATACCTTTCAAATTAACATTATTTGTCCAACATTCAACCAATAAAACATGCATTCCAAAAAAAGTCCAAATTTTAAAATAATAAATAAATAAAATTAACAAAAGAAAAATAAATAGGGGTGAAATTACAAATAACTAAAAATATATAGGGTGAAAATAATAATAATAAAACTTAATAAGACAAACCAAACCAAATATATATCATCTCTTTCCCCGTGAACCCAGCCTCCATTCCGCAGCAACCATCGAAACAAAACCCTAGCTGTCAGGGCCTGACATCTTCTCAGCCCCAACCTATCTCACCCTCGACCTCGACGACTTCACAGGTACATACTCTCTCTCTCTCTACGTCTCTCTCTATTTCAATCTCGTTCTCTCTCCCACGTCTCATCCACAACCAATCGGAAAATCGCCGCCAAGACCAAAAATCGGCGCCTAATCGACGCCTAATCAATCCGGCGCCTAAACACAAACGACTTGCCCTAGGCCGGGCGGGGGAGGAGCGATTTCCGCCTAAGCGTCGCCTAGGCGAGATTTTTAGAACACTGCTTTCAATTAGCACTGCCGCATCAACTTTCTCTATCCTTATTTTTTTTATAAAACCTTAAAATGCATCATTTTTTAGTACAAAATATATAGCTTAATAAAAATTAGGAAAAAAGACAAAAAAAAAATAAAAACTTGAAGCTTGCCCCTTTAATTAATTTCATCCCCGATGTTCTAATTTTCCCTTAAAATTTTTTATGGAAAATTAGTCACATGTCCAGTATTTTTTGAACCAATCTACTCAAGGACAAGAAGTTTTGAGCTATTGTTTAAGATCCGATCTTTTGGAATTAGGACGATTTTATGCCTAAAGGACATTTTATTTTTTGATATTTTTAATTATAATTATATTATTATTTTCATGTACTTTGTCAATGTTACCCTTCTTATATATTATTTAATATTTCATATTTTCAACATATAAATATTAAGAAGAAAGTAAAAGTAATAATGCTAATGCATTAATTGATAATTGCTACTAACTAATTAATATTTCTAATAAATTAATAAATATATGAATTGCAAGCATTATCCCCCATCCCCATCCCCATAATTAATAATAAGAAATAATGCTATTCATTGATTCCCCCATCCTTATCATTACCCGTTCCTTTATCCCAATCATAAATGTTCATATATTCAAGAAAAGATGGAGCTACACATCCAACTAAGCTACATCTCATCAGAATCCATACTAATCCTCCTTGTACTTGTAGCCATCATTGCCTACTGCGTTTCTTATATCTTATCAATCATTTTTAACTTCCTGCAATCGGTCGGCATCTCTCATCTCGATTCCAATTAGATCGACGGAACACAAATCTAAAGTAATTGCGTATTTTGTGTGGGTTTTAGGGCAACTTTTTAGGTTTTGGAGAGTTGGACATGGTGGAGGAGGATTTGAGGGGTTTGTGGGTAATGAATTTTAGAAGCTTCAAAGAGATGAATTTTATGACATTCAAGGTATAAAAAGATTGAATGTGTTTCACCTTTTCCTTGTTTTGATTTAATTTTCTAAGAAAATTTATAATTTTAATTTTTCATCTGTGTAAATATATTTTCATTTATAATGTCTGATATAATTTTCACCTTAGAGGAAAAATGCCTGTTTGATTTATAATATCTATTGATTTTGTAATGTCTATATGTGTTTGATATAATGCATGTTCTTTGTTATATAAAATGTCTGCTATGCCTGTTCTTTATTGTATAAAATGTCTGTTATAATGTCTATATGCATGTTCTTTGTTGTATAAAATGTCTGCGATGCATATTCTTCGTTTATATGCCTGCTGCTTCTTCATGTATTTAATTTTGAATTTTTGATGGATTAACTTGCTGTTGTTTGAATATTTTTGAATGGGTTGACTTATCTTATGCATTTAATGTTTGTCGTGATCATAGATAATTTGAATTTTAGTTTCCGTTTTTTAAGTGTTTGAATTTATTATAGCTAGATGCTTCTTCATGTATTTAATTTTGAATTTTTGATGGATTAACTTGTTCTTGTTTGAATATTTTTGAATGGGTTGACTTATCCTATGCATTAAATGTTTGTCGTGATTATAGATAATTTGAATTTTAGTTTCCGTTTTTTTAAGTGTTTGATTTTATTATAGCTAGATGGCATAATTGGATTAACTTGTTATTGTTTGAATATTTTTGAATGGGTTGACTTATCATATGCATTTAATGTTTGTTGTAATTATAGATAATTTGAATTTTAGTTTCCGTTTTTTAAGTGTTTGAATTTGTTATAGCTAGAGGGCATAAATGGTATTCATCCTATATTTTTTATCTAATTTATTTTTGTTATATAATTTAAAAAAGTTTTGTCCTAAAATCAAAATGTCGTCCTTTGATAAAAGTTTTGGCCTTCAAACAATTGGCCAAAAATATGCGTCCTTGAGTAGATAGAGAAAGGAACTATTGGCCTTATAACTAAAAGCCCCAAAATTTTAAGTGTAGCAATTTCCCCTAAAAAAAAGTACCAAACACACACCCCTCATTGATACGAGGGGTGTACAAACTGAACAGTAGGATAAATTATGATAGACTGATTAAATACTTAACAGAACGTGATCAACACATAAAACAACAACGAGTATCTGGATCCCAACAACAACACATATGAGAAACTAAGACACAATAAAGTATTAAAAAGAAACTAAAGCATGAACAAAGGATAATAAACTGAAGTTCCCATTGCATAGTAAGATCGATCCTACTAAGGGAATTTCATGTACTGGAATGCATTTGGAACCAATGTTTGCTGACAAGATGAATGAGTATGATCGATCTTACTCAGGGAAATTTTCTGAACTGGAACAGAGCAGGTACAACACAGTTTGCAAAAAAAGGACGAGTAAGATCGATCTTACTTAGGGACTAAATCTTCCTGGATTTTTGCAGTACTTTTGGTAATGAAGAAATGAAGGCTAGTAAGATCGATCCTACTCTTCACAAAATTAGCTATCTCGAAAACTTTGCTTCTTAACCCAGAATCCCCTTTTTTTCATCAACATAATCCTTACTATTTCCCTTTGTTTCTATTTAACATAAAGAGTAGCTTGCAAAAGTATGTTAGTACACTATTTTGCTATGAATTAACAAGTTGTAATTCGAGATTTAATTTAGCGTGTTTAGCCATATAAACCCAAAATAATTCTTACGTAAGCACATTTACATAGTCATTATAATGTGCTTATCAGCCATTATATGTAACTGCATGAATGTATTTATGTATGTATATATATTGAAACTTCCCCATATGGTCCAATTCATACGAATTGGACGAAAAAATGTGGCTCCATTTTTTTTTACGTTACGCTCGTGTCTAAATAGTTTAATTTGCATATTTAAAAAAAGAAAAGAAAAAAAAGAACAGAAGTAGCTCTCGAGCACATTTTCTTTTTACATTTATCTCTTACCTTTACGTGTTATTCTCTATCAACATTCATTAAATCATTTATTTTTTCTTCCAACCTTTCAAAAATTTTAATAACATTTTCATTATGCAAATTTTTTTATCAAACACGCCATAAATATATGCTAATTCTCATTCTCTTATCTCAATTTCCCCATTTGTGGAGGGGAATTAAAGGCAATATGTGTTTGGTACTTTTTCCACATAATTTTTTGGACAAAAAATTGGTAGTAAATGTTGCGGTTACCCCAAAACGGATTGAGTATGTAAGAGAAATGTCATACTATATATATATCAATGGTGAAAAGTTAGGGGATTACTTGTTCTTTTTTTTTTGTTCAACTGATTTGTTTTATTTAAGTGTGAATCCTATCATTTTTACTGTTGATGAATGATGTAATTAATAAGAAAAAGATACGTTCTCTTTAAAAGATATTATAGATATGAGGTAATAAAGAGTGAAGTGTGTAATTTAGAAGTAGTATAGAAGTACGTGATATTTTTTACTATTGATTATTTTTTTTAGAAAATATTAAAACTTAAATGAGATTATCAATGTTAGATAATAAGATAACAATATTGTATAATATATATGTTGTACATATAATTTGTGAGTTTGTATATATAATGAGATCATTATCAATGATGATAAATAGTTATTACTGAATGAAAAATGTTTAATAACAGTTGTGTTTGGAATTGGGAGGAGAGAAAAGGTGGACGGACGTGGGTTGAAGAATGTGGCGATGAAAGTTAATAAAAATGGAGTTAAGTAATAACAAAATGTAAATTAAGAAGGTTTAATATTAGTTTTAAAAGTTTAGGACGTTTAGGGTGTGTTTTAGGGGTGTTTTCGGTTTTGGTCGGGGTTGAGATTGGGGTCCCCCGACCCCCCCCCCCCCCCCCCCCAAAAAAAATAAAAAAATTTATAATTCGGTTTCAGTTCAGGAACCCAAACCCTTTCCAAATTATTCGGTTTTGGTCCGATTCGATTTCATCAGTTCCACATGGATCAAAATTTGAAATACAGACATTATTGTATAATTAACACCTAACAATTAAAAAAACGTACTTGACAAAAATTCATAAACTTGACATATGTGCAAAGCAAAGCAGTACCTAAAGAACTATTAATATCCACTAGTCATATTAAGAGTTATCATATTAACAATCTCTTCACCATCCTCCTAATTACCATATATTTTTATCAAGCAAAAAAATTATCTGAGCTTGTAATTAATTAATTAAAGTTTGAGACAAGAGTGAAGTAGTTGTAGTATTAATTGACAACAAACAGAAGAAGAAAATGAATCTTCTGATTAAGATGATGATGATGAATAAGCAACAGCAACAACAACAATATATACTATTATAAAGTATAAACAGCACGTATACACATACATACATATATACAAGGGCTGTTGATTTCAGGAATTAGAAAACGAAAATGCACCAATTGATTTTCACGCACGCACGCACACACATACATGTATATATATATATATATATCTAATTTAACACTACTCGATGGAATGAGCATATGATTATCCGAAGATTTTTAAAACAAAACAAGGAAGATTTTTAACACTACACGTTTTTTTTTTTTTCAAGTTTTGGTTATTTCGGTCCAATTCGGGTAAACTGTATCCCAAGCTCGAATCAACCCGAATCAATCGGTTTCGGTTTTGATTCCAATTTTTTTTTTGGTTTGAAAATTTTTAGATCACAACTGATCGGTTTGGTTCGTTTGTTTGATTTTCAGATTTCTGACAACACCCATAGTGTGTTTGACGCGCCGAATTAGAGAGTAAGATACGATTATTTAATCCCATCTGGATAGGATAAAACAGTCCCACTTCTTAGGTGAGATTTGTTAATCCATTTCTCGGTAGGATAAAAAGCTTTAGTATGATAAATAATCTGTCCAGATATCTAATCTCAACAAACAATAAACATTGATACGATAAAGTTATCATATCTCACCCTTTTATCCCGCGCATCAAACTCAGCCTTAGTGTTAAAATTTTGGATAGAATTATTAACGGTGTTACTTATAAAATGTTAAGGGAAGAATTGGAACACTATGGATGAAGTTGATCGGAGGTGCAAACTTGAAGGTTGTTTTTTGTTTGTGTTTTTCCCTAAAAATTATTTATTTGAAATTGAAACATTGACATCAAACCATATAAAACAAGATTTTGGAGAATACTACTACTAATAATAATAATAATTTGATATCTAAAATGTGTTAACATCTTATTTAATTTTTCAAATTTGATACAAGAATTTGGAAAATTATCAAATTTGAAAAATTATCACAAAAATATATTTTTTTTCCATAATTTAAATAAAATTTACAGCTTGATATTTGTATAATTATTAAAAATATTTTAAAAGATTAAATTATAAATTTATTAATTTAAAATTATAAAAGCGAATGAAAACTTAATTGAACGGAGCAATAAAGTTATCCATTTTTTATTATCACCCATACGCATAGATATTTAGATGGACTAAATTTTGTTTACACGTCGCAAAGATAACCACTAATGATTAAAATTAAATTAATTAAAAGAGGAAAAAATTGCCAAAAATGTTGCGTATATGTGGAGTGTTGTAGAGTTTGGTCCCCACCAAACCCACCAACGGAACGGATAAAGCAAGCGGCCGGCAAAGGAACCGCCTTGGTGGGACCCACCCCCCTCTTCTTATCTCATACTTCCAAAGCAACCTACTCCGAACCTCCTCTTTGATTGCACTCTCCCCTCCACGTGTCCACAATCCGTTGGTTCGGAAATGGCGCTCCATCAGCCACCTCTCACTGTCACGCTTCTCTCTCTTCTTCTTCTTCTTCTTTACCCACTTTCGTCTCCATTTATTTATCTAACTTCTCTCTCTATACTTTCTCTCTCTATCTGTATTCTGTTAAAGCTAAAATAGAATGGAGTTATCTTTCCCAGTCTCTATCGAAACCGGTTCAAACTTTTGATCCGATGATCGCGATCTTAGGTTCGGCCCCTTCCCCCTCTTCCTTTTCTCTAATTATTATATTTTAGTTTCAATTTGCTCTGCTACTTTGATCCTATTATTTTGTTTTCCCTATTAACAATTATTATCTGTTTCTGGAAAATCTTCAGAAAATTTAAAAAGTTAGTCTTAATTTTTTTTACTTCAATTATCGAGGAATATATATATATACATAAAATATTATATATATATATATATATATATGTAGTATATATACATATATAATAAAGAGTTACGATCCAGTAAATCTTATAAATGTAAAAGCATAAAGAATGGTTGATAGTTCACGATCTTACCTGGTTTACTTGGATGTTCAAGCGTCTAAGTGTGAGCAAAAGGACGGATTTTGTATTTCCCTTTTACTTCTCTTATGGGTTGACAGGGACCAAACGGATTATAAAAAGATATTTCCGTGCACATAATAATAATAATAATAATAATAATAATAATAATAATAATAATAATAATATTCGTATTCATATTCATATATTCATATATTTGGTGGTGTTCTTTTTATTTTTTTGTTTTACGTTTTTGTAGTTTAACAACCACGTAATTAGTTTGTTTTAAGAAATAAAAATGTAATATAAATGAAGAAGATATTTTGGGTTTGAGATAGAAGGTTGGTCATGTACGTAACATTGGTACGGAGATAAGAATACTATTATTGTTAGGTTAAGATATAGCTTTATCTTGTTATAAGTTTAGCATTTGAATTTGTTCTTAGCTTAGTAGATAGATAGAGTAGAAGAATGAATACCCAAGCAATGTTTGAGTGAAAGGGGTGCAGTGTTATTTGTGTTTTGTCAAGTAGGTAATTCCTCCGGCAATTGGAATTTAATATATTGATTGATTAAACTATTTAGTTTGTTTCCAAAGTTGGTTCTCGTTCGTACGCTCGCAGTCTTTAATTTGGGCACTTGTTAGGTCATGGGTCGTACGTGCTCCATTTTTGGAGCCACTGTTTTTCGTGCCCATCATTATTTTTCTTTCCACATTTGAAGTTCTGTTGCACAAGCAATCGATTGTTTCTCTACATGTCTGTAACTAAAGCTATCAATATTGCACACATGCTAGCTCGCTCACACTTGTCTTAGATGGACTCTGCATACATCAGCAGGATAGGCTTTTCAAATGCTAAACTTGGATCAAGAACTGCCAAAATCTGCAGTCATCAATCTCTGAAGAGTTGATGACATAAAGTTCTAATGCTAAATTGGAAACTAAGATTGACATATTCAATCATTAACCTTGGAATATTTGACATCGATTATGCTCTAGCATTGGTAGTGTACAAGCTAGGCACATTTCACTCTGTACATTAGGATTTATTGATTCTTTGTATTTGTTTGTGTTTTCCCATGTTTGGACTTGCTGATTGTTATAACAATTATGGAGATTTTAGGCATGCCTTTGAGGTATACATGGGTTTTGTGTTGCACATCAAGACTCAGATGTTTATCATTATTTTGTGTTACACCTTAATGTTATGGTAGCCTAGGCATTTGATGTCAAAAAATGGTCGAGTATGCTGATTCAACAATTTCTCCGACAATGGTGATTCAATTTAATTATGAAATGCATGTTCACTGATCTATCTATTGATTTCTTAGTGCCCATTGTGTTTGTAGAACACTGGTGAAACTAAGTTGAGGTATTGCCAGCAAGAGCTATATTTAATCTCATATTCAGGTTCTTCTTTTGGTATGCAGGGTGAAGTGGAGCATATATGTCCTTAAAATTTGAAGATTGTGTTTCCTTTAGAGATTTTTGACGCACACATTGATCACAAGATTGTTGCTCCATGGGGGGCGCTTGTTCTAGAAAGCGAGACCAGCAGGTTGATGAAGACAGTGTAGAAAGAGGAGTTTCTGGAAGATATTGCAAAAGTGGAAGTTCAAAGTGGCTTGGAACTTCATTTTCTCGGTTATCAGTAGATATTAAACAAGGAAAAGGGAAATGTCCGTCTCTCATGGAGTTGTGCATTCGTAAAATCTGTGATGTATAATTTTATATCATTTTATATCTAGAATTGCTGGTCAGGATATTGACTTTTATTATGCTTTCTGATGCATTTGCTCTGATGTATAACAGGATATAAATCAATACAGTACATTCTCTATGCTCCCAAGGGATATTAGTCAGCAGATCTTCAATGAATTAGTCTATTCCCAACATTTAACTGATGTTTCTCTTGAAGCTTTTCGAGATTGTGCTCTCCAGGTATTTCTAGAAAAGACTACAGTGTCTCTTAATTTTTGTTAGTACTTTGTGGTGACAATTGAAGAGGTATCTATCTTTTTAACTGGCAGGATTTCGATCTGGAAGAATATCGGGGATTTAATGACAGCTGGATGGATGTGGTCGCTTCACAGGGTCCATCTTTACTTTCTGTGGATCTCTCTGGTTCTGATGTTACTGATAATGGATTGATTCATCTCAAAGATTGTGCAAACCTACAGGCCTTGAATTTTAATTACTGTGACCAGATTTCAGACCTTGGTCTGGAACGCATCAGATGTATTGTTTCCTTCCTCACCTCCCAGCCCCTTCAGCTATTCTGCTATGACCATATTAAAGCCTTTAACTTAGATGATCATATGAACTTGTTATATGTCTGTGTGTGAGAATCTACCCTTCTCTATGATGATCTTGCATGTGGACCATTTTACATTTTCTTAAGAGTAGTTCCATCCCTTCTTTTGACTGTTTATGCATGTCACTGATAAAATATAAAATTCTTTTATTTTTGGCGATGAGTATGGTTGAATTCATTCAGGTCTTTCAAACTTGACGAGCTTGAGTTTTAGAAGAAACAACTCCATTAGTGCTCAAGGAATGAGTGCCTTTTCTGGCTTAGTTAACTTGGTGAAGTTGGACCTGGAGAGATGTCCAGGGATCCACGGTGGTCTTGTTCATCTAAAAGGTTTGCTCTTTTCCTGTAATCCCAGCTGAGAACTGAACTTAATTCTTGACCAACCAATTTAATGAAAAAATTATGCCAATATTGTGGAATGTAGTAGAAGTTATCCAAGAGCTTAAATGTAATATACTCATCTTTTTTGCAGGCCTTTCAAAGCTCGAGTCCCTTAACCTCAACTGTTGTAATTGCATCACAGATGCTGATTTGAAGCCTCTCTCAGGTGGATTTCGCATTTATTCTTGAATATACAACAACAACAACAACAACAAGCCTTTATCCCACTAGGTGGGGTCGGCTACATGGATCAAACGACGCCATAGTGGTCTGTCGTGAATCATATCTCTAGTGAAACCATTCGCCTCTAAATCCTTCTTAATAGTTTCACCTATAGTTTTTCTAGGTCTTCCTCTGCCTCTAACAACTAGGCTTCCCTCCATATGATCAACTCTCCTAACCATGGCATCTGCAGGTCTCCTCCATACATGCCCAAACCATCTAAGTCGAGATTCAACCATCTTTTCTGTAATAGGTGCCACCCCAACTCCCTCTCTGATGGTAACATTCCTGATCTTATCTTTCCTAGTCTTGCCACTCATCCATCTCAACATTCTCATCTCAGCTACACTTAGTTTATTCTCGTGTTGGCTTTTGACCGCCCAACACTCAGTCCCATACAACATTGCTGGTCTAACCGCGGTACGATAGAATTTTCCTTTTAACTTGAGTGGTACCTTTTTATCACATAACACACCCGAAGCTTTCCTCCATTTCAACCATCCTGCTTGAATCCGGTGATTTACATCTCCCTCTATCTCCCCATCTTCTTGTATAATGGATCCAAGATACTTAAACCGAGTGACTTGTGGTATGACATTATCCCCAACTTTTACCTCTAAGTTAGTAGTGCTCCGCTTTTTATTGAACTTGCACTCCATGTATTCTGTCTTACTTCTGCTTAAACGAAAGCCATGCGCTTCTAATATAATTTATTCTTTTTCCTGGCAATGCTCTTGAAAATTGTGAATACATAAGGGTTGTGCAGTTATTGCACTAGCATTAGTCTTATCTGTGATTATATTAGTTTATTTGATTATGTTTCAGGGCTTTCAAATTTGAAAGGACTACAAATTTCCTCCAGTAAGGTCACAGATTATGGTGTCACTTTCTTGAAAGGTAATCGATTTCTCTTCATCTATATTGCATTTGCAATTTATGTACATTATATAGTTGCAGACGAGATTTAGGGCTTGCTTGATAAAACTGAAATTTTGTCACTGAAAATTGACCTGTTACTTGTGCATTGCCTATGCAGTCAATTCAGCAAGTACTTGCTATTTATCTTGACCTAGATTGAGGTTATCAAAAGATTCTTAAGAGTTTCTAGGATTGATTAGCCTTTCCTCCCTGTTCACATTCATTAGATATTATCTTCTTTTCTCTCTTCTCGAGAATTTGGTGGATTGTAAACACCTCCCTTCTGTAGTGTGCGGGTGGGGTGCGGATGGATTGTAGGTCTATCTTTTTTTTAACTTTAACACTAATTTGCTTAATATATTGTCGATAAGTTATCCAAAGAAATCCCTCTGACGACGTTTTTGAAATCCATTTTGTGGGCATTGCAGCTTTGCACAGGCTTACTCTATTGAACATGGAGGGTTGCCCTATTACTGCAGCGTGCTTGGATTCACTTGCAGGTTGGGTTTCCCTTTGTTTATTTGCAGACAACCATGGGTTTTATTCATTTGTTTTTGTGTTTCTTATTAATGTCATTTATGCAATGCTTTTTGTGTTCCTTGACTTTCGATTTAATGTAGCTCGTTTCTATACAGCTCTTGCTGCCTTGTTATACTTAAATGTTAGCAGATGTAATTTGACTGATGATGGGTGCGAGAAGTTTTCTAGTAAGTGAGACCCAAACTTTTACACATCCTCATGCTGTCAAATAATTGTTAATTATTGTATGTCAGAGTATGATGATTATCTTGTTCAAGTGTATTAGAGATTTGACAGCTACCATTTATGTGCCATGTTGGTAGGGTTTCAGACGTTAAAAGTACTAAACTTGGGATTCAATGAGATCACAGATGCTGTCTTGGTACACCTGAAAGGTTGTTCTCTCTATTATATTTACTTTTTATTTAGTCCTCCATTGTAGAAATTATATTTATTGATTGTCTTTCTTCCACTTAATGGTGGAGAAGCTTCGGTGTGGCAAAAAAGGAGTCTTCTCTAGAATAACTGGACCAAGTTATAAATATGCAAGACAAATTTATAAGTCAAGCCCATTCAGGGTATCCAATTTTCTTTTCAGTTATTCCTTGAAAGGTATATAAGTTTACAAATTGCGTTTTGATTGTTAAATTCTATCTAGGGTGGTATTTGACAGACGAGCAGTACAGTATGATTTTTCTGTAAAGCTATAATTATTTCATAAGGATTTCGCGTGGATAGGATCGCAACTGTATTCAAGAAATATAACCTTTATATAACTGACTTACGGTCGCTACATCCTTTTTTGTCAATCTTTATCCAGGGTGATATTATTGTTAAATGCGTTGTTCTATCACATGGGTATGTCTGTGTTTCTCTTTTGAAATGGTTGCTCTTGTATGTATACATGCCTACATGGTGCTTTTGCTTCGAGCAGGTTTAACAAAATTGGAGAGCTTGAATCTGGATTCATGCAGGATTGGTGATGAAGCGCTGGTCAATTTGATAGGTTACCATTCTACATTCTTTTTATAATATTTTTTTTGGGGTCTTAGGGTTGTGAATGATAAAGCATACATTTTATTCATTCATGTCATATTCGACTTTACTGCATCCCCATTTTTCACTTTCTTCGTAAAACTTGTTTTATAGTACTTGAGAAGCAGAAATAATAACTCAGATGCAACTGTTTTCAAAATTGAATGTTAGCCCTTTAGGTTCGAGTATTACTCCAGCTGATGTTTCTATATGTATTTGTGGTTCGGTGTGTGATGCCCAGGCCTTCAGCATTTAAAATGTTTGGAGTTGTCTGATACTGAAGTTGGAAGTAATGGACTGTGTCATCTCTCTGGTTAGTCATTTTCCTTGTAATTAGGGTGAAAACATATATAATTTGATTATGAATTTCCATATTTTGTTTATGGGATGTTTATCTCTGTTGATGATTTGATCTGTTCTAGGGCTGGCAAACTGTGTTTTATCTTGTAGGTTTGGTTAATCTGCAGAGTTTAAACCTTTCGTTCACTGTTGTTACTGATGGTGGTTTAAAAAGATTGTCTGGACTATCATCTCTCAAATCACTTAATTTGGATGCACGCCAAATTACAGATGCTGGTCTTGCTGCTCTTACAAGTAAGCCTGCTTAGATGGATTTTTAGGCTTCTTTTTCTCTTTTTAGTCGTATTCAAGAAAATATTTTTGCTTGTGCTTCGTATTTTGACAGCCAGGTTCTATCTTTACTCTTTTGCTGATGCAGGTTTAACTAGTTTGACACATTTGGATCTTTTCTGCGCACGCATTACAGATTCTGGAACGAACTATCTGCGCCGTATGTTATATTACTCTGTCATTCACTCCTAGTGCCTGGGATTTTGTGCTTTTAACAGTTGCATCCATAATTTCTACACGATGCATTAACCCAGTTGGGAATTGGGATCAAATCAGCAATGGCCCTAGGTTAAGAATTCCTTGAATAGGGGGGGGGGGTCTTGATGAAATAATCAATTAAATAATGCTGTTGTGGAGAACAAAAACTCGTAATGCTGTATTTGATATGCATACTTTAATTCCATTGTATCCCTTTTTGTGATGCCTAGATTTGGAGTTAAGTTTTGGAGCAAATAACAAAAGCTGATTTCGTATGTTGCTTATTTCCCCTGGTGTCGTCTGATTTTTTCATACAGATTTTAAGAATTTGCGGTCCTTGGAAATTTGTGGTGGAGGCTTGACTGACGCTGGTGTGAAGAATATCAAAGATCTCTCATTCTTGACACTGTTGAATCTTTCCCAAAATAGCTACCTGACGGACAAAACCTTGGAACTGATTTCTGGTATTATTTCCCATCAACTTAAAATCTTCTACGCTCTCTTTTCTTGCTTCTCAGCCAGTCAGGTTCATGCCGTCAAAAAGTTTCATTTGATTTAATAATGACAAATTGTGGAATTTAAATACGAGTGGCTTATAAGAGATGTTTTCTTAAACAAACCAAGAGTAACCGTAACCGCCCCAGATTTAGGGGGTGCATCCAAAATTTCCCTTGTAGAATAATTATATGTCCTCTTCATATATGTTGATTTGTGTAGACGAGGAATCCCAATGACAAAAATAGATGATAATGAAGATGAATGTTGGTAATTTCAGTGTAACTATTTGTGGTTTAAAATTAATCTTACGTCCTAAAATATGATATGCAGGGTTGACTCAATTGGTATCTCTAAACGTTTCGAACTCCCGCATTACTGGTGCCGGGTTGCAGCATTTGAAGTCACTCAAAAACTTGAAATCGCTGACATTGGAGTCGTGCAAGGTGACTGCAAACGACATTAAGAAGCTCCAGTCAACTGAGCTCCCAAATCTGGTGAATTTCCGACCTGAATAGGAGAGAGAGGAAGAATGAATGATGTGGTGTGTATATTTATTAACAAACAATAAATTGAAGCATTTGTTGGATTGTAGATAAGCATTTGTGCTGCAAGTGAAGCTCTCTTTTTGTAAATGTGAACACCATGCAAAAAAAAAATGTAGATAAGCTTCCTCGGCTGGCTCTAAATCTCGATTCCCAGGAGCTGTGGTATATATATATACATATATGGAATGCTAGTAGCGTACTGTGCATAAATCTGAATGTTTGGGTAAATTTTAATAATTTGAACTTCGTGAATGGTAACTTGTCAAAGGTGCTATGCAGTGATGGATTTAGGGGGGGGCGTGCGGGGGCGGTCGCCACCCCAAATTCTTTTAAAAATAGATTAGATATAGTAGTAATTTTGTATTTATAAAAAAAATATAAAAGCTTGCCCCTTCAAATTATTTTGAAAAGATTAAGTATGCCTCCTCAAATTATTTTGAAAAGATTATGTATCGTCCCCTCAAATTATTTTGAAAAGATTAAGTAAATCAATGTGTTTAATGTAACTTACTCACATGGGTAATCATATGTATATATATATGTGTGTGTATTTTTTGTAATTGTATATATATTGACATATTATATATGTTATATTTTTGCGTTAACTTGCTTTATTATTTGATGGTAAAATTTAGGTTGAATAATTTTTGTAATAATTATTTTTTGCTGTTGATTCATTTATATTCTCGTCCCCCCAAACCTAAAATCCTGGCTCCGTCCCTGGTGCTATGGTGTACTATGTGATTCAACCAGAGTTGAGGGCTTCGACGTATGCTCTTCCATGTGTGGTGTTTCATTTTTACATTTTTTTCTTATTTACTTTGGGATATGTCAAGTGTTTGGCCGTTAGCGCTTTTTATTTATTTTTGAGGGTTTTACGGAGTGCAGAATTGGAGAGGTGCGGAATGGTTCACCCATATATTAACTAGTATTACTTTTCGTAACATTCGGTGTTTATTTGTCTCAAGTTTTTGTTCTTTAATGGAACCTAAAATAGTAAATTAAAATGAAAGGTTTGGGCTTTGTCAATTTATGATTTATCAAAAAAAAGATTATCGACGTTCTTTCCCTTTAACTATAAATAAAAATTCACGTCAAACTGTTGCCCTTTGGTCGGATCCGAAAATGGGATCTCTTTCAGGTCTATTTGGGTGTCCTAAATTAAGTTAGTTGACTTACACTTGGTATAAATATACTATTTTAAAATGGGTGTCGGTAAAAACACCATTAAAAATTAGTTTGAACACCCATTTTAAAAGGAAAAAAAGTTATTTGTTATTATTTTTAAGTTCTTAGAGGCACTCTTATTTAAAGTAGGAGTTTCTTTCAATCTTTTCTATTTGTACTTCTCTTCAATAAAAGAATACGACCCTTCGGTAATGTTTGGTTGATGTTTTGAGTTGAGTTTTTATGTTGAATTTTTAAAATATAGTGTTCGGTAGAATTTGAAAGTATGTTGAAAAGTGAATTTGGTTTTTGTTTGAGTTTTTTTCAACCAACTAGGGAGGTCTAAGTCTCTCCCTTAATTCTACAAATAATAAAAAAAAACCCTCCCTCCCCATGAGTCGAATTCTTGACCTCAAGGTAAGGGTGGAGTTTTTTTCAACCAACTAAAAAATCTCATAAAAAAATTTCAAAAAATAATCACAATGGATTTTAATTTATAAATCTCGGCGAGTAGATTTCAAATATATATTTTTTATCTAATTTTGATTTTTGGATTTAAAGTTATAGTATTTTAAAAAAAAAAAATTGAAGAGAGAAAATAAAGTGAAATAAATTTTGGAAAGCGTAAAAGTAAAGTTGATTTTAAAATGAGTTTTAAAAATATTGAAAAATAAATGCTCATCAAACAATGCCTTCCTTTTTTTGGTACTTTTTTAACTGAAGAACATTGATGCACTTTTAGAAGAAAAAAATAGTCACTCCTTTTCTTTTTCTTGAGAAAATTTATATTGTTAAATTTGGGAATATCTCTTTTTACTCCCGAAATAATCCACTTGTTTCAAAAAAACTACTTTGGTTGCAAGATTAACAATTTTATTTGTTTTGATGATACAATCATGTATATGTTTTACATATACATACATACACACACGTGTATTTGATTTTTCTTCTGATTGTTTGGTGGACATTTGTTGTTCGATTGTTCTTTTATGATTAAATTTTGATTCAAAATTTACACTCTGTTGTATTACTTTTTGCAATGTTTACTTTTAGTCACATATTATGCTTAAGTTTATAATTTTAAGAGAAATAAACTGAACTTTGAAGTATTGGTCTTGTGGTTGAGTTTTGACTTATTTTTTCTTTTATTTTTTTCTATCAAGGTGCTCATATTGTAATGGATGCTTTCATGAAATTACAAGTTTAATCTGAGTGCTTTAAAAAAGGGGACTAAGATTAAAAATAAAAGTGCATTTACCAACACCGTTTAAAAATTTTAGGAAAAAACCAAAAGAACAATAAGGCTCTGTTTGATAGTAACGTGGAAAATGAAAAGAAAATTAATTAATTTAGGTGATAAGATGGAAAATAAGTTGAGGGATGTGGTGAGATTAACTCTTGCTTTTTTGCTTTTTTCCATGACAAAATTTTCTCTGGGTGATGGTGGAGAAAAAAATTTCACAAAATATTAGAGGAATGATGGAGGACATATACTTAAAAAATAAGTATAAGATGGAGAGGATCTCACTATATGCCTTCAACTTATTTTCTATCTTCTCACTCAAATTAGTTATTTTTATTATTTTCGATGTTGCTAATCAAACGAAGTCTAATGGTATAATTAACTTGGAAAATTGGAGTGTTCGAAGCCACTTACTTGGTGAGTGTGTACGGTGGTGATAGTATAAGTATTAGCAGAAAATGTATCAAGGGCAAATGTTAGAAGAATAACAAACATTATTTAAAATAAAATAACAAATATTTTGAGGGTTTTCGGTCGTTGATGACCGGCTGCCCTACATAATTATTTTGCGCCCAATTGCTCCTGCCTGTGTGTGCATTTCAATTTTCCGAAAACCAAATTCAGAGAAAAACATTTGTGTCAAATTTCAAAAGGGCTTCTTTTTTGGTTAATTGATGTTAGGAGGGAGCAATTTGGGTTTTAACTAATCCTTTCTACTAAATATTATTTAACTCAATTTAAGAATTATTTTACAGAATCGATCCCCATTTTGAAGAATCTGGTATTATAAAAAAATAATAATAATTTTTACCACCGTAAAGTCGTTGTGATTTTGAAATAACGTGAATTGATAAATCGATTTTGCTGCCCAATATATATGTTCAGTCTTATTTTTCATAAGTATTTTATGCGAAAACTACCGCCTGAAAATACCACAAAAGTGTTTCTAAAACACCACCATGTACATACTAAATTTTACCTAAAAAGTGAAACACCACTTTATGTTCCCTTATTTCTCTCTCTCTCTCTCACTCATTTCACGATCGCTTTCGTCGAAATTCTTTCTCTCATCCCCCATTAATCTTATCTTGTATTGAGAGAAAGGCACTCTCCTGCCCACTTTGCTCTGTCTTTCTCCGCTTGTCCCATTGCCGCTTCCTCCGCCTTCATTCCTGCTGTTCCTTCAAGTTTCTCTCATCATTCATTTTTATATTGGCCCCCTTCTATTTCATCATTCTCTATAATTATCTCTATCTCTCTCATGATGATTTTTGAAAGAAGGTCTTTCGATCATATCTGTTTGATGAAAGCCTGTGAGAAAATTTCCTTCATGAAGATCAGTGTTTTTGAGAGAGACATAAGGTTGCATTTACTAGAACATCTTAATGATAGTCATAGACTAATTAGAAAAAATGGATCGCTCCAATGTACTTTTATCTTGTGGAAGGGATGGGCAGGCATTTGTTTCTATAAGGTTTTAAAGACCATATTTTTAATTTGTGATTCTGCTATTATCAACTTAAATCTACTAAATATTTCTTAATCTTAATCAATGAAGCGGCAAAGACAACATGAAGGAACTCAAGAAGAAGGCAAAAACAAAAATTTGAAAGCACAACCAACAAGTTAAGAGTAAAAATTTCTATACCATGAAGAAAGTAAAGTTTGATATGTGGAGTTTTTTCTTGGATTCTAGCCTTAGATTATGGTTTAATTAGTTTTTTGATTTGGTAACAACCCTAGATTTTGTATTAAGTACACTGCTTATGGTATATTATCTACTTTCTTTTTTGTTTGGAAGGTACCGATCGTAATAATTCTTGTGCATGTTCACTTTTGATTTATTGAAAATATAAAAAAAGTTAATGAAATACATGGCAATTATTAGAATCGGCATTAGTTGCCCTTAAAACGACATGTGCCAACCAAAATGTTTGTAAGTAGCAAGAAATAACCTACAATTTAATCGGCAAGACATCGCCAAAAATAGAATTAATTTGTCACAATGGATTAGCAGTATTGTTCAGTGTTTCGATATTTTACCATCTCGGTTGTAAAACTTTTTGAAATACGACGTTTTATAGTAGAAGCTTTGATGATACAACTCAATAATGATTTTGAAATATGTCATTTTAAAATATGTGATTCAATTCAAAATATCATACATGTAAATCTTTATAAAGTTTCTAAGTATTTCGGGAAGAATGTGGTGGTAATGTTTTAAAATTTTCCATTTTAAGTTTTACCACAATTTAAATATTATATTTTTACTTAAAATACCCACACCTTCTTTAATTTTATTTTATGAAGCCTATGTACAATTTGTAATAGGACATTCGAGTAGAATTCACATATATTTATTTGTTTTAGTCAGAGAGATAAGAGACAATTGGACATAAGGTCCCATTCTAATAATAAATAATTGCAAAGATCTATTATAAATTATCATTGTAAATTGAGGACACTACAGGAAAAAGACCTTATACTCCTTTTCTTATTTAATTAATAACACAATAACCATAAATATAACATCTCACATCTTTTGTCCAAAAAAAACATCTAACATCTTAAAAAAAAGTTAGCACCAATCCCGATCAAAACAATTCAAAATTTATAACATTCGATCATCAGCACCAATTCTCTAAAGCATACTAACTATTTATAAGGTGCAAAAACAGATTTATCATCATTTTTGTCCAAAGTAACTAATCACATGGTGCTAAAACAATTTTAGCACCAATTGTCCAACACTAGAATGGTGCTACAAAGGTTTTAGCACAACATGTGAACACATATAATTAAACTGAAAGTGCTAAACATTTTTAGCACCCCATCCAATTCTACACATCAAGGTGTTAAAACAGTTTTAACACCAATTATTCAACACTAGAATGGTACTACAAAGATTTTAACACCATAAGTAAACTCATATAACTAAACTGAAGATGCAAAACAATTTTAGCACCCATCCAATTCTACACATCAAGGTGTTAAAACATATTTAGTACCATTTTTGTCTAAAGTAAAGAATTACATGGTGCTAAAACAGTTTTAGCACCAATTGTCCAACACTAATGGTGTTAAAAAGGTTTTAAGCACCACATGTGAACACATATAACTAAACTGAAGGTGTTAAACAGTTTTAGCACCCCATTAAATTCTACCCATTAAGGTGCTAAAACATATTTAGCATTATTTTTGTCCAAAGTAACTCATCACATGGTGTTAAAATAGTTTTAACACCGATTGCCCAACATTAGAATGGTGCAATATCTTTAATATAAGGTTCGTAAAAAAAAAGAGTTGCGGATCAGTTTTTTTTTTCAAATCCCGCTAAGCTATTGAAATTGGTCGATTTCGATAGCAAAAAGACCTCTGATCGTCTTGATTTCTTGCAAAATTATAGTAACTTTGTCTTCCAAACAACATATCCAAAAATCATCCAAATCCAACTATTCAATCAAAAGTTTTATATCTTTGATTTGGGGTTCGTAAAAAAAAAGTTGTGATCAGATTTTTTTTTCAAATCTCGCTAGGCTGTCGAAATTAGTCGATTTCAATATCAAAAAAACATCTGATCGTCTTTATTTCCCGCGTTATTACAGTAATATTGTCTTTCGAACAACATATCCAAAAATTAGCCCAATCCAACAGTTCGATCAAAAGTTACATATCTTTGATTTAGGGTTCTTTAAAAAAAAGGAAGAGTTGTGAATAATTTTTTTTTTCATATCCCACTAGGCTGTCAGACTTGGTCGATTTCGATGGTAAAATGACATCTGATAGTCTTCAACTTTCTTTTAATGATGGTAACTTTATCTTCAGAACAACATATTTAAAAATCAGCCTAATCCAACAGTTTGATCAAAAGTTATATATGTTTTACGATTGCACCTGCATAAAAAAAAAAAAAAAGAAAAAATGAGAATGGCGCTCCTCTCGGCGATACAATCGAAGAATCAGGTGGTGGTGGAAGAGGTGAGATCGTTGGTGAGGAGGTTGGAGAAAGAGGTGATGTAGAGATTTAGCATTAATAGAGTTAAAATTGGTATAATACAACTGTTTAGGGGCTGAGATATATCAGGTACTGTTTAGGATATTTTTGTCCATCAACATTTATTATTTTCCTTAAAATAAGTTAATATTATGAAAAAGTGTCATTATTGTAAAACTAAATTATGAAATTAGTAATACTTCCCTTTACTAAATATGAGTTCGTCCTTAGAGTTATAAAACATTATGGAGCAGGTCCCTATAACCCATTATCTCAAGAGAGAAAGTCTTAGATATGATTAAAAAAAGATTGATGAAATTCAAAATTTAGAATTTAATACATGATTTCCAAATTCTTAAATTTTTTGGGCGTATTATGAAATCATGTAGTTAACATGATTTCAAAATTTGACATAATTTTAAAATATCGAGATTTATCCCAAAAAACACTCCATGAATTACATAAATACGTGATTTATCAAATTTCAGTGTTCTAAAAGGCAGGTGTCTAAGCACCAGGATGAATTAGGCGAATTTAGGCAGGCAGGTTGAGCAGGGGTTATGCTAATAAACTGAGGTTTTTTTTCTTCTTCTTCTTTTTTTTTTAAAAAAATCTATGTATTTTTCTTTTTTTTTTTTAAATTTTCATTTAAGAAAACGGATACAACCTATCAACCATCCTATGCAAATTCAATTGACCATTCTACATGTCTTTCCTTAATTCTATCTTGAATTTTCTTGTTATTTTTATTTTATTATTGCCTTATATTTGGGTGGTGATGTTGGCACCCCAAGAAATCTCTTGCTAACACTTTCACTCTTACTAAACTAACTCCCATTTTTACACGTTTATTCTTAATAACACTCTCATGTTATACCTATCACTCCCACCACTCCTATTTATTTTTAGGAATTAATCTCATACTTAATTAATTAATAACATGATTAAGTAATTAACTACATAATAACATAAAACAAATTACCCCAAATTAACCCCAAAATTTCTCCACCATCTCTACCATCTTCTCAAACAAGCAAAATTACCATCTTTACCATCTTCTCTATCTAGCAACAAATTTTGGTAACACCAAAATAACAAATAAAACCTCCATTAATGCAAAACTCTAAGTTTGGAAAGAATGGTATAAACAAAACAAAACAAAACAAAACAAAACCTCCATTGATGCAAAACTCAAAATTTGAAAATAATGGTAGAAAAAAGAGAAACTTTGTAATAAAGGAAGGAAAACAAGCAAGAAAGAGTTAATGAAAGAGAGACATACATGTTTTTATTTTGTTTTATTGTTTATATGATTTTTATAGCATACACATCAAATATATAAACAAAAAACAAAATTTTATGTTTAAAACACAAAGAAGGCTTACTTGGTTCTCCGTAACCGAGTTGCAGACTTGTACACTCGGCTGCTCTCAACCGAATATGAAATCCCATAAAATGTCATGCTCTCGGGATCTTCATTCGATTGAGAGTAGCCGAGTGTTGTTATATTATGCTCGACTGTGAGCAGCCGAGTGACATTAATCACACTCGGTTGCTCTCAACCGAATGAAGGTCCCGAGAGTATTACATTTTATGGGATTTCATACTCGGTTGAGAGCAACCGAGTGTACAAACCTGCAACTCGGTTACGGAGAACCGAGTAAACCTTCTTCGTGTTTCCTTTCATTAACTTTTTCTTATTTGTTTTCATTTCCTTATTTCAAAGTTTCTCTATTTTTTCTACCATTATTCTTAACTTTTGAGTTTTGCATCAATGGAGGTTTTGTTTATACCATTCCCTCAAATTTAAAGTTTTACATTAATGGAGGTTTTGTTTGTTGGTTTTCTTATCTTGTTCCAAAGTTTCCTTTTTTTCTTCCATTCTTCTCAAGCTTACCCTTTTGCATCAATAGTGGAGATCAAAGTTTTGTTGCCTATTTTGGTAGAAGAGAGAAATTTTGGAGGGGAATTTAATTTGGGGATAAATGTTTGATTAACTTTGGAGGGAGATTCATTAACTTTTGTTTTAAATTAAAACAAGTGGGTGAAAAATTAGTTTAGGGTTAATTAACTTTTTTACTAGATTAAATGAAGTGGGGTGAAAATAACAATTTAGCTTTTTTTTTGGGTGGGAGTATTACCAATAGATATTGGGGGTGCCAATATCGCCACCCTTATATTTTCTCTCGTATTTTTTTTATTGTTGCTTGGAATAATTGATAATTTTGCATGTATATGTGCTTATGTTCAATTTTGTTTTGTACAATGGACCTAATGACCGCGGTTCATTTGTTTTTATGTTACACAAATATTATATACATTTATATTTAAAAATATTAAAAAGCTATCCGCATGGTCTCCTATTCGCCTAGACATTCTATAGCCACCCTATAAACACCTAGTGCCTTTTAAAACATTACCAAATTCTATTTTAAAATCACATGAAAATAATATAGCCTTCCATCATTTTGTAGCATTCCAATATATTTTACTTTGTGTGTAAATAATATTATGGTAAACGAAATAGATAAAGTAAATATTGAATATTGTGTGATGGTTTAAGAAAGTGACCACAGAGAGAGAATCAAAGGAAGAGAGAAAGGTACAATAAGCCCAACAGTTGGCAGAATTTTAAAATTAGCACGCCAAACGTAACCGTTATGTGTGCGTGTACTGTGAATTTACCTTACTTATTTTATTGCTTGAACCATTGTTGGGTGCTCTTAATATATATTTTTTGGGTAAAATAATGCAAGTCCCCTTCAGTGTTTTTTTTCTTCCCTTTTTATTGTTTTGTTAAAATCTAGTCACTAGAGCGAAGATTTTATCAAGATGGGGGCTAGTCCTTCCCCAATCGAAATATTCCTTAAATGGAATTTGAAATTGTCTATAATAAGTTTTAGCTTGTATTAATTTTAGCTCCATCACTATCTGGCCTCTCTTGAGTTTTTCTTCAAAAACTTGCTTTTATTTCGAATTCTTTGTACTTGCATTACTATCCATTGCTCTGTCAAACTGCCGCTGACAGAATTCAAATGATACCCATTCATGGAATTCATTAGTTCCCTTAAAGTTTTTGCTTTGGGAACAAATTAAATAGATGGCAGTGGTAATGTAAGAGATAAAAGGCCCCATCCCCATATTTCCCTAATTTATAAAAAATATTATATTTGGAGAAACTAATTATTCATATGCAAATACGGATTTTCAAAGTGTACTTTAGTAGTGGCCAATAGCCATAGAGTGTAGTGGTAATGCTAACTGATATGGGAATTAAAAGGAGAGGTTAGACATTTGATTTACACCGATGTATTTATTTAAAAATAAAATAAAAATAAAAAATTCTACTTACTAAACAATGAACTAGGTTCGACCCACCATCGTCTAACTCTTCCTTTGGAGGCACTCACTTATGGATGATAGTTTTTTTTTTTTAAAACAACATGTATACGAATATATCAGGTACTATTTTTAGTTTTGTTAAGAGCATGTGATATTGTGATAGTATAATTTTTTGCGGTAAGTTAATTTGACGGGTTCAAGTATATGGGCTCGAAGTAGAGTGAACTCACATTTTTTAACAAGTTGAACTAAAGCTCAAATATGGTCAAATTGTTAAGACCGTTCTTCACACTTTCTAAATATAATATTTTAAATTATTGAATGATAATTTTATAAATTCAAATGTGCCCTAAAAATTAATGCTCACCAATACAAAGATGTCCCAAAAAATGGAAATAGAAAAGAAGGAACAAGCCATCCATGGATCATGTACACATTTTTGGTAGTTTCTTTACCATGTTATGAACCTAAGTAAGTCTTACGTGAAAAAAGTCAATGATTTGAAAGCGATACACGAGTCCATGGTCGCTCTTTTCTTACTAGCCAATTTTTTAGGACAAATTTTATTTGTAAGTTCATAAAAAAATTACATAGTAATCATGATAACTAGGATAACAAACTTCATTACATCGCTATTGCAGTTTATTTTGGGACATCTCTCTATCTCAACGGAAAAAAAAAAAAGAACTACCAAATATTGACAAGAAACTGCTGCGGGGTCCAAATGGTAGTAATCAGGACATCCTTAACTACTCTCTGTGGATTCTTGAATTAAGTGGGTGAGAAAACAGAAAGTCATAGATAACTAACTTCTTAAAGAGTAAAGATGCATTAAGGAATATATATATATATATAATCCTATTATCGTGTTTGTGTCGTGTATATCAAGATTTTGTGATACAAACCCCATTTAACCCATTTGCTTAAGCATGCTTATCGATCAACAACTTGAGCACAAAGTGTCTTTCTCTCATGTCAAGTTAAAGGAGATATGTTGCGGGGTGTGTTAAGAATTGTGCGGGCGTAATCTCATGAGGTGCCTCCCAAAAGCACCAACTCTAGTTGGAAAGGATGTTATGGGGTGATTCCCTAACAACACATGTGACCAACTACACTTCAAGGAGACCGTGAGACGCCCAAGCGTAGCACTATCCAACAGGCCATCCAACATCAGCACCATCAAGCTATCCAACATCTCTAAAGCACAGACACTTCAATTAAGGTCGGAGTATCGATAGCACAGACACTTCAATTAAGGTCGGAGTATCGATTTCGGATACGCGATGAGTATCGATTTCGGATACGCGATGGATATGGCAGGATACGTATTCGAGTATCCAACATTTTTTATTTTTATTTTTAAATTTCAAATACGGGAGGGATACGGTAAGGATATTGGAGGGTTACAGCGAGGAATACTTGTGTGATACGGCAGGGTAAGTTTTGTAGTTTTTTTTTATTGGAGCCGCTTTAAAAATAACAAATAATTTATTTAATATAGAAACTTTTAAAAGAGATTTAGGTTTTTCATTTACAACTCAGTAAATAAGTCAACCTTTTTATCATAAAATAAAATGATCGATCAAAACACTCCGTCCATTCGTCTACAATCATCGTTGTTCGGTCTCTACCATTCTTCTGGTATTCAAGTCAGAATATTATATTCTACTTTTAAATTATTAAGCAAGTAAATTGCTCAGTCGTTTGATTTAATTTTATGAATATTATGATATTGTTCATAAATTTATAAAATTCTTATAACTGAATAATTAAATATATATATATATATATATTATATAATTATTTTTTATTATTCGTATCCAAGATGTATGGTGTCCTATATTTTTTTAATTTTTGCCGTATCACCATATCAATGCAGTGTCGTATCCGATACTCTTATCCGTGCTTCATAGTCCAACTTCATATAGTTCTAGCCTTATATCTCAACTAGTTTTTTGAAGAAGTGTCTTTTCATATATAAATATTGTTTCTATGTAAATAAATCTAAAAATTTACTTTGTAATTGTTTTCTTATAACTTGTGTGAATTCAACGTGCACTGTTGCAACTTTCGTATTTTTATTAAATGATTATATTTGAGTATAAAACTATCTGTCCCACACCCAAGTTGCCAATGAATGCGCGTTGACTAACACCCAAACTCTTTCTTTCTTTCAAGTTATAATAGCTTTCTGTCTAATTAAGTATATTGCAATGAAATAATTTCAATTTATGCTCAAGCTCTCTTTTAAATTACTATAGTTGCATGTTGATTGTAAATAATTTTATGGCCCAAGGGGATTAAGTGATTATGATGACATATATATAACCTTTTAAGTTGAAATATCAGAAAGGAGCTCCAAATAACTCTGTTGACAGACATATTGGATCTAAATTTACAGCGAAAAAATGGAGCTTCTATAAGGAGGCGGTGACAACAAAATCAAAAAACAACGAAACCACCCTAATTCTTTAAAGTTGCACGCAGGTTTAAAGTAAGGAAATTTCCAACTAAAAAGGTCAGTTCCATTCACAAAAGAAAATATGGACACTAAACAAAGATGCAACAATTTCCTTCAACAAATTCACTTTCACGGTGGGGAAAAAACTTTTCAATATGAAATATTCTAAAAGCATTTAGCTTACTAAGATATTACTCAACATGTTAGATCTACAAGTCTGCTAGTCATTCACTGCGTAAATTACATATCCTGCCCTCAACAAACTGCACCCACAGAATGAGACAAAAGAGCAACAAATTCGTCAATTAAGGGCCAAATAAACAACCGGTTGAAAAAACAAAAGAAAAACTTGTCTTCAGGGGAGAGAAGTGTACCTGAATTTGGAATTGCCCAACAAACAAAGCATAACAAAAAGAACTTGTGCTCTGGCAACCACTTGATCATCTCTGGGCTTGATCTGAGCCTGAAGCTCCAACTGAAGGTGTAGTTGGTACGCTGCTTCCCGATCCATTTTCGGCTGGCGGAGGCACCCCCCACTTGCCTTCAGATTCAAGGGGCTCGAATACATGTACCCCACCATCTGATAATCCCAAAGCAAACTGATTCGGCTCTTGCGGATGTGCGGCAATCACTAGCGGGTGTACATTTGTATTGCTACATACAAATATAGGAAATTGTTGGGACTAAAAGATGAATTTCTATCCAAACATTCTACAACAAAAATTAACAAAAAATGAACAGCCCAAATACTGAGATTGCAGTTGCACTGATTAAAAATGAAGCTAAGGAAATACCTGACATTAGGTGAAAGATAGGCTAAAGGATTAATACGACATCGTAGTCGGAGATGTGCAGCAGTGAATACGCAAAGAGTTGCATCTAAGAAACTGGCATATACCAGCTGACTATCACACGAGAAGGTCGCGTGAGAGATAGGAGCAGCAGATTCACGTGGGACCCACTGAAAAGAAAAAAAACATTAAATACCAAAGGCAAGCAGTTAATTCCACAAATAGGTAAGTTTTATGTAAACGAATGTACCTGCTTTACACAGTCTAGTTTCGTTGTTTCGTATATGGCAAGCTGAGTCTCGTGTACAACGAGGAAGTGGATCTGGTCTTGATGAAATTGTACTCGAGTGTCTGACTGTGATGTTGGCGTCCTTCCTGCTGGAACTTGCAAGTATCTAGCCTTTTGCTTTTCCCATCCATCGGAACTCCACACACAAAGCTGCAAGATTAAAAACACGCAAAATAAGATAAAAAGAACATGAGCATATTGTATATTTTTTAAATTGACCAATATCAACGCGAATACAAAAAGATGAGGAAAAACTACACCAAAGCAGGTACTGGTATCAATATTCAGAGAACATATTTTTGAAGATGGGAATCTGATATAAATGCAAAAAGTTGTTATAACCTGAGCATCAGCTCCAGATGAAACTAGAACATTCAATACATGAGAAAAGGCGAGGCCGGTAATTCTTTTAGAGTGACCCTTAAGCTTGCTTTTGACCTGCACCAGCAACAATGCAATTCACAGCTTAGAGGATATCAAGTTCTGTACACAAAAACAAGATTCTGATAATCATCTAAAAACAGCAACTTTGTGGAGAAAAATGTATCATACCTCATCAACACGGACATTATAGATCTGGATTGTGGAGTCATCCATGCCGATAGCAATGATATTGTTGTCTTGAGGATGGAATGCAAGAAAAGTTGCAGCAGGTGGTGGGGGCATGAACGTGGTCATTGTCTGCGCTTGTCCACAATTAAATTCAAACTGTTGAGCATAAAGACCTCAATCATACCTTTACAAGAAAATATTTTGAGTCGTAAGTTACCTTAAAGGTCATCATGTTGAATAAGGAGATCTTCCCTCCTGATGCTGACATTACGTAAGAATCATTTTTGGACAAAGCAAAGCAAGGCACAGCCTCCTCAGGGTTAATGTCCGTTGCGTCATTGGTCATTAAAATGCCGCTTGATGGTTGCCATAATTGAGGTGAAACATTTGCTGTTGCCTATAAAAAAAATCTTCCAAAATTAAAGAGGAAAGAACTGTAAATGGAAGAGGAAGAGGAAGGATGAATAATTTTTTTACGTCATTTGTACCTTGCCACTTGAATTACGGTCACTCCGCTGCCATTTCCATAGTAGATGAATAGCGTTTGATGCTAATGCCAAAATAGCATTGCCAGAATTTGTATATATCAACCTTGATATCTGTATGGACCAACAAGCAGGCAAATAAAGATGGGACCAAGAAATACCTTACAGTTCAGACTAATAATATTACTTGATAATTTAACACGATATTGATGAGACAGCTAATTTGCAGCAAACAGATTACCACAATATTGTATTACTTGCACTACAGAAATAACTTGTCATTGGATGTAAGGGGAGTCTTCTGAAGGAATCAAATCCGCCCATCCTAGTCTCTACCCTCTGGGCCAACCCATCCAACCTTAGAAAAAGAAAGGAATAGCTTTTATGTAATTTTTTGAAAAGAATACTAATTATTACTGATGTAACTTATTCAGATTCTTGGAGAAATATGCATTTGGAACCTTAACTTCTTCCAACAAAGGTCAACGGGTTCCCAAAACATGACCAAGACCAACCATACTGTGAAATAATATTCCACATTTAATCCATCTTAACAAGATAAACAACAACGAAAACATGTGCCAATAAAATCCATCTTATCAAGCATCTAGAGTTTTTGTCCAAACAAGTCAGAATCTCTATTCATCAAAATTTTATTTCATTTGTCAACAAGAAACATGCAAAATATTAGTCAAATATTTGAAGGAACAGATTTTCCAATGAGGCAGGCAAAAATATTAAGAGGGGCTATTGTATTTTCAACTCATGAACAAAAACAGCAATAAATGAAAAACAGAAGTGAGAAATTCTACCTTAGTTACTCTCAAGTTTTCAGGTAGCTTCAATGATCGACACTGAGAAGGTTCACCAATTTCAGTGAGCTTCCAAATCTTTGATTTGTCATTCGATTCCTCTGTTATCCTAGGTTTAACGTCCCCAAGGTTTCTGGCATCCCCATTCTAGCACAGGAAATTGCATGTTGATGTTTATTGTACAATCATACATTCGTGGGAATATGATCTTTCTCAAATGACATAAACAAGTATGTAATAATATATACACTGGGTAAAAAGGATAATTCACAACTATATGCATGACTTAAAAGTATGATGGCAATAGAAACCGAGCACATAAATACAAACCGCTCCAGAGATAGCAACAACAGAGGCAGCAACCCTGTCTGCAAGTCCGGCAGAACTAGCCGCAGCAACTGCAGCAGATATTGGGTGCAATCCAGGCTGCACAAGGTACAAGTGTAAAAACATGGACAGGTTTTATCTGCATGAAGCCGTTTGATATTGAGAAGAATTCAATTATGTAAAGTAGCTACCTTTGCATTTTCAGGAGCTCTTGAAGCATCATATGAAAGATTTTCATATGTGCGTAGCAATCGAAGACCGTCAGAATTTACCAAGATTTTGATCCCATTATCATTCGCGGAAACCGCCAACAGAGCGCCATCCTTGTTGAAACGGATACGTGGGCTTGCCTTGAATTTAGGAATAGGCAATTGTCTCAATCCATAATATGTATCAAAAGATTATCTTGAAACTCATAATAAAGTACTCTGTCCATCTCAAATTAATTGTCCCTCTTTCTTTTTCGGGATGTCTCAAATTAATAGTCTTGTTTCCTTTTTGGGACATAATCATCGTAACAGATCTCACAATAGAACTAAGTTGTATTTTCTACCATTGATTATGTTAAAAGTAGCGTTTCTTAAGCAGCACCAAGGCCAAAGTGGGACTATTAATTTTAAAGGAAGGGAGTATTTGAACTTACTGGAAGACCTCCATCAGCATCGATATTTGTCAAAAGTTGCACATTATCCATATCCCAGAATTTGATGGAAAAATCGTCACCGGCAGCCAAAAAACGGTTTTTAGTTGTATCAAATTGCACAACACCCAAAGATCGTTTTCGAAACCCTTGGTAGGTCCTTTTCACAGCCCCTTCACTTTCATTCCATTCAACAATGTGTGATTCCCCATCTTTGCTAGTACCACATGAAAAAAGCCTGCAATATTCACCGGACATTACATATGTGCATATAAATGTTTAGAGTAAGACTGCACAGCACACCGCCAAATGAAAAGAGTAACGTTAAGAAATTAGTTCAGATGAATCAACAACCTTGTTCCATCAGCGCTGTAGGCCATTGTTGTGCACCACCGACCAGGAGCATCATAATCAACTCTTGATCCTAAATTGTCATATAACCATGCCTTGATCTTTCCATCTAGAGCTGTTGAAAATATAAACTGAAACAAAACGTATAAGTAGCTTCCGGTAGCGGATGCAGTCTCAACTCTCAAGAAAACACAGAAGCACGGTGAGCTTAAATTAAACCAACATGAGCTAATGGAGTTGTTACCTGGATGTTTTCTTTATAGTGGGGGCATACTGAATAAACAGGAGCCTCATGACCCTCAAAAGTGTACTGTCTCGTACCATTTGTAGCATCCCAAACCTAAAATCAGAAAGTATCATAGCCTGACAAGCAACTAATCACTGCTGAACAGTTATGAAATGTAATTTGAAAACAGGCAGGTAACAATTTAAACATGATCTATGCCAAGCCTACCTTGATGGTCTTGTCGTCTCCGCAGGTTATCACACAAAGTTGTTTATTGGGATGAGAGAAGGCAAGATCATTTACTCCACCAATATGGGCATCAATCTAAATGCAATACATGTCGATTCCCAAAAGTGTTAGCATATGAGTTGTACGTGAGAGAGAGAGAGAGAGAGAGTTGTGTTAAGCAGAAAAGGGACAAATACCTCCAGATGCTGCCGTACATCATCACCCCCGTGATAAGAACATATTTGTACAATATGCCTTGAATATGCAACACCTGCAAATGATATGACAAACACAATATCACCTCATTCATAATTACACTGTTGTTGGCCCTATTAACATGAGTTGTGAAAAGAGCATATACCAAACAAAGAACCATCTGGGCTCCATATAACACGGTTAACAGATACACCAGGATCTTTGACTAGAGCAGCCTGAGTTTAATTAGGGAAAGCTCAAGGTTTCAGATATTCTGCTGGTAAAAAGCTTTAGGCTTACACACGATTAATCATGCATCTTTTACTGAGTTAAAAAAGATACAGACCTGCAGAGGCATGGAACATGCACCAAGATCCCAAACTTTGAAATTTCTAAGAACCAATCTCTCCCTGGAACCAACTTCCCACAATCCAATGTCTCCCACATTGGTACCAACTGATGCACCACATATAAACACCAGAAAGTCAAGAACCACATAAAACAGAAACCAACATACCATGTAATAAATTCCATAATAAGTGCTTATAGAAAGAACGGCAGTACACTCCACAAAAAGCTTACCTAGAAGCAGAGTTTGTTGAATGGGATGAAAATCCATGCTCATTGCAGATGAGCCCTGATTCAACGTCCGTCCTACAGTCTTGGGCAAGTCATCGGGTGCACCGAAAGCCTGACTATGACCAGCATGCCCAGGGAATGAGACAGGCATAACATTAACAGGAAGATTTACCTGTATGTAAAAGAAATATTATGTAGAATTAATTTAAACGTTGCAAGTTGAAAGATGCTAACAACTGAAGGCAATGGCGTTCATATCAAACAACCTCATCAGTTATCCCCATAGCCCTTGTTCTTTTGGTTACATGATCTGAATCTCCAGATGGATAATCTAAGGAAGCATTTGTTGGTGGAGTCCTAGGGTGCTTCAGAGCAGCTACACGGCATAGTGAAACAACTTAGTTGTTATCAAAACAAATAATGACCAAAATATAAAGCCTCAATTAGGCAATGCTAAGAGCAAATTATTGTGAACATCGATTTAACAAAGATACTCACCATTAATGGATGGACCACCAAGACCTATAGCTCCACTAGAAACGGCCGGATGAGTTACTGTTGGAGGATTAGACATCCAACCAGCCAGAGGAGTAGGAACAGGTGTTTGTGTAGGTTGGAAAGGCTGCATGCGTAAATCAAGACAGTAAAAAAACCACATAATTACAATGAAACAGGTGATAAGATCACTAACTACAACGAATACAAACCCCGTGTGCACCCAGAGGAGGAAAAACTCCGGCTTTCGGTAGGGATCCCAGCAGTGGATTATTTGCAGGTGATGGAGCGCGTGCACCATTTGGCTGTCCACACAAATGGTCCACAAAAAGAGTCTTGATATCTGGATTTGGTCTTGGGTTTTTACAAAGTTGGTGCTGCCAATTTAAGCTGCAAGACAAGATGTTAGCTCTCTTTGTAACCACAGACCTTTCAGGATCCACATGTAGGTAATTGATGCCAACACAAGCTAACGCCCTCTAATACGTCAATTAAGGTTGTCAGAATTGACTATATTCCCCAATATTTGCCCATAACTAAGAGAAAAAGGATGGTCTGAGTATCACATAATTAATGAAACCTCCCATTAGTATATCCCCCTAGCATTATAGGCCCAAACTAAACAAAATTGGAGGTCCATGGATGATAAATGAAATATTTAAGTCACTTAAGTTTATGAAACCCTGTATATGTAGGTTTTGCGGAACAACAGACCCAGCTTAAGTGCAAACAAAGACTGATAGACGTGTTTCATGACATGCATATACAACACACAATCATCCATTAGAAGGTAACATGTCATTTGTTGCTACAAATCTACACCTGCACATTGGAAAATGTAAAAGCATCACTTGCAACAGTACCTTTGATTAATGAGAGTTCGCAACCTCGAATTTTTTAGGCTAGGAAACTGCAATTTGTCACGAAACAAAGGATTTGCTTCAATGAGCTTCTTGAGCTCAACCAACATTATCGCCCTTGCAGATTTTGTATCTCCATATTTGGACAGCTGTTCGTTCTCCCTACAATATGATATTCATTGTGATCAGATATGTATACACTTAGGGTGCTTTCTTTTCTTTCTTCTTATTTCAAACTTATACTTACGGTGCATTTGAGAAAACCCCAATTCCAAGCTTTCGGATTGGAATTAGGGAAAACCAGTTCAAACTCAAGGGTTCCTAACACACTTTTAGTACCTGAAATTCTCCAACGTCAACAGCTGAGTTATCTCCTTGAAAAGCTCTTCATTAAATGACGCAAATACTTTAAGATCCTTAACGAGGATATCTACGGCCTTGGACCGATCATGCCTATAACAAATTGAAATGCCCAAATTTTTATAGGTCAAAAAGCGATATTATATACATAACAAAAATATGGATACTATAGTGATTGTGATAAAATAAGCATCTAGATTTAATTTACAAACTTACTTATCCAATGCCTCGAGATACTTCTGCTTCCTTATCTCAAAGAAGATCTTCATAGAATACCGATTATCATCAACTTTTGTGAAACCAGAGAGGTACCTCTCAACCTCATCCCAATTCCCATTATGCACTTCTTCCTCAAAGTACTTCATGTTAAAGAAAAACCCAGATTCTTGTTCAAGCCTATTATTAGATAATCCCCAATCAATGAGGCAAGATTAATAAGTATTTAATATTATTAATTAATAATTAACTAAAAGAAAAGGCAGACAGACATACATAAACATAAACATATATATGTATATATACATATACATCACTTAAATAAAAGTCCACCTACTTGTGAACAGTCTCTTTAAACTTTTCCTCCTCCAGGAACTGTAAGATTAAGAACACAAGCTCTCTGCTGAGTGATGACATTGTAACTTTGCCGTCTTCAAGTCCAGATAAATATAGTCAGGCCAGTATATAAGCAGATCTATAAAACCCCAAAAAACAAAACAGAAATAAGCAATTAAATAAATGAGTGAGCAAATATGTATATATATTTATAAATAAACGGGCGAGCTACCACTAGCTTAATTTTTATTTTAAAATTAATATAGATCCTTAGTTAGTTTATTGCTGAACACAACCTCCCAAATTGAAATACCAAAAAAACATATAACAATAAATAAATAGGGAAAAAAAAAACACCTCTAACCAGAACTAGATCATTGAAAACTAGACTTCAAATCTAACACATAGAAAACCAATCTTCGGGCACTTCGAGCATGCACCGACATGTATGAACTCCAATCAGGTGAAAAAAAATAGGGTTTGTAAAGGATTAAAGGCACGAAAGCAGCTTTAAACGATTGGAATCGAAGATGCGCAAAGAAAAAGGGGCAAATGGGGAAAAAACAGTGAAGATGTCTATATATATATATATATATAGAGAGAGAGAGAGAGAGTAGATTTATAGAGATAGAGAGAGAAAAAGCAAACAGTTGAAAGTAAATATTCGGAGAAACAGAACAGAGGAGAGCTTAAAGAAATCGTACCTTAAAACCGAACAGAGAAATCAAATTGAAAGAGAGAAAAAAACACAAAATACAACAAACAAAACACAGTTCTCAAAGAAACAGAGAAATCTATATAGAGAGAGAGAGATAAAACGACGAGTTCGAGGTGTAGAAACAGTCTCCCTCTCTAGTCGCCGCTCTACCTCTCGATCTTTCTTTCTCGCTCAAACCCCTCTCTCTCTCTCTATATCTATATCTATATCTATATATGTCTCTCACTATCTCTACTTTCTCTCTCCACTCTATCGTGTGGAGAAATAAAATACAAACATTACTTACAGAAATGGCGATTTTTATAATGATATATACTCGTGCCTTTCAAGCAATAAGTAGATGTGCTTATCAATAAGGGATAACGCACTTATACATAAGACCTGTCTGTGTAGGGCCCACTGAGCCGGCTAGGTTTTTGTCTAGTTAATCGGCGCGGAATCTTCAGCTGACAGCTGTTTTTGAGCTTAGTTCATAAAGGGAAAAACTCATCTGTGGCACGACCTACGCTAGCAAAAGCTTACGGCCGTTGATATCTGCGGGTCCGACTTTGGAGTCAATTCAGTTTCCATCCAACGGCCCAAGCTTGAGGTAGCTTAACGCCTTGGAAACAGTTTGTGAAGTTTAGACAGCGATTCTCAACCCTATCAGATCCCCTTAAAAACGACAAGGTTTCTCGGAGGGGCCTCATATATTTTAGTCCATTTTGAGCCACATATTTACCACCCTTGCCACCGACTATTTGCTTGTATTATCCTAATAATACGAGACGAGATGAATCATTGAAAAGGACATATTCCAACGATGCTACTTATCGCCGAGATATTGGGGAGAAAATTAGACAAGTACTTTTGTGATTGAAAGGTAATTAAATAATATAATAATTCAAAGCGAGGGGATTGTATTGAAAGTCCCGAGTCGTGGTGGTGTGTGCTAGGGTCCATGTCAGATGTACGTTTGCCTTTTAATTCTTGGTGCGGATATCGAGAAAGAATCAACGGTCCGCAAATTCTCAATATAGGACTCGTGGGGTGTTGTCTACAAGTCACCTTATTAAATTATATAACTATATATTAACTTTTAAAATTATAACTCATACTAGTTAATAACCTGTGCGATGTATGGGTATTTGATAAATATGTAATTTTAATAGTGTTTGTCTTAATAGGTTTGATAAATAATTAGCTTTAATATGTTGTGTAGGAGAATAAAATATATATTGCCTCCGTTTAAAATTAATTTTACAATTTTTACTTTATTATTTTCAAGAAAATATTAATTTCAATATAATTAATGGTTGATAATACAACTCATTTGCTATGACAAACCGAAAATAAGACTATTAATTTAACACATTTTAAAAAAATAGTATAATAAATGAAGCTACTTCCAATATTTTAATAATTATTATTATTTTATTATGCATTAAGAATATAAAAAATCAATTAATAAGTAATTAATGTTACTAAAATTAAAAATATAAGCAAAATAATTAATGTATCTACTTCCTTCCTAACACTATATAGTATGGATAATAATTATAATTATATTATTTATTAAGGTGAATAATTAATTATTTATTAAAGTATGATATTAAGTGTGTTATTTATTGCCAAATTAATTATAAAAAAATAAGGTGCATTAATACTTTCACTTCTCTTATTTTATATATATAAACTCAATAAATAGGTCAAACCACGTAATTATGGAGCAAAGCTGAAAAAAAAGAAGTAAATTAATTACATTAATTGCATATTAATCACATATTAATTATGCATTAATGGATGGGTTTCCTCCATTTTACTTATATACTATAGATTTAAAGCCACGTGTTAAACATATAATAAATAGTAAAAATAATTTTATCTGTAATAATTAATACTTTATTACATGTGTATTTAATTTTTTTTATTATAAATAAATTTTTAACATGTATTGTTATGACACACATTAATATGATCCAATTAACTTTAAGGATTGTGTTACCATTTCTGTCAAGAGCATAAGTTAATAATTTATTTATAAAAAGAAAATAGAAAAAATTATTTACATTAAATAGAGTGGGCATTTTCACATGAAGAATTCTTTTTATTCATAATATGTTTAACTTATGCTCTGATTTTTAGATAAAAAATTCTTTTTTTCTATTCATAGTATGTTTAACTTGTGCTCTAATTTAAAAATATATATATATTAAAACAAAACAGCCTCCAAAAATTTTCCGCCCGTTTGCTCTTTCTTTTTTTTGGATTCTTTATTATTATTCTATACTTTTTTGGTATTTCTATTTTTAAAAACTCCTTTTTTAATTGAAAAGATCTTATTGGCAACTATTTTATTATAGTATTGAAAAAAATATGAGCATTAATTGAGCTTTTAAGATAATTAATATATATAAATAATTATGTGTCTCAATAAACCATTAATTCTAATTCTAAGCATGTTAAACCATTGTCCTACTTTATTAACCCCCTAATTATATTACAGTTTCATACTCTCAATTACCCTTAAACAATATAATATGAGTATATATATATATTCTTAATCTCTTTAATTCATTATCTACGTATTCTCTTATGTTTTTCCCTAAGAATTTGTAGAGAGAGTGATTAAAAACTAGATGCCTCTCTTTACCATTTTCAGTTACACTTTTATTGTTTCTCACTTCTCATTTTTTTTTTCATTTGTTACAATGTTCATTGTTGATAGGTTACATATTTTTACATGATTTTTGACAACTAATATGCCTGTTTCTTTCACAATGATTTCAATTATACATAATTTTCATTGTTAATAAATATTTTTAAAATATGGTACATGCATGTTTTATTATGTTACAAATTCACATTTTATAAATTTCTATATGTACTCATATATATAAAACAATATATCTAAATCACTACATACTAAAATTATTTTATAAATTTAAATTATTTTTTAAAAAATATTGACCTTTATATAGTGTGACTAGGAATATTGAAGGCAATATAATTTATTCATTACATGTTTGTTTTCTTGCATTTTGTAGGGTTTACACATTAGTTGCAAAATTTATTTTTAGATATATATATCCATTTATTGTATACGTAAGCGGTAAGACAAACATGTTGTTTAAAAATTATGTAAATATTTCACTTAGGTGGTGTTTGGTTAATGTTTTGAGTTGCATTTTTAAGTTGAGTTTTTAAAATATGGTGTTTTGTAGAATTTGAAAGTATGTTAAAAGTGAATTTGGTTTTTGTTTGAGTTTTTTTCAACCAACTAAAAAGTCTCATAAAAAAATTTCAAAAAATAGTCACAATGGATCTTATTTTATAGATCTCGACGAGTATGTTTTAAATATATATTTTTTATTTAATTTTGATTTTTGAATTTAAAGTTATGTTGTTTAAAAAAAATTTAGAGAGAGAAAGTAAAGTGAAATAAATTTTGAAAAGTGTGAAAGTAGAGTTGATTTTGAGTTGAGTTTTTAAAATTTGAGGAAAAAAAAATAGAGACATACCAAACAGGCCCTTAACTTCTACAATTTGGATGATATTTTATGTCATTCGTAGGAAAAATAATAGTAATTATTTTAAACTGATAAATTATTAGTTTGCTTGAAATTTAACTGATTCGTAGACACAATGTATTTATACCCTTTATAAATATTTTTATCAAACATTTAAATGATTGATAAAAAAACAGTCGTGCATCGCACGGGTTAACATGCTAGTAAGATTTAAAAAAGTGATTGAATGCATCGGTTAGTGATAAAAATGATAAAGGTGTACCGTGGCGAAGACAAGATTTGAATATATGGGTCAAAGTTAGCAATATAATACATAAAAAAATTAAGAAGTTAAAATAAAAAAAAATAAATTAATAATGCCAATATTTTAACGCAAAACACAATACTATAATTTTTTCATACAATATAACAAAAATATTGATTATAATTACAAATTACAAAAATATTCTACGAGTTTTTAGTTTTGCTTATTTATTCTTAATCTGGTTGAAAAATTCTTATTGAATGTATATCACTAAATAATCATTAGGGCTAATTAAAATTAATGGTATGTTTATTAAAATTTAGGCTAGAGTTCTTTAGGTATTCAATAAAAAATAAAACAACAAACAAGAAGCAAAATATAAGATTCAAGATCAAACAAATAACGATATAATATATCAAACAAATAAATAGTGTACAAAATAAACAAAAATTTACAAGAACAAACAAAACTATTAATAAACTACGGCTAACTAAAACTAAAACTAAATTTATTAGACAACTAACAACAAGTAAGCAAGTAAAATAGGGCTTTAATTCATCGAACAAAAATTAGGACTCAATTTATCAAATTAAGGCTAAGATATATGTAATTTAAAAAATATATTGGGGGGGAGGGGGGGGTTGGCCCTTTGTGGCTCTACAAATGCCTTACCAAGTAATATGTTATATCATTTTGTAACTTCCTTAAATTTTAATATCGAGTCACTTCTTGGTCTACCCTTGTTGGCATCAAGAACTACAACTACTAACAGCTTAATAAATTATACTTTTTGCCATAAACGAGTTTGTAATAGATTAGTCGCGAAAAATAAAATGAGTTACAATACGTACGCTTAGTTCGTTAATAGTTCTCCCTCGATCCATATGACTACTAATTTAACTGCTTGTACTCAAAATTATTAGCTATTACAAAAATAAATGTAATGTAAAAGTAACATTATAACGTGAAATTTTAATAGACATATCAATTTATAAAATATAAATTTTGGTCCAAAAATAGAAGTTTATTGAAAGAATTATATCAAAGACTTAATAAATAATTAAATATACATGCATCTCTGTCAATGTATTAAAAAATTTAAAATTTTGAAAAGTTGTCAAATATTGATCCATTAAAACTAGTTTGAGTTACACGTAAAATTGTAGTACAAAATAAACTATTAAGGATTATTACAAAAATGACAAAATATCGCCCAATACTTACAAAAGTAAGAAAGGTTTATTCCAAATTATATAACATAGAAGCCACCCAAACTAATTACAAAAATGATAGGTATTATTGTTCACTACTAGCTTTGGCACAATTGTCCTTACTTTCCCTCGCAAAATCACCAACATGCCCTTATGTGTGTCTTTCTCTTTCTCTCTCTCTAGGGCTTTCTTCTTTCATACTATATGTGTGCCTTCTTTAATATTAATGCATTTCACCACCACTACCAACATTAAAGATTAGACTTTCCTCCACCCTCGGGTTCAAAGGAACGAGGCATTCTAAGCCCATTACCTCCAAAATCGTACTTAAAACCCAAACCATACTAGATAGAACCAACTCTAATGCTAGCACTAATTAAGGGAAGAAAGGTAAAACGCGAAATTGGTCCAATTCATGAAAGAGAAAAGTCGAAACTCACCCATTTTAAGGGGCGCAACTAGTAAGAATATTTCCATATATTATTTGTAACGGGAGGATTCGTAGCCGCTGGCGATATTCCGACACTTCAATCTCATTGTTGATTTGTTAATCTTCTTTATATCTACGTTTCAGATTTGAAGATATACAAACTTTGTTTTCTCACTATTAATGGGGAAGAAGATACTTTGAGGAAGAAATGTGGGGTTGTTCATTTCTTCATCCTTTTTTTTTTCTTTTTTATTTAATGTACACAAAGTCTCAAACTATCCATATATTCAATGGTTGGTATGTCGAAGACAATAGCTCTTCACTCCCATCAACACTGATCACCGACGGTCAATGTACTAATTTTGTACATAGAGGTATCATTTAAATATGATCGTATACCATTTAAGTATGACTGTGTACTAATATTGTATACGGAAGGTACCATTTAAGTATGATGATTTACCAATTTTGTACATTGGAGTCACTAATTTATGTAAAAGTATATACTAATTTTTACATCGACGATGTGTTACTTTTTAAAGAGAGAAACTACGTTGGTAGTGATTTTTTTTTAGAAAGTAATTAGCGAAAAAGAAAAAAACAGGGTGATCATGGATTTTACAATGGGATCAATTGATAAGATTTTTTTTTTGAGTTTAATGTGTGGGTGGAGATGGTTTAAGGTCAATGGTAAAAGATGATATATGTTTTATTTTTTGGTCAAATTAGGTTTTTGGTCAAAGGATTAAGTAAAGGGCAAAATGGACATTTTGCCAGGAAAGGGAGGGTAATTATGTCAAACTCAATAATGAATAATGATTTTTGTTAGGATTAACTATATTTTAGTACAATGTACTGGCATCGAAATTCCATTCGATACAATATACTTTTTTTAAAAAAAAATATAACAACCTACTTTATGTTTGGTTGTAAATGAGAGACCCGTTAGCTTTGCCTTCTAACTCCGTCAACCGATGATGACGTGGCATGTGATTTGAAATTTTTACTTGCCAACTCAGCGCCAACTAGAATACACAGTCAGATAAAATAAAATGAAAAAGGCAGAAAAAACCTTACCCTCACCCTCACACACTCATTCTCTATCTTCTTCTTCCTTATCTCTTACTACCAATACACAGTCAGCCAACTTCGAGATGACGATGGTAATAGTGGTCAGCAACAGAGATGATTCAGGGGAAATGGTGATGGAGATGAACACAGCAGTAAACACAGCATTTGCCAGTCACTTTACCATCTCTCATTTACATCCTATTCAATTCAATTGTTGTTCTAATTAATTTTGGATTAACTACATATATATTGCCCAGCTATAAGAATCAAACCCCCGCCAAAACCAAAATATACAGATACACATATCTATACACACAAAATAATATATATATATATATACCATTCATCCATGGCTTCCTGCGCAACACTCTTTCTACCTCAAATTCCCCCATCTCCTCAAATCCTTAACCTTTGACAAAGCTAGCTCCCTATCCAATTTTGAATAGTGCCCATGAAGCTACAGAGTGTGCTAGTTCGATACGAAAGCTCTGATGATCGTGCCATCAATAGAATCGAGGAGAGAGATTGACGGATTAGAGTTGCGTACCATTTACAACAGTCAACCCACCGTCTACCATTTCTTTGTCTCGGTTAGAAAAAAAGGAGGGGAGAATTGAATTGAATATTTTTGGAAGAAAGGAAAGAGGAGTGGATAATTGAAGGAGGTGTATGGAAGAGATTGTGAAGAGTTTGAGGAAAAAGTGGAGTTGAGAATTTTCATCGGGTGTCTGACTCTACATAAACGTGGCACCTAACTTTGACAAATGCGTGCCAAATCAGCTTTCAATTAATGGAGTTAATAGAGTGTCTTAACGAATGAGATTTTTGAAACCAAACAGAAAGTATGTTGTTATATTTGAAAAAAAAAGTATATTGTATCGAATGGAATTTCGGTACCAGTACATTTTACTAAAATGTAGTTAATCCTTTTTGTTACTTTTGTAATTAGTTTGGATGGGTTGTTATATTATACAATTTATAAACAAAAATCTATATAACTTTTGTAAATATTAAGTGGTATTTTGTGTTAGGGAAGTGTGCTTACTCAAATCTAAAGACATCTTAGGTCCATGTCTCAGTAAAGAAGATTAGAGTGATTTTTTCTTTATTTACAACTAAAAAAGAGATATTAAGATTTTATTTTTAAAAAATTGAACTATTAAATTGGGTGGTGTTATTTACACCTCCAAATATGTCACAAACACCCATTTCTAGAATTTAACTAAAAATATATTTTAACACCTTTTATTTTAAACGAATAACTTCTCCATTGCTTGACGTTAAGCGAATGCTTAGCAACACGCTACCCTATTTGAACTAAATTTATGTGACTGCACCCACCTCTCACTAAGTGGGTTTTATTTAAAAAAAACATTCGAGTACTATATTACTTGATAGTAGGAGAATTCTTACTAACAAATTTTTTTAAATGAATCGAGTATATGTGACTGCATTAACCTCTTATAACATTTATAACAATATAAATATTTGTAACAAATATATAAGGCTGCGTTTAACACGCAGTATAAATGGGTGTGATAAGGTAACTTGATCTTATCCCGTGTTTTGTGTTCGATAGAATTGAATATCAAAACAGATTATTTATTCCATTAGAATTACTTATTCTACCGAGAAAAAAATTAATCAATCATACCTAAAATAAAATTATTTTATTCTGTTTGAATAAAATTAAATAATTTAATTTTCTAACCAAGCACGCGTCAAACATACTCAAAGGCCTCGTTTGGTTCACGGATTTTAGTACTCGGGAAAGGAAAGTCGTTCCTTTCCTTTGTTTGGCAAGTACAAATTCCGGAAACACTTTCCTGAGAGAGGGGAAAGTAGGGGGTAAAACCATTCCTCCCAAAACACATGGGATTGATTTTCCCATGTGATTTCCAAGCATTTATTACACAAATTTTAGACAATAATACTCTTACCTAAATACTTTCCATGGTTTACCAAACACAAGAAAGAAAATTTGACATAAAATTTACTTTTCCACCTCCATAAAAAAAATAAAAAAATTGGTTTCCTTTCCGTGAACCAAACGAGGCCAAAGGGCATAAATAACATCAATCCCCCCCCCCCACTTTTCCCATAGTCCCATATTAATTCCCAAGAATTAACAACAAGACGCAGAATGTGATATCTAGGGGTGTTCACGGGTCGGTCAACCGACCCGTTGACCGATTTTTTGGACCGGACCGACTACTTCGGTCCATTATTTTTTTGGACCGGACCGGACCGAAGATGTATATAAAACCGGACCGAACCGAAGAGGCATTTATCGGGTCGGTTTCGGTCGGTCTATCGGTCTGGGCCTGATATATGGGCCTATTGCAAAATAAAGTTGGGCCTAGAATAATAAAAGATATCTTAACAAAAAAAGGGCTAACTTTTGCAAAAAAAATAAAATTAATACACAACAACAAAAATACACTTTTACAAAAAAAAAAAATTAAAAAATATAGTAGTATATAACTAATATTAGTAAATATATATAAATATTTTAAAAAAAATATAAATACTCGGTTCGGTTCGGTTTTATAGGGTTTTTTGAGCTAAAGGACCGAGGACCGGACCGAATTAAATCGGTCCAAAAAAAGTTGGATCGAACCGACCCGCAGCATATATAAAAATCGAAAAAAAACCTACGGTCCGGTCCGGTTCAGTCGGTCTTTTTGGTCCGGTTCGGTTCTTGCACACCCCTAGTAATATCAGAAAGAGAAAAGGGAAAGATTTCGCAGTAAACAGGAGTACAGGACAATGAATGGAGTGAAGAATACAGCTCACGCGCGATGAATGGAAGTGGGAAGCACGAGCCAGTGGTGGTGGGACAACGTGGATCAGGTGACAATTGTGTCAGGTTTGGTACGCTGGCAACTGATGTGATGTTTTCGTGGGTGGTGATATATTTAGGAAACTTTTATTGACGTAGATTAAAATATTTTAGAGATAATGGGTTATAGAGTCTCGCTCCGTAATGTTTTATAACTCTAAGGACGGACTCATGTTTAATAAAGAAAAGTAGTACTAATTTCATAATTTGGTTTTATAATAAGGACACTTTTCATAATATTAATTTATTTTAAGGAAAATGATAAATGTTGATGGACAAATATACCCCTAATTAGTTTAAGTTAATGTTAAAAATAACAAATCTCTCTCTCTCTAGTTCTCATTTCTTCTCTCTTCTCTCATCTCTCTCTCTAAAATCAAATACATTGCTCTCTCTCTCTAAAATCAATAGACCAACCTTAGCTCCTACCAACCATCTCACCTCCTCCTCCACCACCACTACCACCACCACCACTTGACTTTCCGATCGTTTCGCCGAGAGGATAGGAGCACCGTTCTCATCTTCTTCTTCTTCTTCTTTTCTGCAGATGTAATCATAAAACAAATATAACTTTTGATTGAACCGTTGGATCTAGCTGATTTTCGAATATGTTGTTCAGAAGACAAAGTTACTATATTATCGCGTAAATTAAGACGATCAGAGGTCGTTTTGTTATCGAAATCGACCAATTTCGACAGCCCAGCGGGATAATGAAAAAAAAAATTCTGATCGTAATTTTTTTTTTTATGAACCCTACGTCGATCCATATATATATACATATATATAAATAGAGTGGATGTTGATCTCATCAATTTTTTTATTCTATGTTTTGTAATGGTGCTAAAATCATTTAGCACATTTTGGTTGTTGTTCAAGCGGTGCTAAATGCATTTAGCACCTTCTGGTTGCTGTCCAGAAGGTTGTACAAGTGGTGCTAAATGCATTTAGCACCTTCTGGTTGCTGTCCAGGTGGTGCTAAATGCATTTAGCTCTTTTTGGAGTGCATTTAGCACCTTTTGATTGCTGTCCAGAAGGTGCTAAATGCATTTAGCACCTTCTGGTTGCTGTCCAGAAGGTGCTAAATGCATTTAGCACCTTCTGGAGTGTATTTAGCACCTTTTGATTGCTGTCCAGAAGGTGCTAAATGCATTTAGCACCTTCTGGTTGCTGTCCAGGTGGTGCTAAATGCATTTAGCACCTTCTGGTTGCTGTCCAGATGGTGCTAAATACATTTAGCACATTCTGGAGCGTATTTAGCACCTTTTGATTGCTGTCCAGAAGGTGCTAAATGTATTTAGCACCTTCTGGTTGCTGTCCAGGTGGTACTAAATGCATTTAGCACCTTCTGGAATGCATTTAGCACCTTTTGATTGTTGTCCAGAAGGTGCTAAATGCATTTAGCACCTTCTGGTTGCTGTCTAGGTTGTGCTAAATGCATTTAGCACCTTCTGGAGCGCATTTAGCACCTTTTGATTGCTGTCCAGAAGGTGCTAAATGCATTTAGCACCTTCTGATTGCTGTTAGTGTCATAATTTGACGTGAGATGTTATAAGGAAGGGGTATTAGTGTCTTTTTTGTATAGTGTCCTTAATTTACATGTCTAATTTTTAAATGTCCTTTATAATTATATTATTATTAGAATGAGCCCTTATGCCCAATTGCCCCAATATTTTATAACATTTTAATATTAATTCCGTCTTAAAATAGTTAATGTATATATATATTTAGTTTAGAAGAATATTTTTAATAATATAACTAAAATAATAATTTTAATTAATTTTAATAATATTAACTAAAAATATTATCTTAATGATATTACTAAATGTTATCAATCTTTTAACTAATAATTAAATTTAAAGCTATATTTAATTTGATAACCAAATTGAATCTATTATTTCTGAACTGAACCATACTTATTTGACAACATAAATCAACAAAATCGATTCCGAATGGATTATTAAAGGGTAACTAAAAATTAGATATGGTATTAGATAATACCAAAATTTAAAGGGAAAAAAATTGTTAACAGCACCAGTAGCACAACAGCACACGTAAAAAAAGAACCAAATAGTCAAATACTCCACCGCTAGTTGCACATATATATAATACATCCACCAAATCGCCAACATTCAACATTCATTACAAGGTTAAAAGTTAAAATAATGCACTAAAGTCTAAAACAGTGCACTAAAATTCTAAAAGAGTGCACTAAAACATTACGATGCTCACTGCTCAGCACTAAAAAAAAGAAGAGATCGAGCGCCAAAAACAAAATACCTTGGATTTTCGAATTTTAGGGCAAGATTTGAGTGGAGCGCATGGTGTCGGTGACGGTGGATGTACAGTGGTGATGGTGAGTGCAGCTATGGACGCGTGGTGGCGATGATAATGGAGTGGACAGAGAGCGGAGAGAAAAGGAGAGGAGAAAGTAAAGAGAGAAACTGAGAGCAAGCAAATGTGAGAAAGTGAGGAAACATATGGAAGCCTGGAAGGTTCAAATTAAAACTTAAAAGCATATTTAAATTTTATTTTATTTTATAAAATTTTTGATTCGATTAGGTAAAATCGAACCATACATATATGCCTTCCGTTTTCGTGCTGGATTAAATTCTATAATCGAAGTTCGGTTACCATTTAATTTCAGTTCGGTTCAATTTAGTAAATTTTTTTCAGTTCAATATTTTAGGGTTGGTTTTCGATTTTTCAATAAAAAATGACATCCCTAACCAAATCTACTACCTTTAGAATACCTCCAATAGTATAATCAAAATAATAATTATAATTAATTTTAACAATGTTGACTAAAAATATTACCCCAATAATATAACCAAAATGTTAGTAACCTTTTAAAATAAAATCAAATATATTCTCTTGATAATCAAAGTTAACAACTTTTTTCAATAACCAAAATGAGGGACCCACTATTTTATTGAGTAAACAAGAATCTTCTCAAATTTAAATCATATTTCCCTCTTTTTTTTTTTGAAAAAAAAATTCAAATTGATTAATTTGTGACCAATCAATATTATGGACCCTACAAATTTGGTCATTGAAAAAAAAACACCATCGAGGATGCCTACATTGTTGACTTTAACAATTTACTAAACGAAAAATCAAATGTCATTTTGAGTATTCAATTTTGGTTATTCCATTGGAAATACTATTATAATCAAAGTTAACAATATTTTTCAATAACCAAAATGAGAGACCTACTAATTCTATTGGGTAAAAAAGAATCTTTTCAAATTTGAATCATCTTTTCCTATTTTTTTTTAAACAAAATTCAAATTGATTAACTTGTAGCCAATTAATATAATGGACCCACAAATTTGGTTATTAAGAAAAAATTGTCATTAAGGAGGTCTACACAGTTAACTTTAACAAATTATTAAATTAATAATCATAAGTCATCTTGATTATTTAATTTTAGTTATTCCATTGGAGATACTCTAAACATTAAGAATATGTGTGCTTAATTGATATTTGAAGGCCGAATGATGTATTTGTTTATATTTAACAATAACTTAGCTCTTATGTATTGAGTATGTACACATATCTTTAGTGCTTGCAAATCGTGTAAATATGACGAAGTATTTTGAAGTGCGTCAATAGCGGCCTTATATATATATATTAATAATTCTAAACACACATAAACATTTAATGTAAAAATTGATATGTCAAATGTAATAATTATATATTGGTTAAATTAATTTTATTATAATTAATGAGCAGTTACTACATTGATATGTTAAATATGTTAAAAAACGGGTATATGAAAAACACATTTTCTACCATTTTGAGGGCAAATTTGTAATAAGACTTTGCGCTCGGTTGTAAAAGTTCTTAATATATATGTGTTCTCCCACGTGAGTATATCAAAATCGTGTATTTATATGTTCAAAATGGTTAAAGAGTGAATGAGAGATTGTCACATAAAATGAGCAAGTTGAAATGGATCAATGCAAATGAAAGTAAAAAGTCCCACATTGGAAAAATAAAAAAGTTTTTATAGATTTATAACTAAACTCAAGTGAGTGCCTCATTGAATGATTCAAAATAAGAGGCTCTCTTTAGCGCACACAAGCGCGCAGGGAGGGTGCAAATCACAAACCGAAATAAGTCTGAAACCATTGCGGCTCGTATGTGCCCACACCTGCGGATACGAATGCAGGACCGAAAAACAAGCCTTGCGCGGGCTAAGTTTTGCACCCGAAAACTTAATTTGAATTAAAAGGAGACCATGGCTCATTCCAAAAACCACACGTTCACATAGCATTCTCGAAATCCTCTCTAGCTTTTAACCTGTTTTCATCTCCTTTCTAGTTAGTAGGTTCTCATCCGATGGTAAGTTCACACATATTCAGTTCTGTCAGTGTACTTAAGTGCTTAGGTACAACTGAATCATCATTTTATCCTGGGAAACAAATGCCGTGTAGCAGTCTCAAAGCACATTCGAGAGACGGCGTAACTGTTTTAAGGAGACTGTGATTATCACAGGACTCGGTGCCGGTGTATATTCGCGTGTGTCAAATCAGTTTATTCGATTACAATTGCATAATTTTTGTAACAAAATATTTATAATCATATAAAAGCACTCATTTATATATGCTACGCTTTTTCTTTTTTTTTATAGAAGAGATGAAAATTTTGGGTGATTCTTAGATAAACGAGGAAAAAGGAAAATTAAATGGTGGCTTACCGTGTTAATATTACACACTTAATCGGGAGAAAAAAAACTGAAGTTTTTGACATTGGTTTTAATTTTGCCCCTGATGCCTTAAATTGATGTTTCTATTTTGCTTTAATCCTAAGTTCATAACCCTGAGGTTAACGGCGTTCAAATAAAAAAACAGAATGCACTTGGCACTCATTTTTATAAATGGATTATTATAAATATATATGGGTTTTATTAACATGTACTTTAAGAATATATGTTAACAACTCATATATATTTAGAAAAAAAAATTAAATACATCTTTAATGAAATACAAATTCTTAAACGTGGTTTTTTTTAATTATAATATGTTTAATATATACCCTATGATAAAGTTATTATTTTTCAACATATATATAGACATAAAGTGTCAAATTTATGCACACCAACCAGCCGCACGTTAAAGACGAACATCGGAAGGCGATTCTCTCTATTTCTGTTCCCGTAGCTCTGTCAATGTGGATTGCTCTCCTTTTTCTCAAAAGCCATCAACAATTTCTACACCCTCCGTCTAACCAAATTAAAATTCTTTATATAATCTGAAAACCCTAATTGGAAGACAATTGTACACCGAGGTTCGTTATCTTTTTCTCCATTGAATCAAATTCTCATCTTTTAATTCTGCACTCCCCAAGTTCCTCTTTCCTTTTTTTTGTTTGAGTTCGAAAAGGAAAAAATCTAACCTAATATGTTGAAAATTTTTGTCATTAATTCAGCCAAAATCAATATGACCTGTTAAATATTGACAATTAAGTTTATGATGTTGTATTGTGTGATATTGTGAGAATTTCATGTGACTAAACTGGAGATCAGGTTGAAGAAGACAGAGTACCAAGACATAGTGTTGAAACTAGACATTTTGGGTTTTGATCAATTTGAGGAAAATAGTGTACCAAAGCAGATTAATGGGTTTTGATCAATCAATGAGAATTGAATTGGGCTTTTTTTGGATTGGAGTTTTAATGAATTATGTTGAAACTAGGGATTTTTGGATTATAAATCTTTGTTTTCTCACACGAAATCCCGGTTATGTTATTAGTAAGATAATGAATCTGGTACATTGAAGAGTTTTAATGGGTAATTTTTTTTTTTGGGTTTTGATCAATGTATGGGGAATTAAATGGATCTTATTGAAATATCATTCGATTCGAGACTATAAGAATTACGTTGAAATTGGCAAGGTATGAATCTGGTTCATTGAACAGCAACGGCAACCATGGCCGGCCGGTAAGCAATAACAGCGAAAATAATTTTTTATTGTGAGACAAAGAGAAAAGCCTTTTTTTATTGAGACTTAAGAGAGAGAGAGAGATGAATATATATATATATATAATAGTCCGGTCGTAAAAATAAGTGCCATGTTGGAAGCATGTAATCATTCCATCTCTTTTTTTTGGATGTCGTTAGTGACGGGGTTAGGATTGAAACTAAATAGCAACTTAAAGAGAAATAAAGGAAAAATTAAAATTAATGTCAAACTTTTATGTAAATTTTGAATTAATCAATATGATAGTAATGCATGCTTGATATTTTTTTAGGGACTTTTCGAGTTTGCCCCCTATTATTAATACGAAACTCAATATACCCTCTTATTTTATTAATCATTTGACTTATCCTCCCTGAATTTTAACAGATGGCTAACTCTGTTAATTTTTTGTGCCATTGGACCATTGTGCCCTCATCTTCAACCTTTAAACCTTTCATCATCATCTTCAACCTCTAAACACAATCATCTGATAGAAAATAAATAGAGAATTAAAATAAGTGAAGAATTAATTAATGAAGGCAAAACTAATTAGACCAGGAAAGGAATTCAAAGTTATTCTCGTACAAATTAACTTCAACCTACATATGCCTTTTTATAGGCCATACAATGAGACACTTAACCTGAAATAGAAAAAAAGAAACTAATCTCTAAATATAGGGAAACAAACTCCCACTAACCAACTCCACATAATCTGTACAAAATATGTAGAGATAGACTACTAAAAATAGTAAAACCATAGCTGCTGCTAAGGATGGTAAAGAAACAAACAAACTAACTAAGACTTAGTCAAATTAATTTAAAAATTCCAATAATTCCTCCCTTAAACTGAATTTTGCAAATTTCAGTTTAACGAATTTGCTTTCAAGGTGCAAACTCCCAGTAGTTTCCTTAACTTCAGAAATGTAAGCAACTTCAATGGCTTAATCATTATATCAGCAATTTGATCTTCACTTTTGCAGTAGAAAACATCAATGATTCCATCATTTATAAGGTCCCGCAGAAAGTGAAACCTCACATTAATGTGTTTGCTCCTACCATAGAGAACAGGATTTTTAGATAGCTTGATGGCAGAAACGTTATCACAATAAATTGCAGTGGCTCCCTCTTGCTTGAAGTGAATTTCTTTAAGTATTTTCCTCAGCCAAACAGCTTGGCACGCACACGCTGTTGCAGCTACGAACTCTGCTTCGGTTATTGATAAAGTGACAATGGCTTGTTTCTTTGAGGACCATGAAACAGCTCCTGAGCCGAGCATAAGAACATATCCGGAAGTGCTTTTCGATCATCTTGATCTTCGGCATAATCACTATCAGTGAAACCAAATAAATCTGTTTTTTCACCATTTTTGTAGAATATCCCAAATTCTTTTGTACCTTCCAAGTATCGAAAAATCCTTTTGGCTGTTAAAAGAAGCATCTCTTTTAGTGACTCCATATATCTACTAATGAGACTTACAACATGCATTATATCAGGCCTTGTGGTAGTCAAGTACATTAGGCTCCCCACAATTTGCTTGTAAAGAGTGCTATCAACTCTCTTCCCTTCAGGATCTTTCACAAGCTTTAGACCCATTTTAGTCGGTGTGTTAACAGAATTACAATCCTTCATTTGGAACCTATTTAAAATTTCTCGAATATACTTCTTTTGAGAGATAAAAATGCCATCAACAGATTGTTGTAGTTCAATGCCAAGAAAGAAATGCATTTTTCCAAGATCGGACATCTCAAATTCAAGCATCATATATTGCTTAAAATTTTCAAACATGGCTCTACTATTTCCAGTAAAAATTAAATCATCCACATATAAGCATACTATGAGTATTTGTCCTCCATCTCTAATTTTGGTGAAAAGAGTATGCTCATAAGGGCACTTTTGAAAACCCTCCTTAGAAAAACAAGCATCTATACGACTATAACAACCTCGTAGAGCTTGTTTTAATCCATATAGTGCCTTTTTTAATCTATACACCTTATGCTCATCACCAAGCTTTGTGTAACCGGGAGGTTGGTCAATAAATACCCGTTCTTCTAAGTTGCCATGTAAGAATGCAGATTTCACATCTAATTGAAAAATATGCCATGAATTTTGAGCCGCCAATGCTATCACCAATCTGATTGTATCATGCTTTGAAACGGGAGCAAAAACCTCTTTGTACTCAATGCCAAATTCTTGCTTGTAGCCTTTAGCAACTAGGCATGCCTTGTATTTGTCAACTTCACCATTTTCTTACAGTTTCGTCTTGTACAACTATTTCACTCCAATCGCCTTTTGCCCTCTTGGAAGCTCTGTCAACTCCCAAGTTTTTGTTTTTTTTTTTCAATTGCCTCAATTTCAGCATCCATCTCCTTTTGCCACTTTGATTCTTTAACAGCTTCTTCGAATGCTACTTGATCGCAATCAGCAAAAAGAATAAAATGAGTGAGTGGATCTTCAGTTCGATTAATTCCGGTTACCTCATAATCCGACATCCAAGCAGATTTTCTTTTAGTACACTGAGAATGAGTAACATCGGGCTGCCCAACTGTTCTAGTACTTGATATTGGAGTTGTAGGTGTTGTATTTTGAGGAACTTGAGGTTCAAATGCTGCTGAAACTTGCTGTTGTGTTTCTTCTTCATAGTCATCATCAAGAGGCTGTTTTTCATCATCAAATATTGCTATAATTCACTGCCCATCACCCTTATTGCTCCATGACTAGAAATTTTCTTCATCAAACACGACATCACAACTAATTATAATTTTCTTGGTGATAGAATTGTACAACTTGTATGCTTTTGATTCATCACTAACACCAAGAAAAATGCAATTTTCTCCCTTATCATCCAACTTCTTTCTATTTGCATCGGGAACACGGGCATATGCTATACACCCAAAAATTCTGAAATAGTCTACTGCCGGTCTTTGTCCATTCTATGCCTCCTCCGGTGTCTATTTTTAACAACAAGTGTGGGGCTTCGATTCAAAACATGAATGCTCCAATTGACTGCTTCAGGCCAAAAATTCTTTGGAATGCCGTTTATTTTCAAAAGACTTCGCACCATGTTTAGAATAGTGCGATTTTTCCTCTCGCAAACACCATTCTGTTGGGGGCGTATAAGCTGTAGTAAGTTGTCGTTTGATTCCTTGGCTCTCACAAAAATCTACAAATTCATGAGAATTGTATTCTCCACCACGGTCCGTGCGGAGAACTTTAATTGGGCTGCCCATTTCTTTTTCAACAAGTGCTTTGTAATTCTTAAAAGCCACAAAAGCATCAGATTTTTCAAGCAGAAAATAAACCCAAGTTTTTCAACTGAAATCATCAATGAAAGTAATTATATACCTTTTACCTCTATTTGATGACGGAGTTACTGGCCCACAAATGTCGGAATGAACAAGCTGCGGTGCTTTCTTTGCTCTCCACGATTTTCTTTTTATAAAAGGATCTCGATGTTGTTTACTAACAACACAATCTTCACAAACGCCGGATGAACAATCAAATTTAGGAAAACCAGCAACCATATTCTTTTGTTGTAGTGTCTTCAGGTCACCAAAGTTAAGGTGACCGTATCGAAAATGCCAAAGCCAAGCCACCCCCTTCAAACTCGTCAAGAAGCATGATTGAGTAATGTTGTTGAGGTAAAGCAAAAACATCCGATTTGCAGTTATGTTGACCTGGGCAACAAAGCCCAACTTTTTATCTTGAATAGGGCAGACCCCGTCTTTGATGGAGAACTCATACCCTTTTTCTTATAGCTGACCTACATTAAGTAAATTTGTTTTCAATTCTGGAACAAATAGAACATTTGAAATTGTCTGAGTAGAATTTCCCTTGGTCTAAATAGTTATCATTCCTTTTCCCATAACCGACACTTTAGAATTATTGCCAAATTTCACACTATCGCGAAATAATTTATCTAAATCTGAAAAAGCTGATACGTCTCCACACATATAGTTGCTGCAGTCGGTATCTAGGTACCACATACTTTTATGAGTTTCCTCATTTGTTTGACACACCATAAGGAGGGAAATTTCTTCATCTTCATTTTCTTCATTTTTTGAAAAATTGGACTTTTCACCTTGCCTTTTTAACATATTGGTTCGACACTCTGATTGATAATGATCGTAATTGTGACATCTATAGCACTCCACATTGGATTTGTCTGCTGACTTTGGCTTAGGAGAAGATGAATGATTGCTATCCTGACCTCTTCCTCTTCCTTGAGAATTAAAAAACTGATTTCTACCTCTGCCTTGTCTTCTTCCTCGACTACCTCTACTTGATGTAGAAAAATGATTACTAGATGCGACTTGTAGAGCTTGCTCCTCCTTGTCTTGTCGATTCACTTTCTGCTCATGAATCAGCAATGACCCTTGCAATTCGTCAATTGAGAGAACGTCACGGTCTTTCGATTCTTCAATTGAACAAGCCACATAATTAAAATTCGGCGTCAACGATCAAAGAATTTTCTCAACTACAATAACCTCTTCTATTTTCTTGCCATTGACACACATCTTGTTATGATTGCCATTGTTCTGAAGAAAAAATCATTAACGGTTTCCCCCAACTTCATTCGAAGTGTTTCGAACTCCGTAAGAAGTGCTTGTAGTTGCAGCCTTTTTGCCTTAGTTGTTCCTTGAAATTTCTTCTTCATCGAATCTCATATATGCTTGGAAGTTTGCTTGTTGAGAGTTGTCTCCAATATAGTGCGATCAATTGCTTGGAAAATATAGTTTTTCGCCTTCAAATCTTTTGATTTTTGAGCCTCTAATTCAGTCTTCTGCACGTCCGACAATATTACACCAACTGCTGGTTCTGCTACCCCATAATCAACCACCTGCCAATAATCTTTAGACCGCAAGAAGTTCTCCATCAACATGCTCCAATGGTCGTAGTGACCATCAAAGCGAGGAATTGCTGGTTGGATGAAATTGTCTGTGGCCATTGTTTACTGCTGCTGCAGATATAAGACAAACTGAAAGTATAAAATAGGGTGCTGCTTCTATTTTATTTGTTGACTGCACTCTATCACTCACTAATTTTGGGACTCTCACAAACTTACTCAATCTTTAAAAAAAAAAAAAACTTCCCTCTGATACCACTGATAGAAAATAAAGAGATCATTGAAATAAGTGAAGAATTAATTAATGAAGGCAAAACTAATTAGACCAGGAGAGGAATTCAAAGTTATTCTCATACAAATTAACTTCAACCCACAGAAGCCTTTTTATAGGCCATACAATGAAATACTTGACCTGAAATAGAAAAAAGAAACTAATATCTAAATATAGAGAAACAAAATCCCACTAACCAGCTTCACATCATCTGTACAAGATACGTAGAGATAGACTACTAAAAATAGTAAAACCATAGCTGCCGCTAAGGATAGTAAATAAACAAACAAACTAACTAAGACTTAGTCAAATTAATTTAAAAATTCCAACAATCATCACTATCACCAACCAATCTCCCCCAAATGATTTGGACTACCTTTCTCGCTTTAGTAACCACTTATCGTTGGAGGCTATCGCCGGAGCTCTCCCCCCGCCCAGAATAACCCTCTTATTTGTCCCTACAGTTTGTACGCTGAGCAAATCTTCGGCACCTCTTTCACCGCTCCTCGCAAACTCAACCTTTATAGGTCTTTTATTAAATTTACTCAAAATCCCCCTCTCTCGTCTACTACTATCCTCTCCCATCTACTATGCCAACCACTTACATCAAGGGCGTGGAATTTTCAAAGAGAGAAGTGGAAAATTAAAAGCAAAAACAACAAGGGGCGTGGGATTTTCAAAGAGAGAAAATGGGTCTATAAATTAAAAGCAAAAACAACAAAGGGCGTGGGATTTTCAGAGAGAGAAAATGGGTATGTTGTAATCCATATAAACGAAAGCCGAATTTGGGGGTTTTGTAATCCATTGAAGAAAATGTAGAGAGGAAATTTATGGGTTTTGTTTCAGTGTAATTTTTAGGCGAAAATCCATATTTATATATAAAGAGAAAAAGTGTAGAGAGAGAAAATGGGTTTGTTGTAATAAAACGGACATGGCTATATGTTGATGCTCCGATTCACCAACGATTCATTAGATTTGATGTTTTGGCGATTGACTAGGAGTATAGAGTTGGGAAAAATGGCAAGAGAAATGTTGAAGATGGTGATGAAGGGTTTAAAGGTTAAAGTGAAGGTATAATGGTCCAATGGCACAAAAAATTAACAGAGCTAGCCATCTGTTAAAATTTAGGGGGTAAGTCAAATGATTAATAAAATAAGGGGATATCTTGAGTTTCTTACTAATAATAGGGGCAAACTTAAAAAATTCCTTATTTTGATGTAAATTTTTATTATTTTTCTTGAATTTGTGTTTGCATAATATTCTAATAACAATGGATATTGATTTATTAGTTTTGATGAGTAGATTTCAAATATAAAAGTTATTAAATTTTAAAATTTTATAAAATAGTAAGGAAAAAAAAAGTTGATGTGACAATGTAAATTTGAAGTGTATTTTACACATTTATCTTATACAAAAATTAAAATTATAAGATTGTTGAAACAAAAAACTTTTACAAATTTATATATGGGGAAATTAGGCATAAGGGCACATCCTAATAATAACATAATTATAAAGGGCACTTAAAAATTACCCGTGTAAATTAAGGACAATGTACAAAAAAGATACTAATACTCCTTCCTTATAACATCTCACGTCTCATTATAACACTAACAGCAACCAGCACCTTCTGGACAGCAACCAAAGGTGCTAAATGCGTTTAACACCACAACCAGAAGGTGCTAAATGCGTTTAACACCACAACCAGAATGTACTAAATACATTTAGCACCACATGGATAGCAACTAGTAGCACCTTCCAGAATGTGCTAAATGCATTTAGCACAATCTGAACAGTAACCAGAAGGTGCTAAATGCATTTAGCACCACCTGGACAACAATTAGAAGGTAGCACTCTTGGACAACAACTAGAAGGTGCTAAAATGATTTTAGCACCATTACAAAACATAAAATAACAAAATTAATGAGATAAACATCCACTCTATTTATTTATATATATATATATATGTATATGTATATGGATCGACGTAGGGTTAGTAAAAAAAGAACGATCAGATTTTGTTTTTAAATCCCGCTAGGCTGTCGAAATTTGTCGATTTTGATAACAAAATGACTTCTGATCGTCTTGATTTTGGCGCGAATATAGTAACTTTTTCTTCCGAATAACAGATCCAAAAATCAGCTAAATCCAAACGGTTCAATCAAAAGTTATATATGTTTTATGATTACCACTGCAAAAAAGAAGAAGATGAAGATGAGAACAGCATTCCTCTCGACGATACGATCAGAGAATCAAGTGGTGGTGGGTGGTGGTGGTGGTAGAGGAGGTGAGGTCGTTGGTGAGACAGAAGAGAGTATTTGATGGTTGAATGGAATATAGAGAGAGATGAAGTATTAGAAGTTTAGGTAGGGGAGGAGAGACTAAGAGATGTTTATATTAAGAGTATTTTTTCCATCAATATTTATCATTTTTCTTAAAATTAATTAATATTATGAAAAATATCCTTATTGCAAAACCAAATTATGAAATTTGTAGTACTTCTTTTTATTAAACACGAGTTCATTCTTAATGTTATAAAATATTACGAAGCGAGACATTATAATTCATTATCTATTTATATATTTTATATAAAATATAAATATATATTACTGTTGGATACTGTAATCTATACTATAATAGTAAAATGGAGGAAGTACCTCCATTAATGATATCATTAATGATATTAATTAATTAATCTATTTATCCATATTATCTATTTATTACATTATATTATATTACGTAATAGTATTATGATGGAAGTTCTTTCATTTAATATGTATTAAATGTATTTATTTTATTAATATTTATTAATTATATATATTTCATTAACTTATATATATATATATATATTACATGTGTTTTTTCATGAAAAATATAATTTTAATTTGCTAAATTTGCATTTCATAATGCATAAATTATTACATTTTGATATATTCTAGGCACTATCATCAACTGCTTCCTTAGATAATATGGTCCTCTTGCTAAGATTTGCAAGATATATTTTTTAATATGACCAATTATTATTATTATTATTATTATTATTATTATTATTATTTTCATTGTTACTACGTTTTTGGTATTATTATTTTTTTATTTTCAACAAAGAAGAATTCAAGTGGAAATTCAATAATAAAGCTAACAAATACAAACTGGCAAAGATGATAGTAAAGTGCGATATAAAATTTTATATCTTATTATGAGTTTTAGATTCCTTTATTATATTGGACATTAATTGGAATTTCTAGATTAGTAGTAATATTCGTTATACCAATCTTTGGCCCCACATTTAATTATATGCCAAATTGAAAGTTCTAATGTAATTTATTTATCATTTAAAGTGTTATAGGATTATCTCTATACACATTAAATATAGCAACTAAAGAGTATGAAATCTTTATGCATAAACAATTCATCGCAAGAAATGTGTGTTTCATTTTTCTCTTTCTTTTTCCTTTGTCGTGTTGCTTGCATTTTTTTACCAAATATTCATACTGATCAAATTAAATAATTAAAATAAATTTTTATTTACTATACTATAAATAAATTTATAAAATATAAATAGTCAGCTCCGCGCATCCCAGGGTTAAAATCTAGTTAAGGTTGGAATTTATTAGCCACGCACTTAATAATAATACACAGTGTTTCTCAAGCTGCCGTTCAGCGTGTGGGCCCCGGTGAGAGACAAAAATGTGAAATATTTTTTAACTTAATTAATAAAGGGTCATTGTCATCTGACTTTTCCTTTCCATTTGTTATCCATTTTGGCATTCGCATGTGTGGGACATCCTTAAAATTTTTTTGGTCTACAAATTCACATAAATGTATGCAATTATGTAACCCTCTATCCTCTTTCCACCTGCACAAAATATTTTTTTTTGTTTGGATACAGCTAACGCCTCAAAAATGATTCATAAAAGTACATGTAAAAAGACATAACCAAATAAAAAATTACTAAAAATAAGTTTAAAATGTTAATTTTCTTTTAAACAAGTCAAAGTAGATCCGCTAATTCTTTAAAGAAAATAGATTAAATTGTAATACTCTATGTGAAAAATTACATACCTAATTATTTGAGTCGTAGCTAAATTATATTTTAAATTTTAAAATATTTATCTGTATTAGAACCACATTTGTGTTAAAATTTGACAAGAGAAAGTAATTATTAAGTGCAAAAATGCAATGAAACGATTGTGCATGCTTTGAGCATTTTTCTTTTTAGAAAGAAATGCTATACTCAATAAATATCTTGATAAAAAGTTTTATGCTTGAATAAAAAGTGGGTCCCACAAAAATGCGATGAGGTTTATTATATACTCCATCTCCCTCCAAAATCAGAAAGCAATAACTTATCTTGCATAAACTTTTAGTAAGTCTAGCATTATAATTTTTTCTAGTCAATTTCTCTTTGAGTATAAATAAATCCGATGTTAAAGTCATGGGAAAATATGCTTCAACTTGAGATTTTGACCTAAATTCAAGCCCCATTTCCTAAACTTTTATGTATGTTTTTAATAACGAGTAGAATTAACATGGATTCGAAGTCACATAATAAATATATAAATCTTAAAAGAAGAAAAACACAATATATGTTAAATGATACACACATTTTTTATATAAAATTAATATTTTTTCATTTATGACATACTAATAACACATATTAATACTGTTATTTGATAACAAAATGTTAGTGTCAATACTTCAAATTATAGTAATTCCTCGTCAAATCCCCGACGTGAGTGCTGTACATTGGAACGATGCCCTTGGGAATAGATGCTTCTGGTAGCACAAAGTCCAAACTCATATATACCAATTTGAAAGGTTGACCAATTACATCAAAACCCTTAAAATGGGTGCACCCACATGAACAATGTTCCCCCATGTAGAAATAATAAACATATAGTTTTAAAAATAAATTTCAAGGGAATATTTTTTTTAGGCAATTTCAAGAGAATGTTAAGTAACTTAAAAATTGCTTCATCAGGTTCGGATTGGCAGATTGTGCTTCATCAGATTGAGGATTTGATTAGACATGCTACTTGGAGGTAGAGAGCTAAGAAATCCTTTGGTAGTTTTGTTATATGTAGGGAATGGGGACTTAAAGATTCTGTTATGCTAGCTTGATATGAGCTGTATTTTTTCCTATGTTGATATTATTAGAATTTGTATAGTTGTCTTGGTGATTGTATTTTGATCTTCCTTGCATCTGAGTTGTTTTTGGATCTAATCATACTTCAAATTTCACCAAAAAAAAAACTTAAAAATTTCTTTAAGAATTGTAGATTAAATAAATTTAAACCATACATATGTATTAGATTTCGAGAGAGAAGTTATGAATGACACTGGTTATTTGATAGTTATATTTTTAAAAATGTTTTTAAATTGAGTATTATTGCTTAAACACTAAATATATTAATGTATAGTAATTTTATTTTATTTTTAAAATATATTATAAACACGTATTACTAGTTCTTTCATTTTCTTAAATTTTATAGACGAAGACTTCATCCATCTTAATTTTTAAGAAAAATAACAGTCTTCTAGACTGAGCTCAAGAATGAAATAAATAATTAAGAAGTTGAAAGGTTGTTGAAAATGCCATCCATTCTCGTAGTTGGAGAGTTTTCAAGGAAAACTCAAGTGAAAGGGACATATACATTTCAATATTTTGTTGGAGGTTTCTTTCATTGTTTTAGTATTCTTACTTATCAAATTAGATAAATTCAACTTTGAACTTTGCATCTAAATTCAAAGGCTACTTTCCCTTTGAGATGATGTTTTATTAATCGAATTATTGGAAGTATAATATAATCAATTATGTAAACTCGCGGACAAAATTTAAGCAACTTCTGTTAATGGACGTCACTTTCAACAGCACAACTTTAAAGGACAATACATAGGGATATGTGGAATTTCCTTTACCTTTCCCTTTTCTTTTTCTTAGAAAAACATTTAAATGAGATGGAACAAGGTGTGTCAACAAGTCCACGTACTATTGTTGCCGTATTGATGCCAAAGCTTTCAATTTTTATTTGGTATATGTATAAAACCTTTAAATTTTAATGAGTTGTGTCACATTATTGGCCCTTTTGTAACCAACAAAAATTCGTGCCATTTATTTGTGTGGGTTACCTAGGGGATGAGCAATGACCGCAACCAATTACGGATTCAAGAGGACCAACTATCTTTTATTATGCATGTACTTATTATAGTAAATTATTTATTTTAATACATTAACTTGTTGGACAAATGAATATCTCTAGTTTAAATTTTAATATATATATAATTATTGTGGCCAATAGCAAACTTAAATCTTCAAGCAAGAATTAACGCAATATCAAATATAATATGATAGGACAAGGTCTTATATAAATGATTGTAAGACCTTATTCTTTTAATGTAAATTGTTAAGTTATATATATCTTAACATGTTAATTATATATATGAATAAAAAGAACGAGTCTTTTTGTTATAATGTCATCTTTTAATAAAAAAATGGAGTTTGAAAATGGCATGATTCATATTATAGTCGCCCATACTTCTGTAAACTATTTTAGCAAAATGGTTTGACGAGATGGAGCTCCAGAGCTCGCCAAAAGAGCTCTGGAGCCCGAGCTTTGCAAATTGATGTTTGTAATTAAGTTTCGAGCAGGTACCCAATTCTTAAGGAGCTCCATCCTCCTTACAATGAACCAACAGGGCTCTTGCGAGCTCTTCACATTGGGGTAGGTCCGATGGCTAACGTGGACTACCATGCGTCAGCTTGTGGTTGGCAGGGCGAACTAGACTAATAATTTGCACCACCAGGCATATATGGTAAAAAAAGTATAGCATGCAAATATTAGTTATTGTCCATACATAAAAAATATTATTATTATTATTATTATTTTAGTGTATAAGTTGTTAGAGTATCTCCAATGGAATAATCAAAATAATTTTTGATTATCCATTTAGTAAATTATTAAAGTTAATAATGAATGTTTGTCCGATGGTTATTTTTTCTCAATAACCAAATTTGTGGGGTCCATTAAATTGATTGGCCATAAATTAATCAATTTGAATTTTGTTTTAAAAAAAAGGAGAAAAATATGATTTAAATTTGAAAAGATCATCTTTTAACCAATAAAATTAATGGGTCCCTCATTTGGTTATTGAAGAAGATTGTTAACTTTGATTATAAATGTAGTAAATTTTGTTATTAGTTAAAAAGTTGCTAACATTTAATTATACCATTGGGATAGTGTTTTTAGTCAACATTGTTAAAATTGATTATCCTATTGAAGATACTCTTAGGCCTCGTTTGGTTCACGAATTTGAGCACTTAAGAAAGGATAGCCTTTTATTTCCTTTGTTTGGTAAGTCCAAATTTCAGAAACACTTTCCTGACAAAGAGAAAAGTATGGGATAAAGTCTTTCTCTTAAAACCTATGAGATTGATTTTTTCTTATGATTTCCTAGCATTTATTACAAAATTTTTGGACAACAATACTACTACCTAAATACTTTTCATACTTTAACAAACACAAAAAAAGAAACTTGAAGGGAATTTTAGTTTCCCAACTCCATGGAAAAGACAAGGGATTGATTTCCTTTCCTAAATACTTTTCATACTTTAACAAACACAAAAAAGGAAACTCGAGGGGAACTTTAGTTTCTCACCTCCATGGGAAAGACAAGGGATTGATTTCCTTTCCGTGAATCAAACAAGACCGTATTGTTGTTCAAAATTTTTGTAATAAATGCTAGAAAATTACAAAGGAAAATCAATTCTATAGTTTTTGAGAGGAATAACTTTACTCCATACTTTTTTCAAAAAATATTTCCAAAATTGTTATTTATCAAATAATAAAAAAGACTTTTATTTTTTAAACGCTTAAATCTATGAACCGAATGAAAGAGTTAAAATTAAGATTATCCTTGTCTTTTTATGTGGTGGGTGTCTTTGACGCGCCGCAGAAGGAGAGTATATGCGCAAGAGACAACTAACGTTGATGTATTTCGCTTTCTATTAATATTTCAAAAGTAGTACTCAAATTTTAAAACTAAAAAAGTGGAAGCAAAGTTTTTTAGGTCAGTATCCACCGGGCTTTAAAATCTCGTGTAAAAAACGAAAAATATGATATATCGCGAGATGTTTGCACTTTTTAAAATAATTATATCGTGAAAATAAGACGAGGTTCACAAGTGGCTTTGCTTTAAGTGAGAGAGAGAGAGAGAGAGAGAGAGAGAGGTGGTAGAACATAAGTTGTCAGAATAGGTTTATTTTATTTTAATATTTGAAGGGGGGAAAGTGGAGTTACTATTGACTTGTCCTTGCTACTTCGGTGGTGGTGTGGTCCACTATGCTCACCTATTTTGGTTTAAACAAAAAGGAAAATTTTAAAGATAATAATGTCTTTGACCGGTCCAAATACTCTAAAATAATGTAAAACTAATTTGCCACTCTCATGTGATGCGTGGACGTATTAAGATAAAATAGTTAATTATAAAATTAAAAATAAAACGTCAACTTTTTTTTTTTGCATATTAAAAAGTGTAGAAGACAATTTTTTATCATCTCTTTTTTCATTGATTTCACAATTTCCTTTAAAACAAAAATTAGAATGTGGATTGCATTGAAAATAGATTAAAAAATCAGAATGCGATTGCATTGAAAATAGATTAAAAATCGCATTTTGGATTGCATTGGAAATAAATTAACTTATGTGTGAGAGAAATGAATTTGGGTTCTAATTAAAGACGGTGTAAATACACACAAAACGAAAAAAAAGAAAAAGAAAGTATAAGTCAACTATAATTAAAAAATAAAGAAATGTTTTAAAATGAGAGAATAAAGAGGAGTAAATGCAATACACATGGCATCCTAACAAAAAAGCCTTCTCACTCCTTTCATTTTACATATATGCTATTAAATTATTTTTATTTATAAATATACTATATATTGTCTGTACCATTCGGCACTATTAAAATAATAATTTACAAAAAAAAGAATAAATTATAGATAGCAATCAAATTAGTCAATTGTATTTTCTTAATTTGCATTATAAATAATTCCACACTTACATTATTTTTTTGTTGTGTTTATAGATTTCTCTTCTTCAATTGAATTGGTTCAATATTAGAGATACTTTTTTACGTTAACTCTATATAGACCCAATGTGCTTTGACGGATATATATATATATATATATATATGATATTACTCGTACTTACTAATTTTATCCAAAAATAAAATAAAATAAATGCATTGATTGGTTTAGCAATGCTTTTAGTTTAGTATTTACCTCAAGTAATGAATAAATAATGATTATGAATCGTTATTATATTAATTCACTAATCAATTAGAATAGATGGTCTTACGCTGATTAGAATAATTATCAAACTCATACTATATTTATGTATAGTAGAATAACTGTGATTTTGGAGGGTTATGTATTTTCAAAGTGATAAAATACATATATTTATTGATACAAAGCGATATTTTAACAATAATTTTTTTTTCTATACAATATAATTCTTTTCGTATTATTATGAATTTACAATTAGCACAATAAGGATGGACTAACAAATAATTTGACAACCATATTCATTGGGTTGAACCAAAGACTTTTCAATTATGAGAACAAACACTAACAATGGCTTACATAAGAGATAAGATACACATATAAGCTATTATAGTATTTATGTATATATATAACTATATTCTAGGGCGGGTCTAGGGTCTAGATTCCTACGAGAGACAGGTTGTGTTGAAAGAATATGTCAAAATTTAATTGAATGGTGAACTATGGAGAATTTTATAATCATAAATACTGGAAAAAAAATATTACCCAATCACAAATATAACTTCAATTAGTATATAAAATTAATCACAAATACCTAAAAGGATAAGGGATTAAACGTTTAAAAAAGAAAAAGAAGAAGAAAGAAGATAAATCAAAGAGAGAGAGAGATGGTGGTTTGGAAATAAAAATAAAAATTAGATATAGAATTTGACTCATAACCACTCACTTAAAATAAAAATAAGATCATAATATAAGTTTAACACTTTCATGAGTAATGAACTAATATTTTATACTATAGCTATGCTAAACTTATATTAATATTATAATTAACATCAACAAAAGAAGAAAAAATTAGGGCACCTCCCCCACCCCCAAATCTGGCGGTGGTTATATTGCCATTTGCCAACTCAAAGTTTTTTTTTTTCTTTCGATATGAATGATGCAATTCAATAAATCCATATTTTAGATGAGTTTTAAATTTACTATATCGAACTTTGTGAGATATCATTATTTTTTAACATTGTAATAATAAATTAATACTTATCATAAACTAGGGCTGTAATAATATATGAACGTGTGAGTTGTTTGAAAGATAAAGAATTATTCTCACTTACATTTAGAACTAAAATTTAAGTCTCACTAGTTATAAATATAATTTATGCATTTATATGTTAAAAGTTAAAAAAAAAATGAAGTTATAAATCAAAAATGATAATCAGACTGCACCATTTTAGGCCACACAGAAATGAATGGAGAGGACGCGGAGGTAGTTTTTTAATATATGGATATATCTCTGCTAGCCACGCACAAAGACTCGTGGGCCCTATTTACATTTACATTTACATTTACAATTACAATTACAATTCATATGATATTCCCCTCTTAGCAATCCGTAGGCCCTACCACTCCCCAATCTCTATTCTCCATACCTGAAGCGGAAGAGAAATCTTTCCTTTCATGACCAAGCTCAAGCTTAATACTTTCTCATTAATTATGAGTTTTTATTTTATTTAACTTTCATATATTTCAGTAATATTATAATTAATTTTATAAAAATCAATAATTATAGACAAAATTTATTTTTTAAGTTATGTACTTTTGGAACATTAATTATATTTTAAAGATGAAAGTAAACAGTTAACTGTAAACATAAAAAATAAAAATAAAAAATTCTGAAGTTAAAATGAAAAATATGTATTCATAAACTTTTTGTTATTCTCGGTTCTTAATAAATTTTAGTCGAAAAAGGCATTACCACATAAGGCATCAAGAAAAAGATGAATATGCAATCCACGGTAAAAAGGTAATTAGCACTATCTTTCCTTTTCCTTTTTATGCTTGGTACTTTACATACATGTTTTGTGGATGTGATATTCATTTCCATGGTGGAATAAAACAAAGAATAATTTAAGATAATGCTGATAGTATACTTGAAAAAGCCTCATGTTTTTGGGGTAAATGCTAAAAAAGGTCATTTCTTTCATCTTTAGTCGCCCCCATTTTTTTCTTCTCTCAAGGTCGATCTCTCTCTCTCTCTCTCTTAAATTTATTCTAGTCTAAAAAATAAAAACGATAATAAATTTAATGTTTAAGTAATGTTTTTATTGACGTGATAAATGATAATACTCCATCACTCTTACGATTGAAGCTTTTTAAAATTTTCCTATATTCCAAATTAAACTTGTTCAAAAAATAATAAAATTAAGAGTTCAGTTCTTTTCTTCTTTTTTTTAATCACTCACTCAATTGGTTACGTTGAAATTGAAATTTTTGGAAAAAAAATTCTTTTGTTTTCCAAATGAAGAGTTTTAGTTTTGAATTTTCATACATTTTTTAAAATACTAATTTCAACTCAATTAACGAATTATACATTTACTTTTCTATCATATACTTATTTAATATAAAACATAATGAGAAGGCTATATATTTTTTTTCAAAATCAAAATTAATTTCTCCATTATCTTACTGGCCGAGCCAATTTTTACGCAATTCAACTAATCCTTACTCACAGTACGTGATTGCACTAAAAATTGATTGAAAGCACCAAGTAAATCCTAAAATTATATATATGAAGGCCTTATACTACTAAAACAAAAAATTAGTTACGAAATCTTTTATAATCGACCAATATTCAATTCCAACTCCTACACCATCTTTTTCTCCCATAAATCACCCATATTTACTCATCACCTGTACTAAAAAATAAAAGAAAAGGGCCTAACGTGGTGGATAATGAATACTAAAGCTACAATCGACAAATAATTCAGTTTTTTTAAGCATTAGTGTACGTCCCTTCTTCTCGGTGGGACCATTGACTAGACCTTCACTTGGTAGTAGTACTCGTGCAATAATTAAGATCCTTTTATGTTTCTTTTCTATTCCTCTTGTTCAAAATAAAAGCATAAACAAAAGTATCAGAACATCTTTAACAATATAATTGCATAAAAATGAAAGTGTAAATTTTATATATTAAATAATTTTTATATAAAACTTAATTTTTTTAAAAATATGGTTTAATAGTATTTTGCTAAATTGTTGAGTAAATTTTGAAGAAAACCAATAAAAAATTAACGCGTGTTAAATGTTATTTTATGCAATTTTATATGCTTTTTCTTCAATTTGTTTGTATATAATCCTATAGTCACAATTAATCTTGATTTATAGGTTTTGATTAATATATTTTAAATATATAATATTTTATTAAAATATATATTTTATAATAAAATTTATTACAAAACATACATTTTAAAGTGGTAACTCTTCATCATACTTCAATTCACACCCGCACCCTAATCTTTGCCACCATTATCTTCACTATTCTAATTATGTACGAACACTGACTCAACTTATGTCAAGTGAGTACGTGTATTTTTTTTACCAACATTTACCCCACTTATGTCAAATTAGTAAGTATACACTTACTCGGCTCATTTCAAGTGAATATAATAATAGGCTTACAATTTATAGACACTCACTATGCATAAATCGAATAAATTTATACATACTTGCTTCATATGAACTGAGTCGTGTTGGATCAATTTCAATTATCATAAAATAACTTTCGACTCTTCCCTCCCCTTGCTAACTGATTTCATTTCTTCTAGCGAGGCATATAACCAACAACGGTACCCTCAACGGAATGGAGAAGGCTTCGGCAGTAGTGGCTAGGAAAATAGTTGGGTTGACTTAGGACATGGACTGTTGATTTGTGAATTAATTAATGGTTAATTGCGAAGATTTAATTTTTAATATAGTAAGTATACATTTATTTTTACACAAAATTAAAAAAAGTGTCATTATCACCGTCCTAGAATTAAGTGAAAAACCCGATCCATTTTTGCCACCTATAAAATTGCTTGGCATTAATCTCTGGAGATGGCCCAAGTATGCTGCTGCTGTAACAGTGGTATTAATTTCAAACAGATGAAGCCACGTCCTAATTTGTCATTATCAAACTCGAATCATAGGTATTCTATACTTTTCAGTGATAGTTGTTTGGGGATATTTTGAGTTTCTCGCAGGGTTTTCTAAGAGGTCCTTGTTCCGCTAAATTGAAATTTAGAAATTAAAAATTGATCGTTATTACTTGATGTCATTGTCATCACAATAATAGTTCAAATCGTGGTGATATATTCTCGAGAAAGTTAAGAGAACCGGCAGATGATATATCTTCTTCATTCTAAATATGAAAACTACTTCCTTTTTCTTTTGCTTTCTTTTGAAGATTTTTAGTGAGGTAAGACGATAACCACTTGCTTTGTTTGGCACATGAACTTCACGCTCTTCTTGCCACCTATTTCGACAAGATATATATCGTCCGGACCAATTTGAAGAACTACTAAAAATTAGTCATACCTTTTTTTTTTTTTTTTATTCGCACTCTTTTAAAATATTATAATATTTCAAGTTAATTTTCAAAGACGTAAAAATATCATAAGTGATCATAAGTAAATGTTATTAAGTATTTAAATATTATATTATGGCGGTTGAGTACTTAATAGAATGCGAATGATCACTACCCTTTATTTTTATTACAATTTTACTCTTGTAATCCGCTAAAAATATTATTTGTAGGATTTGAACGTTTGCTATTATACAAGCATTTATCCAACTACTAGATGAATTATCACTTTAAATTAACTATTTAATAAGAGTTACACATTCTTTTTCTCTATTTATAATTTCTCACATTTTTTGCTGTCTGTATCCATTTTTCAGGAGATCCTGGGTAGTGGACTAGCAATTGAAATGGTGATGTTTGCATGTAGGACAATTTTAACAAATAATTAACTCTTTTTTTTTTTTTGTAAAACATAATAAATTTACTAAATTCTACAATATCAAATAAATATGTCCTTGAGCACTAGTGTGTGCGTTTTTGCGTTTGTTCAATATATATATATATATATATATTCCTCCCTCCCTCAATCTAATAATATAAGTTTAGTAAAAAAGCATTAATTATTTTGAGAATATTGTATCTTTCACAATCTCTAAATGAGATGACTCAGACTTCAGAGCCAGTAGTTTTTGAAAATTGAGGTTTGACATTTTAAGAGTGTTATGGCTAATACGAAAATCGACTGATTGAACTGAATTGATCCAAAAAAAACCAATAGAAAAATAAAATAAAACTTGAAATGAATAAAGAGGTTTAGGTTGGGTTGGGTTTGGCCATTTCAAAACCAACCTAAACCAAATTAACTGACTTAACGCAAAACAACATATCCTTTTTCTTATAACTTTTTTCTCTCTTGAATATGAAATTGTATATATCATTCCTATAATAACAACTTTACTCAAAGCTATACAAAACATGTTACGTATAATTCTCTACTCAACAAAACATGAAGTGGTGCGCACCTTATATTAAATGAGAGGTAAAGTATAACAACTTTTTTCCTCATGATGAGGTGACATTGACATTGACATTTCATCTCATCCATAGTTATTTTAAGTGTAGTAGTATTACCTTGTGTTACATCTACAACTAAAATAACTTGAATTTAACATCTCCAAATTCGGGTAAAACAACTTTAAAATTATTTTACAATATAATTATTAACACTTTAAAATGAGGTCAAAGATGGACGATTAACAATTCTATCAAAGACGGGTGTCCAACTCCAATTTTTAAAAACTACTGGCTCTAAAGTCTGAGTCATGTCAGTTGGAGATTGTGACTTTCATTTCCCTTCCCAGAAAATTTGTAAAATTTCTTAGATACTTTACCCACTTGCTCGACCTTTCTTTCAAAACAAACTTTTTAAAATGATCATTTTTTTTAAAGAAAAACACTTTATTTACATTTATAAAAAAAATTAGAATTTTAGAAAATTTATTTAGAGTGTGAATAGCAATAATTTTTTTTTTTAATTTATTCCAAACCTTTTTCTAGTCGACCACCTATGTTGCTTTCCGACATGATTGGCCGCTAGTTTAACCCAAACCCCACCCTCACCATTCACCAATAAAAGCATATAAAGGACCACTTCTGGAGTTAGAATATTATCCCCAAAAACAATTTTGATATATAAGGCTTCGTTTGATTGCAAAGATAGAAAAAGAAAATAAATTTAATTAATTTGTGTAAAAAGATAGAAAATAAGGTGAGAGATATTACTCATTTTATGAGTATATATCATCCATCCTTTAACATTTTTGGAGGAAAATTTTTACTCACCATCAAGCAAAGAAAATTTCTTCATGGAAAAACTTAAAAATCAAGAGGATATTACTTCTATCACTCAACATATTTTCCATTTTTTCACCAAAATCAACTCAATTTATTTTCCTTTTCCACATTGCAATCAAACGGAGCCTAATTAGATAATATTTGCATGAAGTGTTAAAAATACACAATTTGACCCGACCATTATTTTTAAATTTAAGCGATATCAATTATATACACTAACTTATATATATATATATATATATATTCAAAATATAGTCTATATACATATAATTTAAATATTAAATAAGGTCATTAAACTCCACGAATACCAAGATGGCCAAGTCCATATTTACAGGCCTATGGTGCAATGAAATTTGTCACTCTATACAAAAGAATCTGTATACTAATAAAAGGAAGCAATAAAAACTATGACTTGATTTATTTTATGTCGGACCACTCTTGTATAGATACGGAAAATGTTGCATTTCTTTCATATAGTAAAGTAGGTCGTCAAGATACTATGATTGAGTTGACATTTTTAGAATAAATATACGCTATTACATAAAACTAGAAAGTATTTTGAGATAATTGAAATTGTCAGCTTTTTATCTTTTTAATTTTACCTTTGCGAGATTTTATTTTGTACAAAAAAATATCTTTAAATGGAGTCCAATGCTCACTATTAGCGAACACCACTTATTACTTTTTTAACATTTTCTATTGTATTTATATATAACCAAATTGTAAACGTATTCTGCTTGCTTGAAAAAATTAATATATAAATTGTGCGCTTTTAAAAGGTTGAGAATGTTAGACCTAGGGTGCTTCTTGAAAAGTAAAGGGTTGGTTTCCAGCACTAGGATCTTGAGTTCAAGTCCTCTTTCTCTCCTTTAAAAGACTTAAACAACCGGGTTTATAATTGCTGTGCAATAACGCGTATAAAAGAGAAAAAAAAAAGGTTGAGAAAGTTGAGGTATAAAGCCTTTTAGGCTTTTGGGCCAGCCCAAAGAAAAAGCTAAAAAATGTGTAAAATTTCATTTTTAAACCTCCAACAAAGTTAGTTTTATAGGCGCCAATTACACAGATAAGATGAGATGAGATGTATGCAGGTAAGGGTCTTGTAAATAGACGGCCTATAACGCCTCCGAATCCCTTCTCTCCGTTAGCCACTAGTGAGAGAGAGAAAGCCGTTCATCCCATGATTCTCTCTATTCTCAATCCATTTTGCAAATTAAATTAATTATTATACTAATTCAATCTCTTCATCATCATCATCCCCTGTAAGTCTCTAATCATCACATATGCATACACACAGATTTTTACATATTCTTGTCCATATATACCTACATGTACATTGACGAATTGAAATATTTATATATATATATATGGATAGTAGTTATTCCTCGGTTCCTAAGAAATCGTTGGTAGAATTAAAAGTACAGGGCGAAACTGAAACCCCACCCAGGTCTCCTCAAGCCTCTTCCAAATTGCTTTCTGTTAATGAGGAACTAGGGTTTATGAAGACACACGCTGCTTTAGATATGGATGATGACTTTGATGATTTGCCCCCTCCCCCCACCAGTAGCAGTTCTGGTTCTGGGCTTTATGGGGCTGTCTTTAACCTCAGCACCACCATTGTTGGGGCTGGTATTATGGCCTTACCCGCCACCATGAAAGTTTTGGGATTGTTTGTGGGGTTTTTCTTGATAGTTTTGATGGGTATTTTGACTGAAATTAGCATTGAATTGCTTGTTCGTTTTACGGTTCAATGTAATGGTACTACGTATGGGGAGGTTGTACAAGCCGCATTGGGTAGGCCGGGTAGAATTATATCTGAAATTTGTATAATCGTGAACAATGCTGGTCTTTTGGTTGTTTATTTGATTATTATGGGTGATGTCATGTCTGGTTCGCTCCGTCATATCGGGGTTTTTGATCAGTGGTTAGGTCATGGGGTCTGGGATCATAGAAAGGTGGTCATCTTGGTTGCGGTGGTGTTTTTTCTTGCACCACTCTGTGCTTTGGATAAGATTGATTCGTTGAGCTTGACTTCGGCTGCTTCTGTAGCTTTAGCCGTTGTGTTTGTTATTGTGGCTTGTAGTATAGCGTTTATTAAGCTCGTTGAAGGAAAGGATGATCCTCCTAGGCTGGTACCGGATTTTGGGTCCAAAAAAGCAATTCTCGATTTGCTTGTGGTAATCCCAATAATGTGTAATGCTTATGTTTGTCACTTTAATGTTCAACCTATTTATAATGAGCTCGAAGGGCGTTCACCTGAGAAGATGAGCCAGGTGGGGAGGATCACAATCGTCATTTGTGTTTTGGTTTATGCTGCAACTGCTTTATCGGGTTATTTACTCTTTGGAGAGGGTACCGAATCTGACGTGTTGACGAACTTTGATAAGGACCTCGGTATTCGTTTCAGCTCGGCCTTAAATTATATAGTCCGTGTTGGGTACATTCTTCATTTGATTCTTGTTTTTCCTGTTATTCATTTCTCCTTACGAGAAACTGTGGACGCCTTGGTCTTTGATGGAGCACCTCCACTTTCGCAAAGTAGGAGGAGGTGTTTGACACTAACCGTTATACTCTTAACACTTACTTATTTTGTGTCTACCATGATTCCAAATATTTGGACCGCCTTCAAGTTTACAGGGGCGACAACAGCAGTATCATTGGGTTTTACGTTCCCGGCTCTTATTGCGCTAAGGTTTGGTAGCCAAGGGAGCGGGTTGAGCCCTGGAGAGAAGGTTCTGTCTTGGTTTATGTTGGTATTAGCAATTTTAGTTACCACGGCTGGAATCATTGGCAACATTGATAGCATCAAAAGCAAGTAGGCAAAATGATACATAACGCTGTAAGATAGTATTGATTAGTTCATTGTGTCTCTGTCAGACTCATTCTTTTTTCCTCATTCACCCCTCAAGTACGGGGGATACTGTAACTAATACATTATACATATACGATACAACAATAATTGTTTTGTAATGATATGTTTCTTTGAATTACAACCATGGCCTTCTTTTCTTTCTTTCAGTACTTCCTGTAAATTTATTAGGTAATTTGCTTATTGTGGTTTATGATTACTGCAGTGTGGTTTGTTAAAAGTGTTTCAGTTCAAACATATCAGGAGGACAACTAGGAGACTTTTGAGCTAGTTTTGATTGACCCTATTTGGGGCCTTCAAGCGCTGCGGTAGACTAACAGTAACGCAAATATTGTTACGTGGTGACCCTAAGAGCCGAATCCGATGAGGGCTGGGGAACAAAATTTCTATACGTGGTTAGTGACTGGTACATGGTTGATGATGGTACCATTAATGTATAACGTACATCCCAAAAGAAAGATTGAACCCTTAGGCCTCGTTTGGTTCACGGATTTTGGCATTCGGGAAAGGAAAGTCATTCCTTTCCTTTGTTTGGTAACCACAAATTTCGGAAAGACTTTCCCGAGAGATAGGAAAATAGAGGGTAAAGTTGTTCCACTCAAAGAGCATGGGATTCATTTTCCCCTCTAATTTCCCAACATTCATTACAAAAAATTTGGACAATAGTATCCTTACCCAAATATGCTATTACCAAATTTACCCATTAATCTGTTTGCATCCTAAGCCTTTTTAATCGATCAGGGTTCTATCTCAGGGAAGACGAACTGAATTATCTTCATCCACGAAGAATTCACTTGTCCTCATCAATCTCGCACAACAGCTTTCATTCAGGTATATAAGATATATAGTTGAGGTGCTAACAGAAATATGTGTTGGAGGCTATTGGAAAGTTGACATTGGCTTCAGGTCTGGATACTTGGGTAAACTTGAACAGATTATAGAGCAAAAGCTACCAAACTGTGGGATTAAGGCAAACCCCCACATAGAGTCTCGTTTGAAGACATTGAAGAAACAAACACTTGCCATTTATGACATGCTTTCTAACTCAAGTGAGTTCTCATGGAACCATGAAGAAAAAATGGTGGTGTGTGAAAAACAAGTGTTTGATGATTGGGTTAAGGTAAGTTGTGATGAAGTTATATGTAGATTCTTTCTTTCAAATTGGTATCAAAATGCAGATTCTTTCTAAATTTGATATCTTTTTTTATTAAGCCTTATGAATCTGAGTTTGTATATTAACTTCTTGTTTCTTTAAAAATGCTAATAAAAATATGCCTAACTTACTATGCTATGGAATAAATTTCAGTACATACCTACTTCATTTGTGCATATAAATTATTTCTTTATGTTCATGCCTAGTTATTGGTTTTTACTTAACTGATGTAGTACAGTACATTTAATCTATTTTGGACATAAAACAGATTTTAGTAGTTATCAAAGCCCAACTTGCATTAACATCCGATTGCATGTGACAGGTTCATAAAGATGCAAAAGGACTGAGAATGAAACCATTCATTCATTATGATAGCTTGATTGAAGCCTTTGGCAGAGACCGTGCCAATGGATTAGGAGCTGAAGGACCAGCTGAAGCAGATGAAGATCTTAATAATGAGAATAACTCTGTTGACTTTGAAGAAAATGGTTTGGATATATGAAATCACAGTTCCTTCATCTGTTACCCGTAATCCTGCACACCCACCTTCAGCTTGAACTAGGAAGCGAGCACGAGATACTTATTCTCAATGTTTAGGAGACATGGCTAGCACACACGCTCCTTTGTGGACGTGAAAAGGCACATTTGGAGACAATGCAAGGAGTTCTCATGAATGAGCATGTAACATCTGAAAGAAGAGGCACACTTGTTGACGAGCTTATGAAAATTGAAGGCATAAATGACTATGATGTTATAGAAGCTGCTGCTGCTGCTATTATTGGTGATGACTCCAAAATTGAACTCTTGTTCAGTTTGCCAGACAACCTAAAAAGTCAATGGATTCATAAACTTTTGGCCGTTAGAGAAATGGATGCTGGAGATTAATGTTGGCTTGAGTTTTCTTTTGATCTGCTCCTAGGATAGCATGATGACTCAAGTAATGATCTATATATTTTGAACTTTTATAAAAGACTATGATCTATTTTGAACTACTGATCAATGTAAGGCTATTTTGTAAGACTAATCCAAAACAACATGGTAAGTATTACATATGTTTATTTAACCTTTTGTTTACTTTTGTAAAATTTTGAGTTGTATTGTTTACTTTAATTATCAACTCTAGGCAGTGTTAAAAATCCATTCCAAGGTTTTTTTGGATCTTCACATGCATGAAAATCCATGCTTGCAAATTCCATCTCTTGCATAAAAATTTGGTGTACTTTTGAATTTTTATGATGTTATTTTTTACTTTAAAATACAAGGGTATTATTGACATATTGATATAATTTTACTTTTCTTTCCTGTACCAACCAAACACCGGAAAGGAAATGAAATGGTATTTCCTAAATACTTTCCATGTTTTACCAAACACCGGAAAAGAAACTTGCAGGAATTTTAGTTTTCCACTTCCATGGGAAAGACAGCGGAATCAATTTCCTTTCAGTGAACCAAACGAGGTCTTAGGTTAATTTAGCAAGGAAGGTTATTCAATCTTTTAAATATTAGAATTCTCCAAATTCATAAATGTATTGGTATCAACTCCCAAATATGTAATTGGCTTTTGGTGGAGAAGATGGAATTCGTTGTACAAAACAAAATACTCGAACGAACAGGGAGAGCATATGGGATAAAATGGATCTCGAGGCGGATCTGTAAAAGTGATAGTAAAACCAAAAAAATAAAACTGGATAATTATTCTGTTTTGTTTGTATCAAAACCTCCAAACATAATATTAGGCTATTAAAACTTAATCACATGGGAAACAGTAGCCCACTCCCTTTGTGTTCTCGTGATGTTTATCATTTTTTTTAAAAGAATTTTTTTTTATTATTCTGCTCAGCTAGGAATTACTTATAATAATTTTTAGGAAGAAAAAAAAATGCTATGGTAACAAGTCGACCTAGTGTAATTGAGATAATTGGTAGGCAAAACCTAACACCAAATAATTAAGAAGCAAGCCAAAACAATTTGAAAATATTGTCTAGTTTCCAACAACTTTACTGCACAAAAATAGTACTACAGCTTAACATAATTTTATTTTTTTTGAAAATTATATTGTCAATTAGTTTTGCTCTAAAGGGCAAAAGGGGTTGGTTTAGGATTAACTAAATATAATCATATTTGTCAAAGCAGGTACCAACTTTGAATTTTGAGTACTCTCCTTGCTAATTGCCTCCCTCATTATTTACAGCATCTCCAATGCAATGCAATTTTTAATTGAATAAAAATGAGATGTTATGTAGGATGAGAAAGGCCATATACAATGAATAGACAAGGAACCAAAAAACTAATGCTTGATGCAATACTTAATAATAATTATAAAGCTTATGTGCCAAAAAAACAGAAAATGAAATAAATATTGTGAAGGCGACTTTCTACTTTTTAGAGAGTTAACTATCAAAAAAATTTTATTTTTTTGTATCACATGGAAATAACATAATTTGAAGCTATGTAACCCATTCCTACATCGGAAATGCTGCTACGTTTTAAGTACTTGTCAAATTTTAAGATTACCTACCCGCAGGGAGCCCTATTGAATTAATCACAGTCGAAGCTAATAGTTGGATCGCACTTAGCCGTAGAGGAGACACGGTCCCGACCCCACAAAAACCCGCTCTATCACTTTTAACTTCAACTACCTACAAATATACACAAAAGTCAAGTTCACCCACATTCTATTTTCCCTCCTACTTTATTATATAAAAAATATGCACCCGGCACCCCATATATATCTATCTCTCGGTAATCACAACACATATTACACAAAGCCATGGATTGGTTTTCATGGCTATCAAAAACTGGCCTTCACCCATCCCTTGTTGATGAATATGGCCAAACTTTCTCTCAAAACGAGCTCGAAGAAGAGGATATACCTTATTTCAACCACGAATTCCTCCAGAGCATGGGTATCTCTATAGCCAAACACAGGTTAGAGATTCTCAAGATTGCCAAGAAAGAGAAGGGAGGCCGACATCCCATATCGAGGCTTTTCGTTGCAATCAAGAGGACAAAGAGGTGTTTGGCTAAGTACTTTCAAACGTTGGTTCATCGCAAGGACTCAGCTCTTGTTGTTGTCTCTAGAGGGAGTAGCTATAGCTCAAGGTGGAAGAGTGCTATGTTGAAGAGGAATAAGAAGTTGAAGATGTCCAAACAGGGAAGATTACTGATCACAAATGGAGGGTTTTCAACGAGTCCAATGATTCATGATATTGGTGAGGATGAAAAGGCGGATGAGGAAGTGGAGGGACTTGAGGATGAGTGCTATTGGTCTAGTGATGTTGAGGAGATTAGGTGGGATACTATGTTTCAGAACTTGAAACCCACTTGAGTTGAAGCACCACGTGTCTGTTTGTATTCAAAATCAGTAAGGACATGACACAGGTGCGACACTTAAAGCTTTTGTCTTTATAATGGGAAACCAACGAGGATATATTTGGATACATGTTGTGTCATTACTAGTGTTGAGAACATATGCATATCGCGATTAATGTAGGATACTATTTCTCCTCATAAATTTGTTTGTGGTATCAATTTGAATGGTGAGAGATGTTATTTTAAGTTCTTCCACCTTAGGTGTTTCACATTTCTTTGTCCATTTAGTGGTGGGTCTGGCTAGATGTTCCACCCCATTAGGACCACTAGGGTTTTGCACATGTAGTGACATTTGTCTCCATTCTCCGCTGCTTTTTCATTTTCGATCTTTGGTACCACTACTCACTACTTAATGCATTTGTTCCATATTAGGTTCACAATAATATTAAAATGAACAAATGCTCAAGAATAAATTTTGTTAATTTGTAATGTCACAATTTTGTTGTACCTTGTTCCCACATATATTCTTTTGAACACTCTTTTTTGTCACAAAATCACTGTACTTGGATAAAAAGGTGGATCTCAATGCAACGTGCAAATCATACTAGTGTGTTGGTGTAATTCTCCTCAACTAACAATTTAAGATTATATAAAAAAATAGCCTAAAGCTCAGGTTAGATATATATAAGTTCCTTCAACATCGACTCATGATATAAATAAATGACATTTATTACTATTTTAGAGATCGTCAATCTGCTGATCTTTACTCAAACTTGCAATCGTATGGCTATATTGAAACTAATTATACTACTTGAACTTGGCTTAGTAAAAGTAAGCTACTTCAGCTTGAAGATGATTGGCTTATCAGATAATGAATCAAATTCAATCGTTAGGGCTCAAAAAAACTAAACTTAAAATTGCACCAAAAAATTGCTTTAACTAATATAGCTCTAATCATCCCCTCCAACTAACTCGTAGACTAATATTTTCACTATTAGCTCTAACTAATGGCAAATATAAGTGAAACAAACATATATCCAATGACTTCCCTTAGGTCTCAATCCTATTAAGGATTTGATCACACTTAATGATGGTGGTGCAGGGGACACGGCCTTATTGAGCCCACATGCATCCCTTTGTTCTTGTTCTTCTTCTTCTGTCACTCTCAACTTCAACTACCATTCATTCCAAACAATTAAAGCTGTACTGTACCAAATCTCAAACTTTCATAGTATCTCTAGCATTGAGATTCGTAACCAAATTGGGATTTATCCGGTCCAGTTACACAAAGCCATGGATTGGTTTTCTTGGCTATCGAAAACTAGCCTTGAGCCTTCCCTTGTTCGTGAGTATGCCCTCGATTTTGCTCACAATGAGCTCGAAGAAGACGATATATCTCACTTCAACCATGAGTTTCTTCAAAGCATGGGTATCTCCGTAGCCAAACACAGGCTAGAGATTCTCAAACTAGCTAGAAAAGAGAAAAGAAGAGGCATACACCACATATCAAGGCTAATATCCATGATAAAGCGGACGAACAAGATTTTTGGTAATTATATCCGAAAGTGGGTTCATCACGAGGATTCGGCTCTCACTGTTGTACCTAAATGTAGCTATAGTTCGAGGTGGAAGGCAGCGATGTTGAAGAGGAACAAGACAATGATAATGGGTAAGCAAGAAAGAATGATGATTGCAAATGTTCCTTTGGTTGTGTCAAGTACTTGTTTGGATGATAATAAATATTCAAGCCCGATGCTTTATGAATTTGATAACAAAGAGGAGATTGGTGATAGTTATGATGATGGATATCATCGGTCAAGTGGCTATGAAGAAGAGATGAAGGTGGAAAGTTATGGTGATGGGCATTTGTCAACTGGTTTTGAAGAGACGAGGTGGGTTGAAATGTTCAAGGATTTGAAGCCCACATGACTGGCATATTCTTTTGATCTAATATTTAAGTTTCAATTGTGATAGAAATTTTTAAAGCTTATCAGTTAGGTTGTGTTAATCTGTCATTGGCATAAACTCCCTGTTTTTCCTCTTGTCTATTTTATTTATCAAGAAAGAAGAACACAGCACAAATTAGTGTTGATGTTTGAGTTCAAAGAGTATATTTTTTCTGTCTATGTTTTTTTTTTCTTTGCTATATTCAGTTCTGGATTCAATTTATACTGAACGCTATCAGGTCCTTGGATACTCAAGTTCATTAAAGCTCTACAAAGATTTCATCAATCTAAGACACAATACTCTCATTCAAAAGTGTCCCAGAGTAATAAGAGGAATGTTTCTACAGATGGAAAATTGAGTGTACATATATATAATAGCTAATTTATTCCACTTACTCCCATCATTTTGTCAAGATTTCACCCAAATCATTTGTATTTTATAAAAGAATCTTGTTAACATGTGCTCTGAAAATAATAAAATCCCAGCCAGCATCAATTCTGACACTAACAGTTATGCGTTTCTTTGTTCTTTTAATTTGTTTTGTGTCTTTAAACTAAAGCCACCTAGCGTAGCTAGCATATGTTATGTTATTGTAAACTTGAAGAGAAGAATATATGAAATTAAGATTGGAAAGGGCTGAATACGTAGTTGATGAGATTGAGGAAGAACAAAACCTTCCTGAAGGAATATTGTCAAGGATTGCACTGCTGAATTTTGTTTTAGAGGATGATGAATGATACTCCATTTTTTATTTTTTTTTAAATCAGTAGAGACAGAGAGAGCCAAGTATATATAAGAAGCCTCGTTGTGTTTCTTTAATTTCGTTTCTGTTTTTGGTTCTCCTCTTTATTTCGGTAGACAAACATAAACTGGGTGGTGCATTAATTTATATGGAAGAGGTTGAAATTGAAGTAGTCACTCGGATGATTCCACATTTAATTTGGGAGGTGGTTAGTGGAGCGAGAGAGCGCGGGTCGGTGGGTTATAGTTTCAAATTTGGAGTATAGTAAGTGGGTTCGTGAAATTCGGGTGACTGCCATAAGAGCATTCACATTGACAAATTTAAGTACATGACAATTACGATTTATAAAATATTTTAGTAATATATAAAGATAGGTAAAGAAAAAGTGTAAAGAAATAAAATAAAAAGAGACCCATAATAGGTTGAAACTAATGTGGTTCATAGTGGCCAAACGCTCCATTTTTGTTATGCGTTTTATTCAAAACTTATTATTTTTTGGCGTAATGTAAGAAATTTAATGAAACTTATATACACTATTCATCTATTATATAATATAGTGTTTTACATCTTAGTCGTTGCGTGTGCACGTAAAGTAAGCTATACATACGGTGATTTGTACAACAATATGATATATACGTAAACTCGTCTATATATCATGTGAAAAAGTTAATTAGGTAACTTCGCATGAGGATGGAGGTCTCTCAAATGTCAGACGTTGTCACGACATTTTTCTAAAGTGTTCACACGCTTTGCAGGTTCTATTTAAATTAGAGGATGTAGAACAGTCAGTTTGATTTGGACGATCTATGCTTTACCAGTTTGGTTGATATTAATTATTATTATTTTATGATACTTGATATAATTATTACTAGGCGTTGAATTTGAGGCAGATGGAGTCGCTTGATTCTCGATGCATCGAGGAAACTTTTCTAACACGTGTAATTAGTAGAAGTTGATAATTTTTTAATTTTTTTGGTTAATAAGGAAAAGAAAGAACAACAAACAAAAAAACCAACAGAAGGTTAAGAGATTCTGCCAAACTTGGCTCTTCTCATATCGCAATTCATATCTTCAACAACTTTATTTGGAGGAATAAGCATTCTAACTTCCTGCTCAGTTTGTTCACTTCCCATGTGAGCTCGGGCGTCCGTACACTTGTTTGCATTGCGGAGAATATGAGCAATCTGGGCGTCCATCTTAGTGACTAAAACTTTATAGTCGTCAATGAGAATCCTATTCAGATGGTTTTCCTCATTTTCAGTATCTTTTATAAGGTTCACTCCATTTAAGCAGTCTGTTTCAATGCTAATACTTCTCAAATTTATCTCTTTGCAAAGTTTGAGGGCGTGCCTTAAACCCCATAATTCGTCTTTAAGAGCATCAGCGTAGCCAATGTATATGTAAAATCCTTCAACCCATTTTTCTCAGTCCATCCTCACGAGACCTCCAAATCCACCTTTGTGATCTTCCAACGTGTTACTTCTATCCGTATTTATTTTACTGCAACCTGCAGGAGAGAAATTCCAACAAATAAGTCTAACATCATTGCTAGAGTTACTTTGAGAATTACTCTTAAAGGCTCTAGAGACATCTTTAGCAAAATTTAGACTAAGGTTAGCCATAGTTCTTTCATTTTGGGAATTTTTGTTGAACTGTAACTCTTTACGCATTTTCTAAATATGCCAAACATTAGAAAAGCAATGCCCCAATTCATATTACCAATACGCTTGTCAACACTTTTCAAGTTAACATCAAGCCAAATATTAAAATAAATATTCCCCGGATCATAATGTCCCACCCCCATGACAATACTCCACACTTTTCCAGCACGCAGGCTGGCATGGAAAAGGTGGTTAGCACTCCCTTCCAAGTTGATAATTTATGTTGTATTGTATTCCCAAGTAAAAGCACACGGGTAACCGGGCATGGCAATTGCATTGCCTTCTAGTCTAGTCTGACATTTAGAAAGGGTGAAATTACTTCAAATCCAATTGATAAAATTAATCAATTATTGGGCTTGCATTTGCATATGCCTCTAGTGGATTAAGTGAATAAGATGTTTTTTTTAAAAAAATAAAAATTTAATTTATTATTTTAAAAATATATGTCAAAGATATTATAAATAATAAAAAAATAATTTTTAAAGAGAATTGATTTCGTATTTAATTCATATTAAATTTTTTGATTGAGACTCTTAACACAGCTGGTTTATTTTTCTTTTTTCCCCAAGTATTTTAACAATTTCTGATTTTTAAAATACCCTCTGTTAAGACATTTACAAATCATAGCATTTATGTTGTAATAAAAAATTAATTTTTATATTTCATAAGACAATTTTAAAAATAACACGAAATGAGTTTCCGGAAGTAATTGTAACTAGTTACGAGGTGAGTTGATAGTATGACTGTCTATTTTTTTTTTTTTTTTTTTTTTTTTTATTTTTTTTTATTACAGGATTTGGACTCTGTTAGCAACAGTTTGATGGGGCAATTGGTTAATCCCTTAGAGGATGACAAATTTAGAGCGAAAACAAGAGTGATAGAGTGGTGACAAAATCAAAGGAAACACAAATTTTCAGAGGAAAGAGCACAAGGGCGACAGTAATACACTAATGCAAGCCTAAATTTAGTTCAGTTTTAAAAAAATATTTTAAATGACAGTTTAATTGGAGTGTTACCTCCGTAATAATTTTTTAATAATTTTTTTGTTCTAATCTTTAACTAAATTTTTTATTTAAAAGAAAAAAAAAAGTTGCCCATTATGTAAATAAAAATTTATAACGCCTATTCTCTTTTCTTTTGGGTAATTTTATCCTGTTATTTACGAAGTCTAGTGCGTGAGAGTTGACTGGTTGACTACTTCAAAATTGACTCTTCTAATTTACATTCTAAGTCGAGTGGAACGATTAATACAAAATGTAGCGATGGATGATACCGAGAGTAGTGCCCGAGTCAAATAGGGAGTCAAGGCAACCATGGACCAATCAGGGAAGAGGACGTATATATGCATAATTTATCACGAGATCGTCAAACAATTGACAAAAAAACAATAATTTAGATCGGTCATACTATTTAAGCCCCTCATCGGATGGAATTTGGAACTGATTAAGGTGAATTTAAATTTATTTTTGAAAAATTTTCAAATCGGATTTGGATTCAGATCAAATCATGTAACGGATTACCAAAATATCAATTTATATTCAAATTTGTTCGGATTAGATTTGGATTGGATTATAGCCGATCCATTTAAAATTTTAATTATACAATAATTAGTTTGTAAATATATAAAAAATAATGAAATTAACATAAAAGTTAAACTTAATAACAATCAAATTTATTCTATTCTTGTAAAAAGAAATTTATTTAATACTTTTTGGACTATATTTATTTTTTATGAGTGTATTAATAATGATGTGGTAAATATAAATATAATAAATTTAAACATAAATGTTTATCTTGAATCAAATCGGATTGCAAACGGATCGGATCGACATAAATTCATATCCGATTTGTTAATCAAAGACTTAATGGGTTCGGATCAAATTTAAATATACGAATTATAAATCTCAATCCATATCTAAATAAATGGATCAAATTCGGATATAAATCTGATTCATTGGCAGGCTTAATCTTATTAGACCACTATTAATGCTAACAATGAGTGAAGGCCCATCTTATAAATGCCAGTCACTAGTTGTTACCTCAACTCATTGGTACTTGATCATTAATTAGCATCGGAGCACATTTCAATGTGTAGTATAATTTTTGATATTAAAAATCCATAAAATCAGTAACTCATTTATAACGCACTAAGATTAGTGGTGTTAGACAAAAACATTTAGGGCTTGTTTAGTGGCTCTTTATTTTTGTTTTGTTTTTTCAAATTTTAAAAAATTAACTCTACTTTTACACTTTTCAAAATTTATTTCACTTTACTTTTTCTCTCTAAAAAAAACTTTTAAAACACCATAACTTTAAATTAAAAAATCAAAATTAAATAAAATATATATATATTTAAAACATACTTGTCGAGATCTATAAAATAAGATCCATTGTGACTATTTTTTGAAATTTTTTTATAAGATTTTTAATTGGTTGAAAAAAACTAAAAAAAAAAAAAAAAATCAAATCCACTTTTCAACATATTTCAAAATTCTACTAAATACCATATTTTAAAAACTCAACTCAAAGCATCCACCAAACATATGCAATTCATTATTATGTGAATAGAGATTAATCAAACTATGCGAAAACTCTCTCAAACACCATATGATACTAGAAAGCATCTGAACCAAAAAATAAAATAAAAATAAATATATAATGACATTTGATAGTCATTAGTTCAATACCTATTTTTTTAACATTATTTTATAACGTTTTTGGGCGGGATCTAGAAACTTTTCAATGGAGCCTTTAAGCCTATTAATTAATAATATATAGTATGGATAATTAGTTTGTGAAGAAATTAACTCTTGGCCAATCATAGTAATTTTAATGAATAACCTTTCATATATAATTAACTTTAAAAAGATTGAAGAAGTTAATCAGAGTAACATAAGGTGTGCTGGCTTACTATCATAGAGCCAATGGTGGATAGTAATCAATTAGAGAGTTTTCGTTTAAAATTGGGGTTCAACCAAGCTTTCATTAACTCTTGAAGCAAGATTTGGCCTTTTTGGTTGGATCAGATCCAATGTACTATGGTTCTTGAAGAAAATTAATTAATCTTCATGTGTATGCAAAGTGCTCTCGTATTGAAAGAAGAGTATTATGGGATGAATTAATTAGTAATTCACGGATTCCTCTTCCAATTCTGACGCGGGGGGGATTTCAATATAGTCAGAAGATCTTCTGAGAGGTTAGGAGGTAATCCAATTGATTTTTGGGGCAGCTGAGGATTGCAGAGGGTGGATTTATGGAAGTTGATTTTGTGGGCAGTCATTTTACTTGGAAGAAAGCTTAAAGTCGAACATGGCAAAGGTTGGATAGACTGTTTTGCAATTCGGATTGATGAACCAATTTGCTGATGTTAAGCCCTCTTATTTAAATAGGGAAAACTCCGTTCATGCTCCATTGTTAGGGCAGTTTCAAGTCACCACTGATAATAAGGGATGTCTAAAATTTTAAGCCATGTGGACTAAGCATCGTAGCTTTCTTCAAGTGGTTTAAGATAACTGAAATGAAGTATTGGTGGGAAATCCAATTTTTGGTGTTTGCAAGCAAGCTCAACAAGCTAAAAAAAGTCTTATCTCGATGGAAAATGGAACATTTTAGGCAGCTTGAAAGGAATTTATTGTAGGCCGAGGCTTCTCTAAATGAAGCTGAAATGAGAATGCAGGTGGATGATTCAACTGAAGCTGCGACTGCAGTGGAGGAAACTAGATCTCATCTTAATCATCTGTTGGATTATGAAGAATTATTTTGGAAACAAAGGTCTAAAGTGAAATGCTTACATGAGGAAGGCTAAGCTTCATAAATTTCAGGATGATGTTGGTACTGGCTCACTAGTCAGGAAGATATGCTGGCGACTGGGTTGTTTTCTTCCAGAATTAGTTTACAGGTGCTTCTTACTGCCTTGATTTTGACCTGGTTGCTCAGTTAATCCGTATTGTGGTTTCTGAAGAAGTAAACAATAGTTTGATAAAGCTTCCATTGGAGGAAGATATTTATCAAGTGGTGTAGGCAATGGATCCTTATAGTGCAGCTGGTCATGATGGTTTCGGTGGTGTATTTTATTGTGCTTGTTGGAATATTCTTAAAGCAGATTTAATGAAAGCTGTGCATAGTTTCTTTTGTGGGAGCTGCCTTCCTAGGTCTTGGACTAGTACATTGCTATTTACAATTCTTAAGGTAGTCAGTTTGAGGCCCATTAGCCTTTGTAATTTCAGTTTCAAAGTCGTTTCCAAATTGCTTACTTCTCGACTAGCTCAGGTTCTTCCCTCAATAATTTCAGAGGAACAAAGTGGATTTACTCAAACTAGAAGTATCGTTGATAATATTTTAATGGCTTAAGAAATGTTGCAAAAACTGGATTCAAAAGTGGGGTGGAAATATTGTTCTTAAATTAGACTTAGCCTAGTCATCACTCATCTTGCTTTTACAGATGATGTGATAATTTTCTCAAATGGTGGTAAGAGGTCTGTGGATAGGCTAATGGAGTTTCGAGGGAGTTATGAAAGATTGTTTGGTCATCTCAACAACAAACAAAAAAGCTATTTTGTCTTAAGGGAAAGCGCAGCTGTTAGTCGAGGTATCATGACGGCTAATGTTACAGGATTTGTTCAAAAATTCTTACCCATTCAATATTTGGGGAGTAATCGGTTTGTGGGTAGAAAAATAATTCAATTTTTTGAAGATATGATTTTTAAAATTGCCCAACTGCTATCACTTGGGGGCAGATTGATTCTAATTAAAGGTATTGCAAAGTATGCTGATTCATACTCTCTCTACATTAGCTCATCTTAAGGCTATTTTGAACATGATTGAATTTGTGTTTGCAAACTTGTTTTGGGGTCAAAGTGAGTTTGGCCTTAAGCATCATTAGGTCCGATGGAAGGAATGTTGTTTGCCTATAAAGGAGGGTGGATTAGGCGTGAGAAAATTGGAGGATACAATTGCCCAATGTTTCTCTTTATTGCAGCTTAATAATATAATAGCTCAAATAAGGGAGAGACTTTAATTTATTTCAGGCTCCCTAGGTAAAAGTATTTGGATGGCAACTTAAAATGGTTCTTTTTCTTTATCTTTTACATGTAGATTTAAAAGGAATAGGTTGTTTTGAAATTCTTTTACGCGGAGCCAATATATTTATATTAAGTGGTCCTTGATTATTTGGAGAGCAGTAAATGGCATTCTTCCTCTCGATGACGTGTTGCAAAAAAAAAAAAAAATTGGCGCAGCTTGCTTCATGGTGTAATTGCTGTGATTGTCCTGGCACCACTTTGAGAGTGTATTGGGAATTTGTAGAAGGGAATCAATCAGCACTTCTTTCTTTCTTTCATACCACATGGACGCAACGTTTGTTTCCATTTTATATATAGCCTTGTATAATTAAATAGCTATTTGTTTTGTTTTGTTGTAAGGCGCATATTGGCACCACACTTCGGCTTTGAGAGTGTATTGGGAATTTGTAGTAATGCGCAGCAAAAAATTAATCAAGGGATGAAAGGTTGTATAGTAATAATAGATATTCAATTTGGAATTTAAAATTAATTTGTGGGTTCTAACCAAGTTTCCCTGTATTTTATTTAAATTTGTTTTAAAGCAGCTCTCTTCTTTCCTGTTTCTTTCATACTATTTTTTGGGAAAAAGTGTAATGTATGTTCGTATCTGTTGGGAAATATGGCAAGTTTTCCCATTTGGTTGTCCTCCAATTTATGAATTGGAACTTAAAATTGTAATTCGTGTTGTAGATTCAATAAGTTAATTACTAAAATATTAAATAAAAAAACGAAAACATTTTATATACAAGTTATGCGGAGTTATTTTTGTTAAAATGAAAAAAATCTGCACTTGTATAACCCAAATTAACAGGCTAATTTGATATTACCCTTATTTTTCTCATTTACAATTTTAAAATAACATACCCTTATTTCTTTTTAAAATAGAATTTGTTTTGTTTTGTTGTAAGGTATCCCTTGTTCTACTTGTGTTTTATTGCTTCAGTAACAATTAACGCAATCCCCCTGGATACACTTCGAAGATGAAGAAGAATAAATGTTCTACTGTTGTTCTTTTTGGCATTGAGTAGGTTTACATTGGTAGTTTTGCGAAATATTGGGCGATAATTTTCAGTAATCCAATTACAGAGTGAAAATGAAGAAGAATTGATGTTCTAATGTTGTTCTTTTTGGCATTGAGTATATTTACATTAGTAGTTTTGTGAATTACTGGGCGATAATTTTCAGTAATCTAACTACAAAGTGAAGATGAAGAAGAATCAGATTTCACCTTTATCTCAGTTTGATTCGCTTCTTTGATAATTTTTGAATCTTCTAACTTCAATTTTAATCGTCGCGAGTTCGTTTTGTTCTATGGATGATAGTCGAACTATATCTTCATCTCGGTTTGATTTTCACAAACTTCTATTCTTCATTTCCATCGCCGTGGTTGACGCTGTTGCTATCGCTATTAGTGGATGAGAGAGAAAGTAAGTGGGCGAGAGAGAGAAAGTGAAAATCTTGTAATGAGGAGAGATGTGAGGTTTTAAAGAGAGTAAGTGGAGGAGAGAGATAAAGTGGAAATCTTGTAATGAGGAGAGATGTAAGGTTTTAGAGAGAGTAAGTGGAGGAGAGAGAGAAAGTGGAGATCTTGTAATGAGGAGATATGTGAGATTTTAAAGAGAGAAAATGGATCTCAGAGATAAAGTGAAGAAAAGAGAGAGAAAGTTGAGATCTAATAATAGGAGGAGATGGTAGTTTTGGCTAAGAGTTTAAAATATGAGTTAGTGGTCATTTTTTAGCTGAGTAAGAGTTTGTGGACAATATTTATCTTCGGGTGTACTTATAGGTCAATGCCCCATAAAATAATTATAAATTAGACAATTTATGCAACCAAACGAGAATTATGTTTTCTCCTCAATGTAAAAGGATAATTTTGAGAAGGATTGGAGTTGGTCCAAAGGATATTGAAAATATACTCCATGCAAGAATGTTTTTTTTTCCTTTTTGGAATATATCAAATTAAAAATATAAATTAATTTTTGAGACATAATTAAAATACCAAATTTAACACACAGACAAGTTATGTTTATCAACTATATTAAGTTAAAAGACATTGAACCTTAAAATGTATAAAAATGAACCCAAACTTTTTATTTGAGACCAACACATCCATGTATATTCCATATTATGGATAGAGAAAAAGAATTGATAGTGAACCTCGAGACATGTACTTTCCACTGCAGTGTTGGCTGCAACTATTTATCTTGTATCTCTCTGGCTCATAGTTCTTCAACTTAAAATTTGTTTGGGTAAAAATTAGAGGAAGGATTTTTCCTTGTTTTTTTTCTCAAAGACAAATAAGAGTGGATTTGGGAAGTGGGTGGTGGTGTTTGGTTAATATTTTAATTTTTTTATCAAAAAGTCAACTTTACTTCGTACTTCTCAAAATTCACTTCACTTTACTTTGTTTTTCACAAAATTTTTAAAACACCATAACTTTAAATTCAAAAATCAGAATTAAATAAAAAAATATATATTTAAAACATACTCATCGATATCTATAAAATAAGATCCATTATGACTAGTTTTTAAATTTTTTTCATGAGTTTTTTTTTAATTGGTTGAAAAAACTGCAACAAAAATTAAATTCACTTTTCAACCTACTTTCACACTTCCCAAAAACATATCTAAAAAACATGTTTTAAAATCTCAACCAAACAAGTGCCAAGTGTTCCTATGGAGATAGTTGAAACCACTAGTAATTTTTGTGAAAAGTATATAAAATAAGATTGATTTGGTGAGATGTTCATGTTCTCAATCGTTTTTTTATTTTTCATGAGAATTTTTTTAAAACCCACCACCCACACAATTTTATTTCATGGAAAATCCAAAAAGCAATTAAACATTTCAACAAATCACTCATCTCTTCTTTAAATTTTATATAAAAATTAGTATTGTGTTCAATTATTTTCCAACTCCTCTATCATACGCGCCCCCCTAAGTTTACAAACCACCAATTGCCTTATCCAAACACGCTCTTGAGAGTTTTCAAACTGACCACTCCAACATTCAAGTTTTTCAAGCAGATACTTCTTGCAACTTGAACTAATCTACTCCTTTCTACATCGAAAGTAAAGTTGGACGGATTTGGATGAGCTGTTTTAACTCGATCATTGTGGCATCAAAGAATAAACAATTTTTTTTTTCTCTGTTGAGGAGATGTTTTGTAAGGTGACAAGAGTTTTGATCACCTAATAATGTAAAAGGTTTAGCCAATAGACTTGTCATAGTTCGCATCGATAATGGAGAGAGAAAGAGTTAGGAATATGCCATGGTAGTGGTAGTTCTCATCTCATCAAGGATAGAGAGAGAAAGTTAGGGTTTCAACAGATCCCCGCCATTAAAATGGGAAAAAAATGTATTTTTATGCAAAAGGTTAAAGGAACAAATCCATAAACGAGCTTTTAATGTGGGAGTTATAATTGCGAAACGTATAACACAAGCCAGATGTGAAATGAGAGCAGTGGCGTGGAGGAGTGGGGCGGAAGTAAAATATTGCTAGGGACAATTCCAAGGGAAACTTTACAAAAAAAGAAGAAGTTGAGAAGCACATTCTTATTGGATCCCAAAAAATCATTTCTTTCAAATTACCTCTTACAACTAGCTACTTATTTACATTGTCGCCCTCGCAATTCTAAAGTTTAAACTTAATGGGCAAATGAGTAAAGCACAAATGCATGAAGAAGCAACATGAAAGACAAATTATGAGTTACGACTAGATCATAATTGAATGCAAATTAGTATCAAAACGATTTGTAGTATATTTTGTATATAAAAAAAAGGAGTTTAAAACGATAAAATATCAAATACTAATAACAAGAGTTAGCCAAATTTTAAATATGCATATGGTTAGGGAAAGGAAGGGGCGACAGGCAAAAGGGCATGAGGCATGAACAAAGCCCTATAAACTTTTATGAAGGGGCCAAAGCAAATATTGCATACAATTAGAGGGCGAACAACAAGATCAAAAGATTTTATCGGTGAAACATTCGACATTACCGGCCGTTTACCCACACTGAGCTGGTTAGGCACTTGTTGGCGGAGGACATTTGGTTTTATTTAATGAAATTTCATCGCTGTATTCAGACAAAAAAGAAAAAGAAAAAAAGAGAGGTGATATTATGAAAATCTTTTAAAACTACAGGTAGTAACGGTCATTCATGCATGACTAGATTCGCGTGCATATTTCTTGGCTGAATAATGATAAGATTATTCGAACTAGGATTGTGGCAGATTAAATGCGAGATGGATCCTACTGGATCATGCTATTTAATGTCGCAGATATACTTTTGGATATTTAGCTGAAGTGGCAAGACTAATGATAAGATTCTTCGAATTAGGATTGTCGCAGATTAAATGCGAGATGAATCCTACTAGATCATGCTATTTAATGTCGCAGATATACTTTCGGATATTTAGCTCAAGTGGCAAAGGCTTGGGATTTAGTTTTGGAGATTATTGATTCATATAACGACTCAAGTAGTGCAATGAAAAAGTCTTCGATATTTACGAGTAAAATGACCCTAAATTTCAGCTAGAGCTGTGGAGTTCTTTGAAATTTTTTTTTTTTTAATAATAATCTGTTTCTTTTAATCTCAAATATTAATTATTAGTTAAAATAGGTTTGACCTAGTCCAACTGAATGTTAGTTGGATATGTACTATACACACATGCCTCTCCATGTTTAGGTTTCTTCTGTTACTTTTTATCTTAATAAACACACTTGTTGAGAAGGAATTTTTTGTCATAAAAACTTCTGTTAATTTCTTACCAATCTTCTTCGTTTTTCTTTCTGGAGTACAATTGGGAGTTAAATATGGTTTTTTATAGTCGTTGGTAGAACTCAAGTTAGATAGGTCGTTGAATCCCAAGAAGTGTCTATTTTCAAAGGCTAATAACTTCAATTATAGCGAGCAATTTCACTTTCGGAGATTATGTTCATACTAGTCTCGACTGATAAGTTTATTCTGATTTTCGTGTTTCCACAGTAGAGTTAATTAATAGTTCTCTAAAATTATGCACGTCATCAAAAATAAAGCCTGTTCTTGAAAGCAGAAGTAATGCTATAAAATAGAGCCCGGCCTTAACCAGTTTCATATTTAGCATCTTCTTTAGACATTAGATCAGCCCCTTACACCTGCAAAATACGGGTCCACAAATTTTGTCTGTTTGATTGATCTAAGAACAAACGAAAATCAATTCGACTATTTTTTTTTTTTTTTTTTTTTTTGTGGTAGTTGATTTGTATAAAAATATGAAAAATAGGTTAAAACTAAATCACAATTTGTTTGATTTGCATTGGAGTCGAACAATATCTTTTATATATATATATATATATATATTTTAGACCAACCCCTCCCGTAATATTTGCAAGTAATCAAACTGCGGTAAAATTAAACTAAAACAAAATAATAAGAATTGCTGTTTTTGGTCCTTGATTTAAAGTCCACACGTGTAGGATTAGTTAATAAAATGTTATGGTGGCTAATCAGAATAAGCATATAGCAGCGTTGACATCTACAAAATGCAATAATGACTTGTAACATACTATATAAAATAACCATGTGAATCAAACAACAGCAGTCATCTATCCTTCAACAAACCTACACATTTATTTATACGTTGATATTTGTTGTCTATTATATAGTATATGTACCATGTGATTCATGCATTCCTATTAGCTTTTTCTGCCGCGACAAACGAAAATTAATATTCCCTTAACCATAACAATATTAAGCCTAGTAAGGAACAACATGTAAATCTTTTTCTTTTTTTTTTTCAAATTATCTGGAGTTTAGTATAATATTTTCAAGTTAATTGTCTGGTATAGAAATTTTGTTTCTTCAAATATTTTATAAACTGGAGCAAATTTCAAACCACCAAAGAAAACTGAAAATCATAATCAAATCAAACCCTCTCTAAACCCAAAAGTAGTGAAGCAAGGGAGAGCCACAAGTATTATTAGATTCTACATTATCCGTCTACCTATATATTTATATATTGATAATAATTAACATGGGCCAGGAAGACTTGACTCTAGAGAATTGGGTAGTGGAGGAGGGTGAAAGGATGACAAAGATGTTAACATGTTACCGATCTTTTTTAACTAATCACGAGAAACACATTTATATATGGTTAAGAAAAGATGATAGAACCCTTCTCCTTTTAAATATCACTCGTGTGGTTCGTTTTATACTCCAAAAAATAATCTCCATCCTCTTCAAACAAACCAAAACTGCTACTATATCCTACAAAATACAGCCATAAAAAATGTCTTCTCTTCCAGCCACCATCGCTTCAAGCATGAAGCCCAACAACTTCGACGAAAATCGATGGGTCATTCAAATACGTCAAACGCTCAATGAAGAGCTTGACGAAGATGCTAACATCCCCGTCTGCATCTTCAACGTTCCCAAAATCCTTATGGCTACCGATCCAGATTCTTACATACCGCAACAAATTGCTTTCGGCCCTTACCATTATTTTCGACCCGAGATGTATGAAATGGAAAGGTACAAGCTTGCTGCAGCCAAAAGGGCCCAAAAAAAGAACGAAAACCTCAACTTCGAACACCTCGTAAAAAAGTTGACAAAGCTTGAACCAAGGATCCGTGCTTGTTACCACAGGTATCTAAATTTTGATTGTGAAACTTTGGCTTGGATGATGGCGGTTGATGCTTGTTTCTTGCTCGAGTTCCTTCAAGTTTATGCTGTCAAAGAAAGTCAAGTTTTGCCGTCAAGAATGTCGCACTTGGTTGATGTTACTGGGAGAAAGTCGGCACAAGATGCCATGGTTAGAGATATGGCAATGCTAGAAAATCAAATTCCTCTGTTTATACTAAGGAAGATGTTGAAATTTCATTTCTCATCGTCTGAGTTGGCGGACAATATGTTGCTTTCGATGTTAATGGGATTGTGTAAAGAGCTTTTGCCATTTAAGATGACAGAGCACTTGCCAAATGTACAAGTCAAGAATCGAGCTCACTTGTTGGACTTCTTGTACCACATGATCGTCCCAGAATCCAAAGAACTACCCGCAATAGTTGAAGTCGAGGAACATAAGAATGAAGAAGATGAGAAAGAAGTTGGAAGCAAAACTTTTGGGGAGTCGAGCCACGTCAAACAGCTTCTTCATTTCATTTACAGGCTTCTCTCGAAACTAAATCATGGCCCAGTACGCCTTCTCAAAAGATTGCTATCAAAACCTTTAAAAGTCATAGTAAAATTGCCTTTGACAATCCTCTCTAACCTTCCTGGAATTAGAATCTTGAAACAACCCCTTGAAGTTCTATTTTCCTCTGTCCAAGAAGACGAAGGGAAACCAGAAAATGAGGATTCTAGCAATAACATAAGTAAACCACCATTGGTCGAGGAAATTTCAATCCCTTCCGTCACCGACCTCTATAAATCTGGTGTTTACTTCTCACCCACTAATGGCGGCGTCATGGACATCAGTTTCGACCACAAAACATTTACCCTGCACCTCCCGGTCGTTAGTTTGGATGTAAACACAGGGGTCATTCTAAGAAACTTGGTAGCATATGAAGCTTGTAAAGCATCTGGGCCATTGGTTTTTACTCGTTATACAGAATTAATGAACGGAATCATCGATACCACAGAGGATGCAAAGTTTCTTAGAGAAAGAGGGATTATAATAAACCGATTGAAGAGTGATGAAGAGGTGGCTAACCTGTGGAATGGTATGAGTAAGTCTGTTAAACTAACAAAAGTGCCCTTCTTAGACAAGGCAATTGAAGATGTGAACAAGTATTACAGTGGAAGGTGGAAGGTTAAAGTTGCAAATTTTATGAAGGTATATGTGTTTGGCTCGTGGCAGTTTCTCACATTGTTGGCTGCTATTATGATGTTGTGCTTGACAACTTTACAAGCTTTTTGTTCGGTGTACAAGTGTTCTCGTATATTTCATATCGAAGAACTTGAGTAATTAGGTAATTCAGGTTTGGTGTGTATCTAATCAGTATTGATTGTGTACTAGTTTTCCTTTCATGTATTTCCCATGGTCCTCCCTGGACAATCTACAATAAAGGGTTGTTGTTTGCTTACTGATTTTACGGGCAATATTGGTTCTACAATTAATGATATCAAACACACCAAAATTTCGATTCCTAAACCCCAAGTCTATAAATTTTAAATTGACTCCAAAATTTCCTGATCTCACGGCACTCTTAAAGTTTTGAAACCAGGCGCTCCAAATTCCCCGTACGAATAGATGCCTCTTGCCCCTCTGAGTCTCTGACTAATTCACTAGCTCTGTGTTGTCTTTTAGGTTCTACATGAAAACTTTGACAAAATTGAATCATTAGAACATGAGAGAAAAACCATGTCTTTCCTATTCAGGAGATATTTTGGTGAGGTGACAAGTTTTGGTCATTTAATAATTTGACGAGTTTAGTCCATAGTGATAGTTATAGCTTAGATCAAGGATCAGGAAGGAAAGAGTTAAGAGTTCGATTCCCGTGGCTAAAATTCAGAAAATATATATGTGCAAACGGTTTAAGGAACAAATCTACAAATGAACATTATTAACTTGGGAGTTATTATATGATACTCATGCGAGACATGTAACACAACCAGGTGGGAATTGAGAGCAACAAGTGCATTTTTGGTGGAGGCGTAAATGGGACAGGATAAAAGTAGTGGAGTGGAACCAAAGTAAAAGTAGGTCTGCATAGATGTAGAATTATCATATAATTCTTTTGATAGAACCACCACTAAAGTTTTTTTTTTAAAGAACCATCACTAAAGTTGAGGGCTTACATAATTACATTCTCCTTGGATCCCAAATCTATTTTCTTTCAAATAATTTTGGGTAATTAGCATTTTTGACCCTTAAAGTTTATCACTTTTCCCACGGTCATCTTGAATTTTATTTTTTTGGCAGAAGCATACCCAAAGTTTGTTCCACGTCCCAAGTTCGTCCAAAACTAGATGTCCCATTAAAAAATTAAACAGAATCACCATTTGCAAGGGATGTGCAGAGGTATTTTTGGTATTATCTTTTACCTTTCTTCTTGGAGTAACATTTTTAGTTAACCAATATACCATTTTTACAATTAAATAGTATTAGACATGTTACAAGATAGTCTTGCATCAGTGATGTGCAGAGGTAAGGGGGTGAGGATCGGTGCAAGTACAAGTGAATGAAATTGACAACATGGAAGATACTTAAATTATGAGTTACAACGAGAACGTATTTTAAGTGACACCGACAATGTATAAGAACGCTAAAAGTACATTACTTCGCATAAAGAAGGTTCAAACGCTAAGATTCTTGGTTAACTAATAATAAAATCATTTAATAGAATAGTGGCACATTTAATGTGTGATGGATCCTACTCGATGATGTGCATCATCAAAATCGAAGCCTGAACTTGGAAGTAGAGGTAATGATATAAACATACACCACTTACCCCTCCATGCAATCTTTCTTCAGCCTCGGTTGGTTTCCTATTTAGCATCTTCTATTTAACTTTTGATAATCAACCCTCCCTCACACCTGCAAAATTAAACGCACACTAAGGTTATATTTATAAATGGAAACTGCACTATTTTCTTGTGAGCACAAAATAATAAAGATTGCTCTTCTTCTTCTTCTTCTTTTTTAAAAAACAATAATAACGAAAATCCCCCAACCCCGGATGAGACTTGAACTCAGGACCTCTCATGAATTCAGGTGGGTGTCTTACCAACTAGGCCAGCCCAGTCACTCATAATTAAGATTGCTCCTTTTTGTTATTAGTTTAAAGTCCACAGTGATAGGATTCCTCAATAAAATGTTAGCAAATCAGAATAAGTGTATAGCAGCATTGACATATACAAAAATAGAATGTGAATCAAACAACAGCAGTCATTCAAAACTCAACAGCCTACACATTTATTTATACGTTAATATGTAGTAAGTACCATTTGATTCAAGCTTTCATATACTTTTTTCTCTCACCACGTCATTTACAAGCGAAAAGGCATAAATTATTAAGCCTACTAGGTACTAAGGACAATGTGTCTAATTATCTAGAGTTTATAATAATATTTTTGAGTTAATTGCCCGGTATAGAAATTTTGTTTTTTTCAAATATAATATATTATACAAAATGAAGCAATTTCACAATAGACAAAAGAAAGCTAAAAATCAAATCAAATCATATCCTCTCTAAACCCCACAGTGAAGGGAGAGCCTCAATTATTAAATTCTACTTTATCTGTCTATCTGTATATATATTGCTTTATTTATTTCATAAATCATACAATATGAATGAAGAGCTATGCTATGGGGTATTGAAACAAAAATACTTCCAAAAAAACTACTAAAAAGTACTAATGAAAGCACCAATCATAACTTTCTTATGCTGAAATAGTTTTAGTTCATTATTCATACAATATGTATCCTACAAACAAAAAATTAAATTTGTAATAATTTAGAAGTATTCTGGGTCGTAAACTCACAGCTAAGTATTGTCAATTAACAATATTTAACATGGGCCAGGTAAACTATAGAAAATTGGATAGCGGAGGCACGTGACAGGAAGGCAAAGATGTTAACAATCTTTAATTAATCACGAGAACCACATTTATATATGGTTAAGAAAAGATTATAACACCCATTTTAAAATCACTCATGTGGTCCATTATAAACTCCATAAAAAAGCTCCGTTCTCTTCATTAGCCCATCATTCAACAAACAAAAAATGCTAATATAGCCTACAAAATATATAGAAATTAAAAAAAAATGTCTCTTCCAGCCACCATATCTTCAGGCTCGAAGCCCAACAACTTCGACGAGCATCGATGGGTCATTCAAATCCGTCAAACGCTCGATGAAGAGCTTGAAGAAGATGCTAACATCACTGTCAGCATCTTCAATGTTCCCAAAATCCTTATGGCTACTGACCCAGATTGTTACATACCACAACAAATTGCGTTCGGCCCTTACCATTATTTTCGACCTGAGATGTATGAGATGGAAAGGTACAAGCTTGCTGCAGCCAAAAGGGCCCAAAATCAGCTAGAAAATCTCAAGTTTGAACACCTTGTTGAAAAGTTGAGAAAGTTTGAGCCAAGAATTTGAGCTTGTTACCACAGGTACCTAAGTTTTAGTGGTGAAACTTTGGGTTGGATGATGGCGGTTGATGCTTGTTTCTTGCTCGAGTTCCTTCAAGTTTACGCTGTCAAAGAAGGTCAAGTTTTGAGGAGAGGGTCGTCAAGAATATCACATTTGCTTGATGCTACAGGGAGAAAGTCCGCACACAACGCCATTCTTAGAGATATGGCGATGCTAGAAAATCAAATTCCTATGTTTCTACTAAGGAAGATGTTGAAATTTCAACTCTCATCATCTGAGTTGGCCGATGATATGTTGCTTTCAATGTTAGTTGGATTGTGTAAAGAGCTTTTGCCATTTAAGATGACAGAGCACTTGCCAAATGTACAAGTCAAGAATCGAGCACAAGTGTTGGACTTCTTGTACCACATGATCGTGCCAGAAACAGAAGAACTACCCGAAATAATTGAAGCTGAGGAACGTAAGTATGAAGAAGAAGAGAACGAAGGAGGACGCAAAACTTTTGGTGAGTCGAGTCACGCCAAACAACTTCTACATATGATTTACAAGCTTCTCTCAAAACTAAACCATGGTCCGGTACGTCTTCTCAAAAGAGTGCTCTCAAAACCTATAAAACTCATAGTCAAATTACCTTGGACAATCCTCTCTAACCTTCCCAGAATTAGAATTTTGAAAAAACCCCTTGAAGTTTTATTTTCCTCTGCCGATGATAACGACAAAGCAAAACTAGAAAATGAGGATTCTGGCACAAGTAAACCTCCATTGGTCGAGGAAATTTCAATCCCTTCTGTCACCGACCTCTTTAAATCAGGCGTTTACTTCTCACCCACTAATGGTGGTGTCATGGACATCATTTTCGACAACAAAACATTTACCTTGCACCTCCCAGTCGTTAGTTTGGATGTAAACACGGGTCATTCTAAGAAACCTGGTAGCATATGAAGCTTGTAAAGCATCTGGGCCGTTGGTTTTTACTCGTTATACGGAGTTAATGAACGGAATCATCGATACTGAAGAGGATGCAAAGTTTCTTAGAGAAAGAGGGATTATACTAAACCGATTGAAGAGTGATGGAGAGGTGGCTAACCTATGGAATGGGATGAGTAAATCTGTCAAATTAACCAAAGTGCCCTTCTTAGACAAGGTAATTGAAGATGTGAACAAGTATCACAGTGGAAGGTGGAAGGTTAAAGTCAGAAACTTTATGAAGGTATATGTGTTTGGCTCGTGGCAGTTTCTCACATTGTTGGCTGCTATTATGCTGTTGTGCTTGATGACTTTACAAACTTTTTGTTCAGTGTATACGTGTGCTCGTATATTTCATATCGAAGAAATTCAATAATTAGGTAGTTCAGGTTTGGTTTGTATCTACTGTAAGTATTGATTGTGTTCTAGTTTGTTTGTTTTTTTTTTTATTTCACGTATCCTCCATGGCCCTTCGTGGACAATCTACACTAAAGGGTTGTTGTTTGCTGTTGATTTTACGGCAATATAGGTTGTGTTGATTGTGCAGACTGTGTATCAATAATTTGTTAATGGAAATAGAGATAGAGGTGGTGCTCATTTTGGGCCCTTCAGCTTAAAATAAGACCTTTGTGTAGCTGTTCTTAACTTTAGTTAATGGGTTCTTTGTTTCTTTTTCCTTTGAAGTTTGATTGGCTTACATTCTCTGGAATTCAAAACGAATTAGTAAATTATTATAGTCTTCAGCTTCATCTTTTTATTTATATGGCAAAGCAAAAGGAATATTGGGAGAAGACTGGGGCAGAGGTACAATGTAATAACTTATATCTTAATGACAGGTTTTCCCTATGCCATGAAGGGAAAGCTCCCAATTAGTTATTTTGGCCACCAGCCGATAACCATATATTTATAAAGAAGCAAAACAAACTGAAACAAATAACGCTATGTTTGATAAAAAGATGGAAAATGATAGGATAAATAATTGATTTGTGTGAGAAGTTGGCAAATAAGTTGAGGGATGTGAGGAGATGTTCTCTTGTTTTTTTCCATGCAAAAAATTTCTTTGGGTGGTGAAAAAAATAAATTTTTTCCAGAAAACAAAAATAAGGATGGAGGACATTTACTCATAAGAAATGGAGAGCATCTCATCTCCGCACATCACTCAACTTATTTTCCAACTTCTCACACAAATCAATGGTTTTTCCTATCATTTTCCATCTTGCGAAGTTTTTTTTTTTTTTTTGCACAGCATCTTGCGAAGTTGAGTGATGTGATAAGATGCTCTCCAGCTCATGCTCATTGTTATGAATAGATATCCTCCATCCTTCTTTGGTTTTGAAGGGAAAAAAAAAATTCCTCACTACCCAAAGAAATTTTTTTCATGGAGAAAGCCAAACAGTAAGAGAACATATCACTACATTCCTCAACTTATTTCTCAAATTCTCACAAAAATCAATTGTTTTTTCTTATCATTTTCCATCTTATTATCAAACGGAACCTAAGTGTGGCAAGATCATCCATTATCATAACATGAGAACAAACATTCAACATGTACTTGCACAGAGTGTAAGAGAGAAAAACTGAGTAAGAGAACCATGACTACCAATATTTAATTCTTTTGTTCTCAAGTCTGCTTCTAAAAAATAAAGCTTACGCCATTATCACCTTGAAATAATTTAGTACAAAGTTATGAACATGTGACTTTGTTAACAATTCAAGAAATTCTATTTTCTTTTGACCTTTTCGATAAAGCATCAAGCAAGGCATATCAGATATCAATATTTAATTACCTGAAAAAAATATAGAGAATAACATGATAAGAACTGAAAATTGACACAAAATGACTCCTTGAAGAAGGAACGTCAAATAATCCAGAGTCTGAGTTACATAATTAAAAATGAAAATTGAAAAGAGGAAGGATGATGAAATATATTCGCAATAAATCCATCACAATCAGATCCAATTAGACTGTCTCACACAGAAAATAAAATAAAATAAAATAGTTGAAACGTATCAATCAATACATATATAAATGCATAAGCAAAAATTTAATATATAATCCAATTGTAACTGATTTGTATAGTATGTTCCACAGTTCCAGAACCACTAACTTTATGCAAAGTTACTTAAAAGTTGTAAGAAAATAAACATTCACCACAATGGAGATGAGTGACTGGGATAGGGATGAAGCGGTACATACCGACGAACGTTTGGTGGTGGCGACCTCCAGTCCCGAGTCCTGTGGCCGCGTTCTCGGTGGTGGTAGGACGACGCCGCTCCACTTTAGACAAAAGGTACCACTAATTTAATTTACCCTCCAATGTTTGCATATTTTTCTATTTTCTTTGGTTCCTTTTTTTTTTTTTTTTGTCTGCGTGTGGTATACTTGAGTTTGACACCGATTGTTCCTCTTGAATCTGAGCTTGTGGCTAACCCACAGGAAATTTACAAGTATGGGGGATTAAACATGATCTCATAAAATATAGATCGTCCTACTAAATTTTGGATCTAATTTTGTTTATTCGGCCTACTAAATTTTGGATCTAATTTTAATTGAATTTGAGTTAAGTTGAGTTGAGTGTGATAAAAAATATCTTAAACTCGAATTAAATTTTGAGCCGAACTTAAATTTCAAGTGTTGAGTTTTAACTGAGCCCGACCTACTTGTATTAAGTTAGTTAATGTGTAATATATTATTAAGGACGGCACAATGCTCCATCCCAATCCAAATGAGGCGAGTCTGGGTCGGGATTTTTATTTCAACCAAGGTGGGTTTAGATTTGCCAAACTAAAACTCATGCCGAGTCTCGTCAGATTGGAGTTTTGGCAAATAAAAAAAAATCATTTGACCCATCCAGCCTCGAACTTTTTTTAGAAAATAATTATAAAAGATATTTATGGGCTTGTCATTAGAATCAAACACCATCATCTCTTTTGAGACTTAGTTTAAAGGACAATTTTTATATTTTTTTTTAATTAAGGACAAAATATTAATTATTTCAATTAATTAAGTTAAATTTCAATACTACCATTCTCAAAGATAAATACAAGAAAAATAAATTTATTATTAAATTCAAAATCAAATAAATAAAAATAAATTCAAATATATATCACAAGAAATTCAAACAAGAAGACAAAGTAAAAATTATTCAAAACAAAAAAGTCAGAGAATATAAATGTCTCAAACTAACTAAACATAATATGAGATTGAAGTTGCAAATATATTTAAGACACAATTCTCCTATAATAGCAATTAAACATATTAAGTTACGTTATTCTAATTAAATTTCTGGCAGACATATTAAATTTCATTTTTTTAATTTACCGTTAGACATATTAAGTTGCATCTTTTTAATGTTTTGCTAGCTATATTAAGTTATATTTTTAAAAAAATATTCTGGTAGACATAATATAAAATATAATTTTTTTATATGTCTTTTTGACTTGCCCATCATTTAATATGATTTTTTTCTTTAATACCCTTTATATTTTGTTGCCTCAGACATTTTTTATTAAACTCCTTTTTAGATTAAATTCTTTCTAAGACTAATATCCATTAAGTAAAACCAAATCAGTTGACATAAATGGTTGGTAAATATAGAGAGTCAAAAAGGTTTGTTTGTGTTCCAAAACTAGTTGTAGTGTGATACATATAGTGTAATTTTTTTAGTATAATATAAAGAGGATGGAATCTTGTAAAGGGAAATAATTAATGGGTGAGAAAATGTGAAAAAATTGAGTCTTGTAAAAGAGATGAAACTAAATATTTGGAAAGAAAATGACTCTTGAAGGAGAGATAATGTTTAGCCATAACCATTTCTTTAAGAGAGGGCAACAAATAAACATTTTAATTTGGTAAACAGGTAAAAAAGAGGAAGCATAACTACTTCAATTTGGTAAAGGGAAACAAACTGGAAAAAAAAATTTGCAATTGCACGTGTCCTAGTGACGTGAAATTCTTCCATTATTGATTTAGTAAGGGAGTACTTAAATACCTCAATTTTAACTTCCATATAAGTTTTTATTCATCATCAGATTTATTTCTTATATAATTATATAATATGAAGAATGATTAATTTTAAAAAATAATTCTTTGACTTGCATCGCATGAAGGAGACTTTGATTGCAGATTTTGGTGGTAGTGCCATTGGCAGATATGTAGCTATTAATTTAGGCTTCCAGTGGATTATATCGCTAAGATCTTATGTAAAGTACACCCGGGATCATAATATCTCAGACTTACCTGCGTTCCAAAGAGGAATGAAGTTGATACTCAACCTTTGCTTATCCGATAGTTTTGACACTTTTCCAACTTTCTTATGTGCATATGAATGTAGCATGATTGACAGTTACGATCCAACTTTGCTTATCCGTAAGTTAATTTCCTTTTTCATTTTTGATTTTTTAATTGTTAATTTGCATCATTGCCAAATACGATCCAAGGTTATTATATGACATATTAATATTACATATATTATATTGGTTATATGTTTTAGAGTAAAACTGGCCAACCTGCATGGTATATTTGCAAAGCGACAACCAAGATTATTTGTGTCATTATCAGTTTAATCTGGGTCTTGGTTTACCCCTCCAACTTCCTAACTTGCAAAATCTCATGGAAACATAAAGTTGTATATTCTTTTATCCCTTGCATTTGCAACATGGTATATACAACTACCTAGCTAATAGAGATCCAAGCCCCCTTTGCACCGAGATGTGGTAGACAAATGCTTAAACCCGAGCGTAGTGGCAAGGAACTGGTTGAAAGAATTAATAAGTGCATTAGACATATTATTAGAAATCTAGGCCCTCTTCCTCTTTTCTTTGTTGTTTGTGTGGTATTTCATTAATATAACTTATATTGTTGTTGTCAAAATGTTTGTTAAAAAAGTTCTCTTTTCATTAAACATCTTATGGACTTCCATTTGTTAGTCGGTAAATTTTAAAAAATCTCGTTATATTGTTTTTGACTTTTGGATAGGATTAGTTGGGATATTTAATTTTTGGAATTTTGTGCATGTTTATTATCTATTTATTTATAATATTTTTTTTTGTTTTTTAGTTTACCATTTCTTTTTAAAAGGGTAATTCTAAAAATTAGAAATAATTTTATTTTTAATTAATTAATTCTTATTTTATCCTTGTTGCTAAAGTTATCCTCCAAACATATGCAAAAAAAAAGGGTGTGTCCTTGGTTAGAAAGAGACTGGAAAATTTTTCCTTTATAAATAAAGCCCCCCCCCCCCCCCCAAAATTTTGTTTACCTTTAATACCCTTATAATACTGTATAATTACACTAGGGCGGGATGTGGCAGGTTTGGGTCCAAGTACACTAACAAGCTTGTCATGTTTGAGTTTTCCAATATAAAACCGAGGTTGAGTGGGGTCGAGTTCGCGTTGGTGTAATTTTAAGGCGGTTCAGGTTCTGGTTTGGCCAAATCTGCACCATTGCCATCCTGATATGTTATACCCATCAACTTTTGTTTGAGTTTAAACATTATCTCCATGTATCACATCACTTTTACTTAGTCATTTAACAATATATTAGTTTCTTCGAAGAATTTTATGCAATGGTATTATAAAATTTATATGTTCTATATGATATTTTACACTTTTCATACTATTTAGTGATTTTACAAATGGTTATCAGTAAATAATTGGTATTTTGCAAATTTTTAGACCATACTTATAAATATTATATGGGCTAACTCGAACTGGGCCTGAAACCCGTGTTAAATTACAAGCTGAGTTTAAACATATTATGTGAGTTTTATTTTGGGTTGAACTCAAGTTAATTTAAGCATGCTCAAAATAATTTGGGTTGAACAATGAATAACCCTGAGCCCGACTCATATAAACCGATTAACAAGCTTCATCGTCCCCCACGTCCCCCATAGGAACCCTATGGTAGACAAGCCATAGGCCATGTTCCGTGAGATATTTGTCTAACCACGACTTCTTGCAATTTATTTTGCGTTATTAAAAATTGCATTGTCTATTATGTTTACTCTCATTTCCACGCATTTTTTCTTTTGTTTCTTGGACTTCTAGTGAGTTACATACAATGTTTAAAATGGTCAAATCATTGATAATTCTATCATCTATAATTGAATTGCAAAAATTGTTAGAGATGAAATAAACTTACAAAATTTTCTTTATCAATTAACTTTTAAAATATATTAATATTAACTAAAATATTCATTTATAATCCACACTTATTAACTATACACTTATTAACTATATATCCACTAAATTAATTTCTTTCTGCCATTTTCCATTGATCAATCCACACTTACCAATGAAAGACAACCTCTATAATAAATTTCTCGTGCATTTTTGTAGAACTCTTTAACAATAAAATAACTCACATTTAAGTAAGTGCACAAGTCTAATGATAATCCATATCCTGAAGATTCCAAGTTCAAGTGATTCAGGAAAAATTTCTTAATTATTCGTATCTTAATGATATTCGACCTTTTTACCACAGGTACCTAAATTTTAGTGGCGAAACTTTGGGTTGGATGATGGCAGTTGAGGCATATTTCTTGCTCGAGTTGCTTTAAGTTTACGCTGTCAAAGAAGGTCAAGTTTTGAAGATAGGGTCTTCAAGAATATTGCATTTGCTCAATGCTTCAAGGACGTCGACGCCATTCATAGACATATGGCGATGCTAGAAAATCAAACTCCAATGTTTCTACTAAGGAAGATATTAAAATTTATACTATCGTCGTCTGAGTTGGCTGATGATATGTTGCTTTCGATGTTAATGGGATTATGTAAAGAGCTTTTGCCATTTAAAATGACAGATCACTTGCCAAATGTACAAGTCAAGAATCAAACACACGTGTTGGACTTTTTGTACCACATGATTATGCCAAAATCGGAATAACCAAATGAAATAATTGAAGTTACAGAACCCAAGAATAAAGAAGGAGAGAAAGAAGGTGGAAACAAAATATCTGGGGATTCGAGCCACCTTAAATAACTTATGCATATTGTCAGAATATTATAATAAATCACAAAAGTCAACTAAGATATTACACGAATATGCTAGAATATTTTGACAATACTCTAACACATTTGATTAATAAGCCACTCTCAAAACTAAACCATGGCCCGGTACATTTTCCCAAAAGAATCTTATAAAAAATTATAAAAGTCATAGTAAAATTGCCTTGGACAATCCTCTCTAACTTTCCCTCCTTCCCGGGATTAGAATTTTGAAACAACCCCTTGAGGTTTTGTTTTCCTCTTCTTATGATAAAGATGAAAGAACATCAAAAAATGAGGATTCTAACATATGTAAACCTCTATTGGTTGAGGAAATTTCAATCCCTTCAGTCCCCGAGCTGTTTAAACCCGGTGTTTACTTCTCACCCATCAATGGCATCATGAACATCAGGTTTGATGACAACATGTTTACCTTCTACCTCCCTGTTATTAGTTTGGATGTAAACACGGGTCATTCTAAGAAACTTAGTAGCGTAGCATATGAAGTTTTTAAAGCATCTGGGCCGTTAATTCTTACTCGTTATACGGAATTAATGAACAGTATTATAAATACTGAAGATGATGCAAAGTTTTTTAAAGAAAAAGGGATTATAGCAAACCAATTGAAGAGCGATAAAGATATGGCTAACCTATGGAATGGGATGAGTAAGTCTGTTAAATTAAGAAAAGTAACCTTCTTACATTAGGTAATTAACGATGTGAACAAGTATCACAGTGGAAGGTTAAAATTAAAAACTTTATAAAGGTATATATATGTGTTTGGCTCGTGGCAATTTCTTACATTATTGGCTACTATTATGTTGTTGTGCTTGATGACTTTACAAGCTTTTTGTTCAGTGTACAAGTGTTCTTGTATATTTCGTATCGAAGAAATTCATTACTGAGTATATAGTTTTTTTTTCCTTGTATCCTTCATGGACAATCTACATTAGAGGATTATTATTTGCTTTTTTATTTTAAAAGCAATATCGAGTGTATTGATTGTGAAGACTATGTATCAATAATTTGTTAATGGACACAGATGGAGGTGCTTAAAATAAAATCTTATAGCTAATGGATTCTTTATTTTTTTTTCCTTTGAAGTTTGATTGGCTTACTTTCTCCGACATTTGAAGGGGTCATTTGTACTTTAGTACCTGAAGTTTTATAATAATGGTATTTTGGTACCCCAAATTTTACATATTGGTATCTTGGTTCCCATTTTTAGTTTAATAGGTATTTTAATACCCATTCTATTAGTTGATCATTCACCTCTGTTAGATTAACACAAATAATTAAGTATTTTTCCAAAATTGACCTTGTGATATTTTGTTGAATGAAGAAACGTAAAAAAAGAAAAAAAAAACTATCATATTTTAACAAACACAATTGAGAGTTAGAGAGATAAAACCCTAATTTCCATTCTTTCCCTAAATCGTCAAACCTTCAATTAAACCTTAAAATCTTTAATTAAACCTTAAAATCTTTTATTAAACCCTAAAACAGGTTACGAAGGCCATTCCTAAAACCTTCATCGCAGTGTTGTTCGGCAAATCTTCCAAGAAATCTGGGGTTTTCATCACTTTTGGTGCGAAAAATTGTGCTTCATAAATTGGTATATTTTTGTTTATTAGTTAGGGTTTATTACTATAATATAGATATGTATATTATATGTTTATGTCTATTAAGGTTTATTAGTATAATATAGATGTTTATTATAATATATGCTAAATATTTAGGATTTCTCTGATGTTTCTGTTCAAATATGGGGTTTATTACTGGTATATACATTTATATCAATGCTTCCGGTCCCATAGGTTTAATAAGTTGAAGCGTGTGGTCCCAAAAATTAGGGTTTTGTCTGTTTACTTGAATTTGTCTTATATGTTAATATTTATGTGCTTACTCCCTTGCATGTAAACCTAATACAATGAATATATGCACTGTGTTTTTTAGGAAAATGGGAAAACCTAATGCACCTTTCAAAACCCCAAGAACACAGGTTTTAAAGATTTCAATCATCAGAAGATCACCTAGACTTATGGGTAAAATTAAGCTACTTTTTAGTTGTACCTGAGAAAAACCTATGGCATTCAGTGATGATGAACATGATTTTAGTGATCCAATTGAACCTGGACCATTTTAAACTGATCAAATTGAGAATGGGAAAGGGAAAAGGTTAATGGATAAGACAGATGTGTATTTGCCTATGATATATAGGTTGCTTGATGGGGGTTTCTTTGATAGTCAAGCCTATATGAATGATAGTGGTCCATATGATTATGAGAGTAGCACACCTAGGATTCATATTCCATTGAAAGAACTAGAGCCAATATTATGAATTGATGACCTAACTGCAGAAGATAAGTATCACAGTGTGGTGTCTAGTGATAGTGATAACTAAAATAGTGAATTTGAGCCATGGGGCTGGGATAGATATGAAGCTGAGGAGGAGGCTGATAAGGGTAGAGTAGGCGGTGGTGATGATAGTGAGGATATTACTTATGATGAGAGTAGTGATGAACAAATGAGTCTTGGGGGGGGTAGTGATGGGGAGATAAATGATTTTAAAGATTTTTTTTAATAAAACTGAAAATATGTATGAAGATGATAGTGAAAGTTAAAACAAATTAGGTGGAGATTACTGAGAAAATAGAGTGGAATACAATGCAGCATTGTAGGAATTTCTTGAGGAGATCTGTTGTGTTGAAAAAATTTGAGCATAAACAATGGAAAAACAACAAGTTACAAACAGATTTTAGGTGTAAAGTTGCAACTTGTAAATGGAGAATTTTAGTGAGGAAGGTTCCCCATGAGTACACTGCCAGGGTAAGGAAGTATGTGGGTCAATACAGTTGCAGGAGTGATGACAGATGTAGGAACATCATGGCTGAGATAGAGGAAGACATTATAAACCATAAGTTCTTCAAACCTAGAGAAGAAATAGCAAAGATTTGAATTACACATGGGGTGAAAATAAGTAATGATATTGCATATAATGCTATGGTGAAATGTGATGAGAACATTTATGGGAAGTATGATGAAAGTTATAGAATATAGCCAGAAATGTGTAGGTATACTAGAGAAAAATCCGGATAATGTGGTAAAATGGTTGAGAAATCCAGTTGACAATAAATTTATGAGTTGTTGTATTGCATTCAAAGCATCTTTAGATGGGTTTGTACATGGTTGTAAGCCATTAATTAGCCTTAATGGGGGCATTTTTGAAAGGCAAATATGGGGGTCGATGTTATTAGCAATTTCTTTATATGGGAAGAATGGCCTATTTCTAGTGGCCATGTATGTGACAAATGGGGAAACCTATAATTCATGGTCTCAATTCCTTCTAAATACTGGAAAGATGTATTAATTGACTTCCTTTACTATCTTATTTATATTTGTGATTAATTCACTATCAGCATATCAAATGTTTTCTTTCTTGTAGCCCAAAGAACAAATATTTCCTCTACCATTATATAGGCCTCTTGGGAGACCTAGAAACAACAGACTTAAAGGGGGGATGAAGTACTTCCAAAAAAAAACAATGGGAGAAAGAAATGTGGAAAATGTCGGAATTTTGGCCGCAATAAAAATACCTGCAAAGGGCCAGCTGCTCCACCAGTTCAAGGTAACATTAATTGAATGCATTTTTAATTACTAACTTTTATAATCCAACTACTTTTAGTAACATATGTAATTATTTTAATATAACTACTTTTAATAACATTTATAACTATTTTAAAGGAAGAAGAATGACTGAAACAGAAGGAGTGAGGATAAGGGCTTTTAGACCTGCAATTACTATTCCAGCAGGCCCATCATTGAGAGGAAGAGACAGATGAGGAAGATATGCAAAAGGATGAGGAAGGGGTGCTAGAAGAAGGGTGTTATATCCACCCAGTTCAAGAATTTATAACCCAGGTTCAATTCCTACTCCACAAGTTGACAATTACAATTATGGAAAGAAATTGAATAGGGTTGAGAGAAGTTTACATATATAGTAGTGGAACTTATGAAAAAAATTCTTTTTGTTAATATGTCACTTGGTTAGGTTTTATTTTGCAAATATTCAAGTGATATATATATATATATATATATGTAGACATTAAATGTTACTACAATTTTTTTGGTGTGTAACACAGTTGACTTATGTTGTTTTGCTAGCTAATGTGTAATACAACTGTGGTACATATATTGAATGGTATTACAATGACAATGCATATTTTATGAAAATTTCATCTTATTCTCATATGAGTTGCATAAGTCATCTAAATTGACCTCTATCTTCACCCTTATATTGTTGTTCCTTGTCTTATTCTTCATTGCATCTTTCAACCATTAAAAATTTTCACATTTCATAAATTTTAGAAACTTTTTACCTTTACTCCATTCTCTTGTGGAAGTCAAGAACTTTTTTACACCACAACTTACTGGACAGTTTGATGTTTTTCGAGGGCAATCTTTTGCCCAATGACCACTTTGTTCACAATGAAAGAAACAGCTTGTACTTTGAATGTCATTTGAACTTTGAGCAACACTTGAACTTTTAGTAGTTGAACATTGAGCAGCCCTTAAACTTTGTGCAACTTGAACAATTTTGGGTGAAAATAGGGCATTGTGCTGCTGTGTGGCCATGTTTGTCACACAATTGGCAGATAATTTGATCACAATTACGTTATTGTTTTCCACCTCCCATTGTTGAAAATGCTTGAATTCAAATTCTTTTATGTTGTGTGTTTGTGTTTGAATAGATTGTATGGTTGAATGGCCATGTGATACTATTATAAGTAGGATGATTGCCAAACTGATATATTTTTCCACTCAAACGATCATATTCATTTGGTGTTGCATTTAAGGCCATCAAGGGTATTATGGTTTACAAATAATGGACTTAACATGGGTGAATGGTCAACTAACAGAATAGGTATTAAAATACCTGTTAAACTGAAAAGGGGTACCAAGATACCAATATGTAAAACTTGGGGTACTAAAATACTATTATTATAAAACTTCGGGTAACCAAAGTACAAATGCCCCATTCGAAACCTGTAAGTAAGTTATTATAATATTATTCTTTATCTTTTTAAATTTTCAGTTTTATATGGCAAAACAAAAGGAATATTGCGAGAAGATTGGTGCAAAGATACATTGCAATCATTTATATCTCCATGATTTAATGTTTGCAAGAAAAAAATGAAAGAAAAAATTATGACTTAATGCAGGATTTCCCTCTGCCATGAAGGGAAATCTCCTAATTAGTCAATTGTGCCCAGAACCTTACTTTGAAATAATTTAATACAAAGGTATGGAACAAGTGAACTTGTTAACAACTCGAACTATTCTGTATTTTTTACACATATTTGATAAGGCATCAAGCAAAGGCATAATAATAGATAATCAATACTTAATTACTTAAAAAAAGGTTTGGATACAAAAACTCTACCTACCGATTAGGAACTTAAGTATCCAACTCAATTCACACAAAATGATTCAGTAATATCTAATGGAATAAACATAAAACAATCTAAGTGCACCTGCTTTGTATAGTATGTTCCAATACCACGGAAGCCATTCACAATTACTGGAAGTATTTTAAAATTATGAGATAAACTGTACATACCGGCAACCTTTAGGCGGTTACGACCTCTGCTGGCTTTGAGAGGTGGTTGTAGGACAATGCAGCTATAGTGTAGAGAAAATGAGCCACGGCGGTGGTTCCAAACAACGACGTTTTGAAAAAAAAATATTTAATATAATAGATCCCTTGTTAGGGTGATATTTACACTCCATAAACCTCTTGCTTGCTCCTATTTTCATTTGGTTATTGAGAACTGAACAAAATGCCTGTTCTTGACACCTATATACTTAGTAAATTAATTGTTGAGTATAAATTTATATAGTCGGTGTTTAAAGGTCAAGTAATAATTTATATAGTTGGTGTTTAAAGGTCAAGTAAGACATTGTACAGTTTATACTCAATTCTTAATAACCGAATAACAGACACATTACTTTCCTTATTAACAACTGAATGTAAAGTGGGAATGAAACCAAGTGTTTTATAGGGTGAAAATATCACCACCCATTATCTATATAGGTAATGCAAAATTTAGGCCCAACCCACGGTAATAATTTGAGAAAATGAGTTTTGTTATGGTAGAAAGAATGTAAATTTAGACAAGGAATTTTTTAGGCACAATAAGTTTTTCTGGTAGCGCTTGTGCTAGTTCGACAATATGTCATCCGTTTATGTGTGTGATTGTTATATTGAGCTCTTAAGGTTATCGATCAATGAAGGATATGGATTACAAGTTCTCTCTTTTAAATAGAAAAAGTAAACAAGTAATTTACCAACAACCATAGTATTTCACAAACAACCCTTATTCTGAGTGTTCCCCTCTTTTATTTATACGTATAACATTAGGGTTACATTTGTTCATTATAGTTAATAGTAAAATGTCTAAAGATGGTAAAACTTGGATTATACTCCAACCTTTTTTCACTTATCCACAACTAACAACTTCTGAAACTGTACGTTTGTAGTGGTGTCGTGGAGGTCAGTACGATTCTGCACAGGTCTGCATGATTCTCCTCATGCACTTTTCATGTGTAAGGCCACTTATGCCATTCCTTATCGAAGTTGGCATCGGCTTGGCCATATCGGCAACTTCAGATATCAATAACTCGGTGCATTTTCTGTTCGTTCATTCTGCTCATACCAGGTTTGTCGGCCTGGTTCGCCTTACGAGCCCCTAAACAGATTGGGCTGGCCCAGTTTACCCTAACCAAATTTTATACTCTTTTAATCTATGTATATGTAAAAGTAAAGTCCTAACGTTTCAATAAAAAGATAATGTGTTTTTACACTAATTTTTTGAAAAAATTAAACTGCATTATTGTAGATTGATTTATCCTACCCGATGTGAAATTTGTTAATGCATCATATTTATTTAGTGGGCTATTATTAATACACACCATTTAAGTCTCTAACACTTTATATCTCTCTAACACTCCATAAGTACACTTTCACTATTCCCAATACTCCAACACTCCACATTTAATTATAAGATTAATTAACATTAATTTAAAAAACATTCCACTCCATTCTTTTTTATCTTTAATTTTCTTCTTCCACAAATCAACACATTGCCATTAAGCATTTTTCAGAAGTTCCGGTTGGAATTAAGCATTCGGTGTGGGGCAGAAGTATTGCAAATGGCAGTATCCAATTATGTGCCAAACTGTAAATGTCTAATTATTGTTATCATACATAGGTGAATGAATTAGTACTATGTGTGTATTGTTAACAAAATTAACTAACATCAATTTTCAGATTGTTATTGTTATCAACCTTCTTCTACTCCACTCTTTGTGTGTGCATGTGTTTGTGTGTGTTCGTTTTAAATTTTTTGCCATAGATAAAGGTATACTCGGTTCCTAGATTCTGTGTGGTGTTCATCATACTCGGCCCAAAGGAACCGATTGAAGCGAACATCACTCGGTCCTAAGGAACCGAGTTAAGCTTTAGTCATTTTTTTAATTATACTCGATTCCTTAGGACCGAGTGACATATTCTTTACTCGGTTCCTTTGGGCCGAGTATGGTGAATACCATTCAGTTCCTAAGAAGCGAGAGTAAACATTATTCGTGCTTTTTTTTGTTGGCTTACTTTTTTTGTTTTTGTATCTAAAGAATTAGAATTAAATGAAATGTAAATAACAAAAATATATGTATCCTGCTTCTTCTAAAGAAGGATGATGATTTAGATAGTAGCAGTGATGGTGGCTGTTGGATGGGGGGCAGAAAGATGATACTTTGGATGAATGATGATGAAAATAGTTTTTAATTAATAGGGTTAATAATTTAAGTTTAATGTTTAACCATTAATTAAAAATAAAAATGATGGTATGTGTCCATAGAATAATTGGCATTTTTTTTAGAATGAGTGTTAGAGAGGGAATTGAAGTGTATCAATAGTAGCCCCCTATATCTTGTATAAGTTTATCAATATCTTTCAAAACATATTATTTTCTATCGAGGATTTTTTTTAAGTCATATGAATGTAGGAGAAGTTATGAGGTCTTTGACATTATATCTTATCGTATTTTTCAAAATGATAAAAATTTCTTCAATACTATAATTAATTCATTTTGCAAAAGAGCACGATTAAAGATACAATCATATTATTAAAAGGGGAATGATATATATTTGATTTTTCATGAGCTAAATGACATTATAGGTCGAAAAATACCCTAGAGGGGGGTGAATAGGATTTTTGAAACTTAATTCGATTTTAAAAATAGTTTCAAATAAAGTTTAAATAACAAAACTTTAATACAATGTATATCAAGAAAGTAAGTATATTAATCAATCACAAGATTAAGCAACAAATATAAATACAAGTAAATAGAGAGCTTGAGTATAGAGAGATTGAACCGAACGAGCCAATGACGTTTTGTTTACGCGGTTCGGTTATTTAAACCATACGTCCGCGCTCAAGTAATGACCCAGAGAAATTCCACTAAAACTGATTTTCTTCTGGTGAAAAACAAACATTTACAAGTGTAATATTTCTCACTACACTCTACAAGTGTTATTTTTTTCACAACACTCTATAAGTGTGATTCATCTCACCATACTCAACACAAGTTTCACTATTGCTATATTATGAGAAAAACCTTTCAAATGTGAAATAAAATGAATTTTGGTGATTCACACTAATGGAATACAACTCTATCAAAGTGCTTGCTAAATATTGCAATATGAAAGCTCACTTATAGAGTTATAAAGATTTGATTAATAGATAGAAAATTGAATTGCTTAAATTTTTGATCAAAGATTGATTTCTTGAAATGTCTATTATCAAATAATGAAAGGCAATGTAAGAAATGGTTTTGAAAGCATATTTTTTGAGTATAAATGGCCTTTAAGAGATTTATGACCGTTTGAAATAAGATATAGGTGTTAGAAAACAAAAGTGGATATAAGTGAGAATAGGAAAGTAACCACTTTTGAAAAGTTTTAAGATCTCAAGATCAATTTGAATTTGAAATGGCCAACATTTCAACAAAAGAGATCTTATAATATATTTTCTCATAATTTGAATTTGAAATGGTCAACTTTTAAACAAAAGAGATCTTATAATATATTTTTCTCATAATTTGAATTTGAAATGGCCAACTTTTCAACACATAAGATCTATAACATATTTTCTCAAAATGTGCTTAAGTAGAGTATAAAAGAGGATTTTATAAAATATAATCAAAATGATTAGAGCAATTTTTTTATTTCTTTTAAGATTAAATAATTATTGTTGACCTAAAGGTCTTAATCTTATTTTGATAATAACAATAAATCAATCATGTGTAATTTAACATGTTTCTTGATATAAGTTTATAGTTTATTTACTTGAAAAATCAATAATAGCATGATTGCTCAAAGGAAGCATGACAAGAATCATTTAATCTATATCCAATCAAGTCAACAAAGTATTGGACAAGTTAAGGAAGATCAATCTCATCATAATGCATTTCATTAAGATCAAGATCAAAGATATATGCAAAAAGCTTTAAAACAATGCTTAAAGTGGAGATCAAATTGAAGAAATAAATCTAAGCATTCAAAGACTCGACTATTCGATAATTGAGTGAGTGCTTAGGATTAATGTAAAATTTTTTAATTGATTATTTATATAGCTCAAACATGTTCATACATCATTCATAAATTGATCAAAATTAAGTTTGAATCAAAATTCTTTCAAAACATCATTCTTGCAAAAATCGATTTTGAAATAAATTCATATTAAATTCAAATGATCATATTTTGAGTTTTCCTAAAAATAGGTGTCTTAGGAACTTATTTTTAAAGTCCCCAAAGTATTAGAATTGATTTTGGAGTTTATATGCAAAAGTGTAAAAATTAGAATTTTGGCCTGATGGACAGAGCCCATCAGTCGATTAAGCATATTGGCTCAGTCGACTAAGGCACACTCAGTCGACTGATGGCCCAGAATATAACCGTTGAAAATCTAACTTTTTACCATTTTTTGTACAAAACCTCTAAAACGGCTATATTACTTTTGGGACTATATATGCACTATTTAAGACATATTTTGACAAGCTTGAACACTTGTACAAACTCATTTTTCATGTATCTTCATCATTCAAATATTCAAGCTTTAGTATTGATCATATTCATTTATCTTTGAGCTATCCATTTGATCAACCAAAATAACTATAGTGTGAGCTTCAAATTGTATCTATCAAACATATTTTTCATTGGTGTGATTCGCCAAATAATTAGTATTCATTTGTGAGAGGTAAATCTTATAGGATAACAAGAAGATTAATTCTTATTTAGTGATTTTAAAAGGTAAATCTCACAAGTTAGCAAGAGGGATTCTTGTGACAGTATTGTGGTAGAACAATACTTGAAATAATGTGTGAGAACAATACACTTGTAGACGTTTATTTTTCACCTGAAATAAAAATGATTTTAGTGGAAATTCTCGGGGGACTAACCGAGTGCGGACGTATGGTCTAATAAACCGAACCGTGTGGACAAAACGTCTTGGTCTTCTATTGGTTTAATTTTTCTAATTCAAACTCTTTATTTAGTTGCTATATTTATTGATTACTTGGTTGAATTGCTTATTTTTCTTGATATAGTTGTTTAGCTAGTTATATTGCTTAAACATTTTCGAAAAGTTTTTAAATTCGCATTTAGTTTTGAAAACCCTATTCACCCCTCTTTAGGGTTGATTTCCGACTAACAATTATAATTTTACAAAATAAATTCCTAGACATACTTACACACCATAATATGTCTTTTGAATATTTAATGAAGTATTTGATTGAATTTTGTTGAGATTGGGGAATTCTTTGGGTTTTTTCTTGAATTCACAACACTTTTTCATCTTGATAGATGATAGCTTGAGTTCATGTAATGATGGAGAGAATCTCATGGAGTGGTGATACACGTGATAATGTTTCAGTTTTAGTTCTCGAGATATTTCGGGAAACCAATAGAGCTTGTTAAATCAGTTTGAGCTGAATACATTTCAAAATACATGTTAGATACATATAATTAACTTTTTATCGTTATTAAAATAAGATTTAGAAGGTCAACAGATATAATAATAATAATAATAATAATAATAATAATAATAATAATAATAATAATAATAATAATAATAATAATAATAATAATAATAACATGGCATTTAGTATTCTTGGTAATTACATGATATTTATAAAACAACAATATCAATTATTTTAGTTTTTTCAAAGAAACGATAGAAGAAGTGGGTATATGCTAAGAGTAGTGTTAACAAGTGCCACTGGAATTCCTCCTTATGAGAGGTTTGAGATTCTTCCTCCTTATGAGAGGTTTGAGTTTATAAGTGCTTTTTCACCATTTCTCTGGCAAGGAATCTGTGAGTTTCTTTCTTTCTTTTTCTCATTTCTTTCCTTTTTCTATTTTCTCTTTTCTCTATTATGGGAGAATCATCAAAAAGCATTGAAGAATTATATGCCCACTTAGATTTGGGTCCGCAAGATGGACTGAGTCTCGATCTGAATTCTATACCAGTTGAAGAAACGGTTCAGGAAACGCAATGGTGTCTGGTTGGTAAGCTTCTCACGAAACGAGTTATTAATTTTATGGCAATAAAAAGCCTTATGTTGAATGTTTGGAGTCCTGTTGAGGAAGTGTGGTTCAAAGAATTACAGCCAAACTTGTTGCTCATTCAATTCTCTCATGAGATGGATTATGTTAGAGTGATCAATGATGGGCCATGGACCTTAGATTACCATTTATTTGTGTTTCAACCGATAAAAAAGGATGCAGATTCGTTTGGAGTAAAGTTAAATTATGTGGATTTTTGAATTCAAGTGTATGATATTCCGAGAGGTTTTATGTCAGAACGAGTTGCTAGAGATGTTGGAAACTTCATCGGTAAGTATGTTAAATCAGATCCGAAGAATTTTGACGGTATCTGGAAGCAATTCTTATGTATCAGAGTCACTATTGATGTAACGAGGGCGCTAAAACGCATGATGAAGATTAAGAAGGTAAATCAAGAAGAAGCATGGTTAAATTTTAAATATGAAAGGCTGCCGAACTTTTGCTTTTTTTGTGGGCTCATTGGGCATGCAGAAAAAATTTGCAAGAAACTACACGAGTTCCCGGACAAGAACGTGACACGTTTGTTTGGTACATGGCTGCGAGCTCCGTCAGGCCGACATCAAGTTGCAATTCAGCCGGGAACATATCCGACTGACAGTGGATGGAAACCAATAGCAAAGAACTCTGGTGGTGTTGCTGGTGGTGGGGGTACTAATGTAATTTCAAGTCAAAAGAAGATCAACCATAATGAAGGGATTGGGGCTATAAATGAGGATCCCTTGATTCGTGGTAATTTGAATGATCAATTAGCGGGTAAACAGCTTCCAATAGGATGTGTATCTCACGAAAATCCCTTATTTAATGGTACGGATGGGGTAGCTGGCTCTTTAAACGGAGGCAAATATATTGTCAATAATAATCCACAACAGGTTGCAATTTTTACTGCATATTTTATGCAAGTGGGCCAAGAGGATGGGCCTATATCTACGGGAGGAAATGGCCCAAAGAGAAAAAAGAATTGATGATGGGCTTTAAGATAATATGGGTATGGTCAGTTCTCAGGGTGTTTTGGGCCAAATTAGTGCGGTCGAAAATAATTCGGTTATTTTATTTAGGCAGGGTTCAAAAAACTCTGCGGAGGCGAGTTCTGGTGTCAGGACTCGCCGGGCATTATGACGACTTTAAGCTGGAACTGTCACGGATTGGGCAACCGTAGGACAGTTTGCGAATTCTTGGATCTAGTTTCTAAGCAGCGGTCCGAGTTTATTTTTTTAATTGAAGTTAAAGTAACTCGTATTAAAGTTGAAAAAGTTTTCAAGAAGATTAATTTTGCTGGTATGTGTTGTGTGGAAGGAGTTAATAATGGAGGAGGTTTGGCGTTTATGTGGCACAGCAAAAACACGGCTAATCTTATCAGTTTATCGTCTAATTTTATCGATGTTGTTATTTCTATTCCGAATACGTTGTAGTGGTGCTTCATTGGTTTTTACGGTTATCCAGAGCGTGCTCGGCGGGGTGCGTCTTGGAATCTTCTTAGAGAGTTATCAAATCGGTCTAATTTACCCTGGTGCTTGATGGGTGATTTTAATGATACGCTTTCCTATATCGAAAAGAGAGGCCGTACCCAGCACCCTATTATTTTGTTAAATGGGTTTAGGGAAGCAGTTGAAGATTGGGGGCTTTCAGACTTAAATTTAAGGGGCCATAGGTTTACCTGGGAAAAGGGAAGAGGAACGCCAAATTTTTTAGAAGAAAGATTAGATAGAGCCATGTCTACTCTTCAATGGCAAAATTTGTTTCCATCCGCTGAGACGATTAACATCCAGGTTCTGTCCTCGGATCACTCTGCGCTTTTTCTTCATTTTCCCTCATCCTCTGTTCCAAGGAGAAGGGTCTTTCGCTTTGAGAACGCTTGGAGGTTTGATAAAAATTGCTTTGAAATTGTGTCTGCGAGTTGGGGTAAAAACTGTCCCATGGATTTTCGGGACCGACTATCTAATTGCAGACAAGCGCTCCAAGTTTGGGGCGACTCTCTTTGACAACAGTTCAGATCTGAAGTCAACCATTGCAGAAATCGGATCAATTATTTCTCTAGGGGTATAGACAAGTTTTCGCAGGAAAGGGTTTTACAGGAGAAATCGAAATTGGTTAGCCTCTTACGCAAGCAGTCTGACCACTGGTATCAGCGGGCCAAAGTTTTTTGGCTCAAGTCCGGGGATACAAATTCAAAAACCTTTCATGCTTTTGCGTCGGCTTGTAAGAAAAAGAATTAAATCAAGTGTCTGGCCGATGAGAATGGGGTTCGATTGAGTTGGGATTCAGGCCTTCAGGAGCATATTCTTGGTTATTATGGGGATTTATTCTCGAGTAGGGGTAGTAATGCAGCTGAAGTTTTAAGTACGGTTAGGCAGAAAGTCACCCCTCAACAAAATGCGACCTTGACCCGGCCTTTCATAGCTGAGGAAATCGAAGCTGCGGTCAAATCCATGCACTCGGATAAAAGTCCGGGCCCGGATGGTTTTAATCCGGGTTTCTATCAATCTTTCTGGGCGGAAATAGGTACTGATGTCTCTTCATTCTGTTTACAATGCCTTAATTCGTGTGAATTGCCTGACGATATTAATGAGACGATTATTGTGCTTATTCCAAAAATTAAGAGCCCTGATAAGTTATCTGATTTGAGGCCTATCTCTCTATGTAATGTCATTGTTAAAATCATGACGAAAAGAATTTATCTTAGCTACATTTCAAGTGCTTTTTTGCTCCCTCTTCGTTTGTGTGATGATCTGGAGAAAATGATGAACAGTTTCTGGTGGGGTAGAAAGAAAGACAGAGGTAATCAGTTGAGGTGGCAATCTTGGGATAAGCTCTGTTTCAAAAAAACTCAAGGAGGTTTGGGATTTCGTAGTATTCGTCAGTTTAACACGGCTATGCTTGCCAAGCAAGCTTGACGTCTTTTATCCAATTCGGGTTCCCTATGCAGCAAAATCTTTAAAGCTAGATATTTTTCTGACTCGTCGTTCATTGATGCTAAATTGGGTAGTAATCTGAGCTTCGTTTGGAGGAGCATTCTGTCCTCGCAAGACCTTATTAAAGCTGGTGCGCATCGTCATATCGGGGATGGTGTTAACTCGAAAATCTGGGGTTCTCCATGGCTCATGGATAAGGAACAGCCTTGTATTCAATCGCCAATTATGGAGGAAATTGCTGAAGCTACGGTGGACGGTCTAATGTTACCGAGTAAACTAGAATGGGATGTTGATTTAGTTACTGCTCTATTTAATTCTCGTGATAGAAATGAGATAATTTCGGTTCCTTTGCCTCGAAGCAATAGAGAGGATGGTTGGTGGTGGGCTTGGCATCCTAAGGGCTTGTATTCTATCAAATATGGGTATAATTTCTTGCTTGGTAACTCGCAGCAACTGATGTCCCCCTCGGTGACCGATTAGGATTTCGTCTGGTTTTTAAAAACTCCGCCGAAAGTCCGTAATTTTATGTGGAGGGCTTTATCTAACAACCTGCCTTCCAAAATGGCGCTAACCGCTCGTCATATAGAGCTAGATACCTGTTGTGTTTTCTGCCATAGTGAGAATGAAACGGTAATGCATGCTCTTGTTTCTTGCCCGGTAGTTCAACGTGTTTGGGCTGCTTCATCTCTTAATTTTCTACCGGTCTCTGCTGGTGTTTTCTCGTGTTGGTGGAACGAAGTTAGACGTAGGGTATCGAATGACGAGGCAGATTTTTGTGCTGCTATTCTTTGGAGTAATTGGTGTAATCGGAATGATTTAATTTGGAACGGATCATTGAACTCGGTTTCTGCAGTGCTGTTTAAAGCAGGAGTTTGTATTGTTGAATGGAAGTCAGCCAACGAAGCTGACTCGGTCCCGATTTCTGAGGTTCCAAGCCAAACTCAAAGGTGGCAGCGTCCAATGCTGGTTTTCTTAAAGTGAGCGTTGACATTGCAATTTTTCAGGAGCAGTTAAAAATGGGTTATAGTGCAGTTGTCCGCGATAATGAAGGAACATTTGTGGCAGCACTTCAAGGTTCTCGAGATGGCCGTTTCACTCCAGTTTTAACAGAGGCTATTGGTCTCTATGAAGTTCTCAGCTGGATCAAGAGCCGTAACATGTGTAATTGCATTTTTGAAACTGATTCGCAACTAGTTGTGAATGCGTTAAATAGTTTTGAGAGGGATAGTTCGTACTTGGGGGTAATTATTGACGATTGTAAGACTCTTCTGGGGAGCTTAAATCAATGTCAGGTTGTTTTTATTTTTCGGTCAGCGAATTCGGTTGCTCATTGCTTAGCGAGAGTATCGTCTTCTGTGTTTGGTCAGTTAGTGTGGGAGAGTGTGTCTCCCCACTTCATTTCCGATGTTATGCTTCGTGATTTGAATTAATATATTCTATTTTCTGTTTTAAAAAAAAAAAATGGGTATATGCTTATTTTTAAGAAATATCATAAAAAGTTTTTCAAAAAATATTATAAAAAATTTATGCCCGACCTATAATTCAATGTCTAAACAAGATTTACCAAACGGATCCGACCAAACTAAATACCTTTTGGGGACATGATAATATGATATCAAAAAGTTATTATGCATGATGCAAAAGTTTTTCTTCATTGCACGTTGATATATTAGTATAAATAAGAAAACAATTTTTTTATTGTATCCTTCAATATTTTTGGTGAAAAATTTTTAGTCACTACCGAGCAAAAAAAATTTCCTCATGGAAAAACTTAGAAATCAAGAGGATATCACCTTTATCACTCAACTTATTTTTCATCTTTTCATCAAAACTAACTTAATTTATTTTCCCTTTCTACCTTATAATCAAACGAAGCCTTAAAGATGCTTTTATTTGTAACTAAAAATAATTTGTCTGAACTTAAATCCATGGTCTATATATATAGGTCATAAAAAAAATATTTGACCATTAGGCTGCTTATAAATCTATTAAATGCTTTATAATTTAAATTACATATCTAAATTCACATAAAATAGAGCATGTAAACCTAGAGCATGGTATAACAAAATTATTATGTGATTTTTTTTTACGAACGATTTCATGTCTTGACTGGTTCTCTTTATTTTTGTAACAAGATCTGTGTAATTGTGTTATCCAAACTTTTAGGGTGATTTTAAATGCACCTATTATATTAGACTTCTCACCCCACTTTGAGAGAACTTTCTTTTCACCCCATTAATTTTTTAAAAAATCTTTCAACTCACCCCCTAGGTGGGGTGAGTTTATTAAAAGTAATATCTCTATAAAAATGAACATTTAGTGACGAATAATTTGCCGTTACTTTTCACAAAAATTCAATTGTATAGAATTCATTAGATTATGAGTGGAATTTACATGAAAATTAATTCTAAGCAAGTAAATGTTGAAAACTAAATTTCTTGAAAAATATTATTTTAACTGGCTATCTTCATTACCTGTAAAACAAATCTATCAATAATTCATGCGAAACAGCGCTCGACTCAATAAAAAAAATGGCCAATCGAAAATTTCATTCTTACTACAAGAACACATAATCCAAAGTGCTAAATCACAGTTGTTCCCCAAAACATAGAACCGAGTAAGGATGATTTTAAATGCACTTTATCAAAACAAATAAAATTAATGAAAAAAATTTAAATAATTTAAAGTGAGAGATAAAATCATATTCTTCAATCTTCTTCCAATTAGTTTCGCTGCAGATGGGATGAAATAATCTACCGATTAGTTTCGCTGTAGATGGGATGAAAGAATAAGAGAAAAAGGGGTTTTATTACACTCAGGTAACGGCGTCAATAGCATGGAATTTTTGGTGGGGTGAGTTTACAGATCTCAATTAAATTATTTTATGTAAAAAATATTTAATGTAAAAATTTTAAGTGAGGTGGAAAGCCTAATTTAGTAGGTGTATTTAAAATCACCCAACTTTTATTACGTCGGCTAATTATAATAATTAACGATGCTGATAAATGCAATTTTTTTGGTTCTCCCCTCCCAAAAATAAATAAATTTCTCTCTCTAATATTTCACCCTGCGTTTTTTCTCTCTATAAGTCTATATCTTTTTATCGTCTAAGTTCGGTTCCGATTGATTCGCCGGCAGATAATCATTTTCTTCACCCCCCCCCCCCCCGCCAAAAAAAAAGAGTCGAGATTCCAATTAAGATGTGAATTGAGCAAATATCCTTGGCCGCAAAACTACCTCGTAAATCTCACCCTTTTGTTTCCTCTGTTAATTTCGTCGTCAACTCATACTCACGCCTCGCCTTCACCGGCTTTGTTTTCTAGGGTTCACGGCTGTCTCTCTGTCGGTTGTATCCTCTTCAAGTCTTCTTCCGTTACACTTTTCTAGGTATTTGCTCTCCCTCTTCATTCGTTCTCTGTATGTGAATTGTATGCTTTGATTTTCGAAAGTTTCAATTTTACACGGGAATTTGACATAGAATTAAGTGAGGTTTTCTGATGATTTAGTTTCATTGGCGAGTTTTCGGGGTGCACATCGATTGTTTGGTAAAATGCCAGAAATGATATAGAAATTGATAAGGGTTGGGATGGTCCTTTCTTTGAGGTACGTCTAATTTGCGTTTTAGTTTTGATCTAATATACTGGACAATGGAATTAATTTTGTGGTTGTTAATAATGTTATTTTGTAATTATATGGGTCTCTAGCTAAATTTTTTGTATAGTGATTTATTATGCATTCTTTTGGAAGGCAATTGTTGTTTAAGGTTGGAGTGAAGCTCCATGTTTTCTATATTAGGCTTTAACTTCTTATATTTATGGTGACGTTAGGAATTGTTATGATTAGGCTCAAGTAATCGAATCACTTCGATTTTTTAGGTTTCTTTGACTTGAGTAATATTTTAGCCTACTTACCATACTTCTAATATGTTTGTTTGAGCTACTTTTTATAAAATTTTGGTAGCTGTTATTGTCATATTCAATACTAATTTATTTAATTATGCGTGGGGAAATGTTTAGGAATGTAATAATTTATTTCAAGTTGTTAAATTTCATCTTAATGTATTGCTATTGCAGATGAAAATCGTTCCCAGTTTTATATGTTAAATAAATTGTAAAGCCCCCCGGTGCAGCGTTACATGCTAGTTACATTCCAAAGCTCTCGCAAAGTCTATACAAAACAAAATCGTTCAGTTCTCTCCCTGCTTAGCCATGTCAGAAGCAACCTCAACTAGTGCAGGTACATTCTCTGGAGATCCGTTGGAGAACTTATTCCGACCATCAACCGCCATGGTTTCTGGAGACATCGAATCTTTGTCTCCCATGCCTACCCTTAGTCAATCTCTTCCTTTCTCATCTGGAAACCCTAGAATCGAAGAGACCCGCGGTGTCATGCATCTCTACAAGGACGACGATGCATCAGCCTCTTCTGAACTCCCTGTAAGTCTCAGTTCTCCATCATCTTTTAATCTAAACCTTTGAACTTGGTTAATGATCGGTGTCCAATTATTAATTCTTGTACAAATTGGAAAGTTCGGTCACTTGAGGACTCAGTGCACATCTTCTTCTGTTTAGGGCTTGACAAGGATTTGATAGCCATCATTTGTATACTTATGACTTATGTAGTGTGCTACTTGTAGAACTTCAACTCTTACTTTATGTAGTTTCCGGTTAAATTTGTGTTTTACATTTGATAGTGGTCTGTTTTTACCTCGGTCAGTTGTGGTTGAGGAGTGCTAGTTGTGTTTGTTTGGTGTAAGTAAATGCTGGGGGTGTCACGGAACCAACTTCATTGATTTAGTTCTGCTGCTCTAGCTGTATAGAAGATCACAGACTTTACATTTGATAGTTGTCTGTTTTTACCTCGGTCAGTTGTGGTTGAGGAGTGCTAGTTGTGTTTGTTTGGTGTAAGTAAATGCTGGGGGTGTCATGGAACCAACTTCATTGATTTAGTTCTGCTGCTATAGCGGTATAGAAGATCACAGGCTGATTTTTCTGTGAAACAATTAATGGTATACTTTCATCCTGAGCTGAACCAACTTTATAGATTCTCACTATGCTGCCTAAGATTTTTTGGTTCCTAAGAAAATTTTAAGAAACAAAGCAATTTTATTTCAATTCCTTCAACCATTCATTACATGACTTTTAGGAATAAAAAAAGCTATTCATTATGTGAAAGTTGGTACTGCAAGAAAGTAATCTTTGGTAGTTAAATGTTGGCACAACCTTTTTTTGTGTTTGAATTTAGAATGTAGTCAGTTTTCTGTTCCTATAATTCCTTTTCAGGCCAGCGAGGGGAAAACAAACATGATTTCCTATTGGATCTCGAAAGTCTGACATTGTTAGGGGATTGAGAGTCTAAAACTCTGAATTGGATTCTACATAACATAATTTTCTTTTTCAATTTAGTTATCATCGGAAATCTGTAGGACATCTCGGGTTGCTGAAATGGCTGAGAAATAGAAAGATGAAAATCTATAAGTTAGTGTAGGAGGTTGGTGTTTTTCTCTCTTTATAATTATCCATTTGATATGCTATTTAGGTTGGAAGAAAGGCTCTTCTCTGTGTGCTTGGGGTGCCGAATCACATGACATATGCAGATTTTTGTCAGTTCTGTGGTTCATTTGTTCAACATATGTTAGAAATGAGAATTGTCAGGTTCGCATTGAAAACCCTAATGCACTGAATATGAAACAATCTGCTTATTGATTATTTTGTTGAATTAGTTTTTTCTTTTCTATATTCTTATCCTTTGAAGGTTTCAGGGTTGATGGGATGGAGGATCGCTATAGTATTTTGATCAGATTTGATGATCTGATGTCATCAGATACCTTCTACAAGCATTTCAATGGGAGGCGGTTTTCGTCTCTTGAGGTTCGCTTTGCTCTTTGTGTCTGCTATCTTTTGAAACTGATTTGGAACTCCAGGAAAAAATATTTTACTCTTTTTTTGTTGTTAATACTTATCTTTGATCTGTATGTGTACAGGTAGAGGCATGCCATATACTTTTCATAGTCGACGTGCAGTACACAGGTTCGATTGAGCATGCACAAACGTCTCCCGCAAGCTCTACGGAGCAGGCATCATGTCCAGTCTGTCTTGGTATTTTTCTTAAAGCTTTGGTTATGGTTTATTATTTTATAATTCTTATTCCTCTGCGATGACAATTAACTAGGTTTGAAAGCCTTGCAGCTGAAACTAAAAGTAGAGAAATGAAACCAAACAGTTGTTCTCTAAAGGATCAACAAACTACCTTTAGTAAAGGATTTCATATGTGTGCAACATAATACGTTTTAAGATATTTATAATCACCCCAAAACTTGGAGGTCAAGAACTCGATATAGTACTTTCTTAAAACACGAATAGTAGGTACAGGTGAAAACCTGGTAGAACTATATAGAGCCCTATCAATGTTGTAACCAAGAATGGAGCCTTGGGAACTGTAAGCCAAATGTTATTCCTTTATGGGACTTTTGGGTTTACCTTTTGCTGGTGCCATTTTGAATGGCCTTTGTTGATGGGTGTCAATTGGCTTCCAACCTTGGGCCTCTTGGGTGCTCTGCTGTACGTCTCTACTACTCCCCCACTCCTGTCTTTCTTTTTCTTTTTCCCTTTTGTTTTTAAAAAATGAAGGTCTAAGTCACTTCCTTGGGCGCCTTTACCACTAGGCTAACTCACTCTCTCCAAATTCCTGTCTTTTTTAACTCTAAATATTATTTCTTTACTCTTAAGTACTTGTAAATAATAAGTTTTGGGTTTTGCAGATTATCCTAATGATTTATATTAATGAATATGTAAAACAAGTTGAGCATTGGTGAAAACACATAGCTAAAATAGGAGAGTACAAGTACTAAAAATTGTGAAATGCCAGATACATATTAACAGTAATTTGAAAGAAATGTTTCATTTTCTTTAACAACCTGAGTTTGATTTCTCTTATTTTTCTGTCATGTTGTAGAGAGACTGGACCAAGATATCGGTGGTATTCTCACAACCATCTGCAACCATTCTTTCCATTGTTCTTGTATTTCTAATTGGACAGATTCTTCATGCCCAGTATGTTATTTTGATCGTCCTTGTGTGTGTTAGACTGTCATTAGTCATGTCTTGCATATTTGCCTTGGTGTCATGCATTTGGAGTTCTCTCTTTTCCTTTCCTCTACTAATTTGTTCATGCCTTTAACCTTTTTCCATCAGTTGTAAAAGGTTTTGTTGAGGAGCATGATATACATTGTTGGTCCACAACTTAATAGTTTAAACTTTTGGGAGAGATGGTTCTTAATATGGTATCAGAGCTTAGGTTCTGCAAGGTCTCGGGTTCAAATCCTTTCGCTTGCTTTTGTTTCCCCCTTTGTGTTAATGCAATATGCATGTTGCTGTTTGGTTTGTCTCTCCACGTGCGAGCAGGGGTCGCACGTGAAGGGGAGTGTTAAAGAGTATGATATACATTGTTGGCCCACTTATTGCACAAAACACAAAAGGGGAAACAAATGCAAACGGGAGGATTTGAACTTGAGACCTTGCAGAACCTGAGCTCTGATACCATGTTAAAATACAAGAGATTGTGAGAATTATTATTGTATTATTTACAATAGGGGAATATTTGTTTATACAATAGCAATCACTATTCTAGTTAATTACTTGAACTAGGAAACTATATAATCTAGGAATGTACGGTTAATAAATATCTATACATAATATTTAACACTAACCCTCAACTGGAGTGCACAAATTGTATGTTCCCAACTTGTTACAAATATAATTGACCCGATGACCCACGAGAGACTTTGTAAATATATCTGCTAGTCCGTCATTTGACTTAATATAACCAGTAGCAATGTCCCCTGAAAGAATCTTCTCTTGAATAAAGTGCCAGTCAATCTTTATATGCTTGATCCTTTTATGAAAAACAAGATTAGAGGCAATATGGAGAGCTGCTTGATTATCACATATTAACTTTATCTGTTGAACCTCCATAACTTTAGCTCCTAGAGTAATTGTTTCAGCCATATGAGCTCACATGTTGCTTTAGCCATGGCTCTATACTCTGCTTCAGCAGTGGATGGAGTAACAACGAATTGTTTCTTGTTCTTCCATGACACGAGATTACCCCAACAAAAATACAATATACATTGGTTGAGCGACTATCGAACGGACAACCTGCCCAATCATCATCTGAATAGCCAATCACATTAGTATGTCCCTTGTTTTCATATAACAGGCCTTTGCCTGGTGCTATCTTGATGTATTTTAGAATACAAATAGTTGCATCCCAATGGCTCTCAGATGGAGTACTTAGAAACTGACTGAGAACACTCATCGGAAATGCAATATCAGGACGTGTTACCGTGGGGTAGTTAAGTTTGCCGATAAGTCTCCTATATTTGTTTGGGTCTGATAAGGGCTCCCCCTGATTAGCTAGAAGTTTAGCATTCGGATCCATCAGAGTCTCTACAAGTTTGCATGTTTCTTCTAAGATATCCAGGGCGTACTTTCTCTGGGAGATAAAGACGCCATGTTGAGATTGAGCAACTTCTATTCCCAAAAAATACTTGAGTTTGTCCAAATCTTTTATCTGAAAGTGGTAGAATAAATGTTACTTGAGTTTTTGTATACCTTCTTGGTCTTTTCCGGTAATCACAATATCATCTATATAAACAACCAAATACATACACTGGTCGGACGATGAGTGGCAGTAAAATACTGAATGATCAGCTTCGCTTCGGGTCATTCCAAATTGTTGAACAACCGAAACTGAATCACCCAAACTAAACCCGTAGGAACTATTTAAGTCCATATAGAGAACATCGAATGCGACACACCAATTTAGATCTAGACTCCCCCTGAGTAACAAACCTAGGAGGTTACTCCATATAAACCTCTTATTGTAATTCATCATTTAGAATAGCATTCTTGATATGCAACGGCTAGAGGGGCTAGTGATGAATGGCCACCATAGAGAGGAATAAGCGAACAGAGGCCATTTTGGCAACCGAGGAGAACGTGTCGCCATAATAAAGACCATAAATTTAGGTATATCCTTTTGCAACTAGTCGAGCCTTCAACTAGTCTATAGCTCCATTAGGACTAACTTTGACGGTGTAAACCCAACGACAACCGATTGTAGATTTCCCAAGAGGAAGGGGCACTAAATCCCAAGTACCATTAGAATGTAACGCAGATATCTCATAAACCATTGCCTGACGCTAACCTGGGTCTGAAAGAGCTGCTCCCATGGTAGTAGATATCGTATGATACGCGATACGTATCGTACGATACGTATCGTCTCGTGAGTAAATAAATACGTATCGCTATGTGTATCGAGTTTGGGAGTGTATCGGCGATACACATCGATGTATCGAGATATTTTAGCGTATCGCCAGATATCTATTTTTTTTTCCGTTTTGGTCGCTTTGTCGATTTTTTTTTTTTAAATAAAATACTTTCCCAGCCTCTAAACCTAAACCCCAAATACACGAAGAAGGAGACGAGAGAGAGGACCTGATTTGCCCTAAAAAAACAACTCATTTGAACCCTAAAGCCCCAAAAATATTACGAGAGAAACGGCGATCTGGCAGCGAGGATAGAGAGAGAGAGAGAGTACTTAATTTGTTGGTGCCGGCGGTGAGGAGGTCGACGGCGACTTGCGGAAGAAGGATGTCGGTGGAAAGTGAAAACGAAAGAGGAAAGGGAAGAAGATATATATCTATAGAGAGAGAGAGAACATGACCTACTTTTTCTTTTACTTTTTTGACATAAATGATGAGTATAAAACAAAAGTATGAAAGGGCAGCAAGTTCGGGCAGCAAGTTCAGGACAGGAGGGCCCATAATTTTATGAGTAATATTTTACTATGTATTTAAAACATTGGTAGTATATATTTAAAATATTGGTAGTGAACGGGCCTTTATTAGATTATGAACCTTATTTATTTAGGAGTGTGTTGATTTTTTGGATTTGACTTTTTAATATTTGATGAAATATGTATAAAATATGGATATTTTTTATTTATATGCATGAGTTTGTATACATAAAAATATATAATAGTGTGAATATCAAAATCAAAGTGTATCTTACGATACATTGCGATACACGATACTATTTTTTGACAAAACGATACGCATCTGATACGCGATATTGACTACCTTGGCTGCTCCTACATTTTTAGGAATGGAAACAGGGGACAAGGACGACACAAAGGCAGTATATGATGGAAATAAACGATGATAACTCATGAAATTATAAATGGGATAGGGATTTCGAGTAGAATGAATACCTTTACGTTCGGCAATGGGACGATCCAAGTCTGGGACCGGAATAGAAGGTATGACCGGAGTAGAAGATAAGTCCATTGGGCCAGATGTAGGGTTGTTAGTGGCGGTAGGCTCAGTCAGAGCATTAGTGAGAAAAACCCTACTCCAATCTTGTGTTTGTTGTGTCTTCATTCCAGCAATCACCAAAACCCTAACCGCCCATTACCTCACCAAACCCTAGCAGAAAAACCAAGGAGCAGTCCAAAACCCTAGTTGTTTCACTTGTATCCTACCCTTTTTTCATCACACCACCCTCACAGAAATGGTCGGAACCCCCGGACGACCCACACTAGAAGACCTCCCAGGAAAATCCCAGCCCATGCGCCACCCCTATCCCGCTCGTGAGATCCACGCACCACCATTGCCAACACACGTGAAGGCGCGTGTTAAGTAGTGGGCCAACGATGTATATCATGCTCTTCAACAGGTTTCTTCTTAACAAACGTTACTAAAAGGTAATAGGAGTTAATTTTTTAACATGTTATTGCAGGTATGCCGATATTGCCAGCAGCAGCCCGAAAAATCTAAATGTTTCGTTTGCCAAACATCAGAGAATGTCTGGATATGTCTTCTTTGTGGCTTTGTTGGTTGCGGAAGGTACTAAGTTTATTCTCCTGTACTTCAGCTATTACTATACTGGATTTTCCTTTGTTCGAATGAATAGGTGATTCTTTGCATGCATGCAATGAGAAATTTTTAGCAAAATGGCTGAATTATAATAAAATATTAATCTGAAAAATAACGAGTTTGAGAAAAGGAAATTCGAAAACCGACTCTTGTGTATCACACAATCTCCTTAAAACAATTACGCCGCCTCACGTGTGTGCTTAGAGGTTGCTAATTGCATTTGTTTCCTAGGATAAAACGATGTATAAGAGTATCTACCTTTGCACTAGGTGATACTCACTTTACGAACTGTTTTGTGCTGGAACTTTATTGCCAAACGGAACCTAGACTTAAGAACTGAAAGAATGGAAGAGCTTAAAAAAGAATTTTGTGAACTGTGTGTGTATGTTTCTTTTGTGTCGAATAAAAGAGGAAAATGATCACTATAATATACATTCAAGGTGAGGGACATGGCCTTAATGGCTTCCATTTAAACCAAAAATGTTTTTTATCATTAATGTGTAATTAACACATTTAAAACCAAATGTTTTGGTTAATAAGTGGCTAATAAATTGGCTGTTACAAACATTTAAATTCAAAATGTTTGTACCAAAAGTTTTGGTTAATAAGTGGCTATTAAATTGGCTGTTACAAACATTTAAATTCAAAATGTTTATATAGAAATGGAGAAAGAATATAGCTCCTGGTGCAAAACATGGCCCTGCGCGGCTGGCCTTGTTCGTAATGGAACCTTGATTTGTACCCCACGGGGGCTAGAGAGTATCTTGTTTTTATTGAATGCTTAACAAGCTCAGAAGGGGTGATCCCTTATAAACCCATCAATTATTCCACAGTTGTCATGTGGGGACTTACCGTTTTCCATTCCATAAAGTTCTCGTGTGGGGACTTACCGTTTTCCATTCCATTTTCCATCTCAACTAGCTCACTTTGGGTGACAATTTCTCATTCACCCCATAACCATTTTGAGCTAACAAATATACGATTGTGAGGTCCCACACAAAGTTCACGGAGGAGAACACGAATCTATAATAACTTTTCACAACTGACTAACTGAGTGTGAGGTCCCATTCAAAATTACCCTCAAAATGGCAAGAAAATCGTATTAATTACCATTTTTTCCAACCGAAATAAGGGTGGCTATTGTTGTTAATTCTTCAAATGGGTAATTTTTGTGTAGGTATAAAGAAGGACATGCTATTAGGCATTGGAAAGAAACCCAACACTGCTACTCCCTTGAATTGGAAACACAACGTGTGTGGGATTACGTTGGAGACAACTATGTTCACCGTCTTATTCAATCTAAAACTGATGGAAAGTTGGTTGAGTTGAATCACCATGGTGCGCATGCTGATGATTGTGGTAGCTGCGAATGTGGAGGAGATCCTGGATTTACGGAGGCTCTGTGGAACAGTAAATTTGAAGCAGTACTGCTGTTTTTAATCTTGTGGAGATATTTAATTTCTTCTCTGCTTTCTTGGTAACATTAAATTCTGAAGCATGCATTTTGACATTATCCACAGATGGTGAATGAGTACAATGACCTCCTTACTACCCAACTTGAGAACCAAAAAGTAGTAAGTATGCTCTTGCATTTCGTGCGCCAAATGAGTTGGGAGCTCTGCTTGAGTTTGACATTCAGCATAACGTAACAGAATTGAAGTTTTAAGTTATGCGGGGATTGGATTATCCGAGCTTTGCTTTTGTTTGGCTATTGTAAATTCTTAATAGAAGATAGTGTTAGCAATTTAGGATGATGACTTTCTGCTTATCATATTAACAGCCTCTGCTTTGATCATAGTATTATGAATCTCGAATCCAAGAGGTCGAAGAAGAAACTGAGAGAGAAGTTTCTGAAGCTGTTGAAAAAGCTCTGAATCAGAATCCGAAACTGCAGAAGATGCAAGCAAAACTGGATAAATGTATGGAAGAGAAGAAATTTCTTGAAGATGTAAGATTTGAAAGTATTTTACCTTTGCCTCTCTTTGTGGGTTCTTGAGACTTTTCTATTGATTGTTTGTTACAAGATAGTTCTGTGTGGTAGAAATTTACATTTATCCCAGGGTTATTTAGCATACCTTGAGCTAGCTTTATGTGTTTGTTATGAGATAAGTGACTTCAGAACTTTACCTGTAGATCAACGATAATCTTCTGAGGAACACGGACATATGGAAAGCCAAGATAGTGGAGATTGAGGAAAGGTATGGGTACACCTCCAAAGACTGGAATCCGCTGCTCCATTTATAAAGTGATCTGACAGTGAAAAATGCGGATTCTTATCTCAATTATTGTACTGACGGTTGATATTAACTGCAAACTTTTTCTATTATAGAGAGAAGAAAGCTACAAGCCTGAAGGACATTAAAATACAGGAATTGGAGGAACAGGTATAGTGCACCTTGCAAAAATTACTCATAAGCTTTGGCTTCCTACTTGTCCAGTTGCACTAAAAAACATGCGTGACTACAAAAACTGTGCGCAGCTGATGGATTTGATGGTGTGCCTTGAAGAAGGGAATAACAAAGTAGAAGAGATACCAGCATTATCCAACGAAAGCAAGGATATGCAAGTCTTGTCTTCTTCAAACAGCAGTAGCACCAAGACAACCCCAAGGACCAATAAGAAGTTGAAGGATTGATTGTGCCTGCTTAATACAAAACCTAATATGCTTATTATTTTTTATGCCAGTTGTTGATCGTGTGAGGTTACTCATATTGCATTGATCTCATCATAGATGGCTATAGGTCTGGTAAATGTTGCTCCCATATTTCTTTGGTATTGAGGTTTGCTAGTTGATCAGCATGGTTTGTGGATTGGAATAAGCTTAATGTGAAGTTGAATACCAAGTATACCCAGGGAGTAATCTTAGACATTATGTTGTTGGCTAACGGCTGAGATTCATGTAGGTGAACTCATTTACCTTTTATTTTCTTTGAGCTTTTGTGCCTTTTAAATTGGTAATTTCCATGTAATGTATGCAAACAGCTTGTATTATAGTATGTTATTCCTCTATTCAAGCTCAAACTCTATAACATCAAATTACCATATTTGATTTCTGAAAGAGAACGAAATTTGAATAAAACGGCACTAGATTACAATCATTTTGTTGGCTGATAATTTTCTCTTATTCAAATGATCTCTTACAGCGTTTCCTTGTGAAAACCATATATTTTTTTCGCTTAACATGACACTCGATATCTCTGAGTACGTCACTTTCATTTCTGTACTTACGGTGAAAGATACTCTGATTTCTTTGCCAAATACAATAGACTGGCACTGCAAAGGAAATTCTTCCCACTCTATCTTGAAAATTCCCTCCTCTAGCCCATCTCAACATAGCCTCAATTTCCAAATCCAGACTATCATACCTATACCTTTGCCCATTTCTGCATAATATTATCTGCCACAGCTCTAGCTAATTTGCATTGAGAAAACAATTGATTCCTAGTTTCCTCAAGCATCCCACGAAGCACACAAATACTCTCTTGGTCTTTCACCCATCTCAACAACCCATTCATGGTTCTGGGTCTATATCCGCAAATAATCCCCAAAATGAACCAACGTTCTGGAATTTCATCCTTACGCCACACCAAACTATGCCAAATCACCACTATTGTAGTCTCTTAAAGCATTCAAGCAGATTTTTAACTGTATAAGCACCATCAGAAGTTAACAGTTCATACTTTTCTTTCTTGATGCTTTTGAGCAATTGGGCATTGAATGTAAAATTTCCAAACAAATAACACCAACGCACTGATTTATGCATCATATTGTTTAATTAAGTTCTTGTGTGCCCATTTAGCATTCTTATCACTTGTATGGAAAGGAATGATGTGGAGCTGTGGGAACTAAAACAAACACGCACAATTAATGAAGCATTTCCATTCTAAGTCGTCATGTTTAACGTATATAAGTTTATGCTGTTTATATGCTAACAATGTGGTCTAATTTATGAATGGGATTTTATAAGACTAGCATTCTCAAAAGGGTCTTCAAGCGATGGTTCAGAAGAGGAAGAAATTGTTGAAGTATCTGCAAAGAACCGACTGGGATTCTACTGTCTTGTTCTCTCTAAACTTGTTCTTAGGGGCAACCCAGATTACAAGAATTAAGACAATATTGTGGATCACTTTGTCTTGTTTTGTTAGCGCCGGAGCTTAGGGGGGTGTATTCAATTCAAATTCTATAGGACTTTTTAGGATTTTGAAAGTCCATGGGTATTAAATTAAGATTTAAAAAAAACTTTTAAAATCTTATGGTATTCAGTTAGGATTTTAGAAAATCTTTTAAAATCTTGTGGTATTCAATAAGGATTAAAAATAGTCTTTTAAAACCTTATGATATTCAAAATTCAATAAACTTTGAAGGATTTTGTAAGTGGATAGATTTTGATGGATTTTAGAGTGTTTTTATGAATAATAAATCCATCAACAAATCTTCTCTTCAAGCGAAATATTTCACATGGATTTCTTTTCTATCTTTCTCCCAGCTCTAGCTATTATTTCTTATTGTCTCTATAATTTATTAAACCTGCCACTCTATTCTCTCTATTCAAAACCTTTTTCTTTTCCCAAACCTTATATATTATTTTTCTTCGTCTTTATAATCTATTTAAATACCTCTAATTCATTCACTCTCTCTAAAGCCTTTTTTTTATTTAGATATTGCTACTTTTAAAGTTTTAATTATCCAATTAGCCATATTCTTCTGAAACTATAAAGATATTGCCACCTTATTTTTTTCTCCTATTTTATGAATCTTTTTAGACAGAAGATGAAAATCAAATAGAAAGGGCAAAAAAATCCAATCCATTGGGTTTTTAAACTTGATCTGAATCGTTTGCGCCAAATTTATAATTTTCTTGTTACTTTAAAGTTGTAACAAAATTCTTTTATTATTTATTCTTTGATTTTTAATTATAACTAGTTTTTGCGCACATGCGTTACACGTGGTTGTAGTGATTGACAAATGTCATTAAGTCCATTAACAAATGCATATCTACTGAGAATTGAATAACTAGTATGAAATAAAAATAATAACATATAAACATAGTATCAAGCGCAAACTTCAATTAATAATTATAAGAAAATCATAAAAAAAATTCGCCTTAAATTTTTTTAGTAAATAGGTGGTCATAAAATTATGAGAATGGAAATTAAAACGACAACAATGAGAATGAAGAGGGTTATGATAATCATAATGGTGTTTGAATAGAGCAGTATGAATTTTAATAATTTATTTCGTTAATTGTCTATATATTTTTGATAATGTTACTTTAAATTCGTAATTAATTTATTTTATTATTTGTGTTTTGATTTTTTATTTTATTGATGGATTTATTAAAATTTGCAGAAATCCATAAAAGGGTTTATTCAATTCATATTTTAAAAGATTCTAACTGCCTTTTTAAAATCTGTGGATTAAATTCATGGATTGTTTTAAATCCTTATTGCATAAATTCAAAAGAATCCATACATTAAAATCTATCGGATTCTATAAGGATTTAAAACAATTCATGAACTTATCAGAATCTACAAATTTTAAAAAGTCAGTTAGAATTTTTTAAAATTTGAATTAAATAGACCCCCTCGGTTTAATAGCTTTTAGGCAAGTATTTAATCTTTCAATTCAGCTGGAGAAGATGGGTTGGAGTAATTTTAGTTTGTTAACCCAACTCCCCTTTCCCTTCTTTTTGATACATGCGTACCCCGGTGGATATATATATATATATATATATATATAATTCCAACACACAAGTGAGTTTTTATTTGGGAATGTAATTAAAAAGGAATTTGAATTTTTATCCAAACTTCTTAAATGTTTGAATTCATATATGCTCTTCCCTTTTGTTTCTTGGAAGGTTAATTTTGTAAATTGCTTTGTTAAAAAATTGTTAATAACAAGGTTTAGACCCGTAACATCAAGTATAAACAAATTATATAATTTTTGATTGATTGAATATAATTACATGTTTTAAATTAAAAAAAAAAAACTACTAAGTATAATATTATATGCACATTGAGTGTGCTAAAAATTCTAGTTTTTATAATTATCATCATCAAGTCAAACAACAAGGACATAAAAGTCTATAGTTTGGATTAATTCCAAATTCCCCAAAAAAAGGCGGGTTTTGTTACAATTCCTATTCTATAAATAGGACATTCCCTAATTTTTAAAGAAAATATTAACAAAAAGAAAAGAAAAGAAAGAAGACACATACACAAACTTTTTATCAAAAATTCCAAAAAGAAAGAAGAGAAAATCTAAAATCTAAAAAGACAGTTGTACAGCGAGAACTAAATTTCAAGGCCAGATGGAAACAAATGGGCATCATGTTAATGTCATTAAAGCTACTTCTTTTAAAAATAGATTATATTATTATATAAAGTCCAAAGAGAATTCGTTTATTGCTGAAGGTGGGCTTTAATTTTATTAAAGTGTTTCGGGTTAAGTAATGAGATTTGAAGTATAAAGGTAATTAGGTTTTTCTGCTGTTGGGTCACTTTTTATTTTTATTTTTATTTTTAAGGAGATGATATTTATAGTTTTATATTTGTCATTAATACCTCCAATTAAAAAAAAAGTTAATATCAATATTTAACACCCCTTTAACTTATCACAAACATCTTCTGACTTTTATCTTTTGACCAATAGTTATAATTTGTTTTAATTATATATTAGTTAAAATTTTAATTATGTAATTACTTACATAATAAGGGGATGGGTGTTAATGATACAAAAATCAATTTGAGGGGGTTATTTGTGACAAAAGAGGGTGTTTATGACACAAACAGAAGGTATAAATTTAACCCTTTTTTAATATATATCATTTATGTTTACACAATAAAAATAAAACAAATTGGATGTACTTGTCGAACAACTGGATGTACAAAAAAAAAGGGAAGAATTTTCATATCATAAGAAAAATAAAATGTCATGTTAGCATTTGTAGCTCCCCTCCATTATACCTTCTATTTAATTTAGTTTAATAAAGTTTAGTTGGAGTCTTAAATGGATGAATTTTTTCACAAAACTTGGAGAAAATGATCTCTACCAAGGTAGTCGATATCTTGTATCGGTAACGTATTGTTTTGCCAAAAATTAATAGCGCGTATCGTGTATCGTAACGTATCGTAAGATATGCCTTGATTTTGATACTTGCATAAATATACATTTTTCTATACACGAACACATGCATACATACACAAAATATACATAAAATTGCATAACAATTCATCAAAATACAAAATAAAATGAAGTTATGTGTTTGGGCTTGTCAAACATGTTACAATTAAAAAACCACGTTCAAATCCATTGATGTAATACATAAAAAACTCAACCAAGGGAAATTTGGGCTTGTCAACTTCTAAGGGCCAGTAAGGATTTTCCAATCTTAAACAACAACAAAAATTAAAAAAAAGAGAGAAGAAAAGAAAAGTAAATAGTGAAAATAAAATTAGGGTTTCCTCAACATAGCCGCCTTAGTCGTCACTCTCTTCTTCAAACTATTTTTCTCTCTCTATGATTTCTTGTAAGTTCTCTCTCTCTCTCTCGTCTTCTCAATGAATGATTGAAAACGAGTAGGGACTAATGAGGAAGAAGAAGGTAGATAGTGGAGATTTTGAAGAAGGGTTCGACTGAGATAGGAAGAAGAAAGATTTGGAGAAACGACAGTTGAGAGGTAAAACATTAAACCTAATACGCGTTTTACCTTTATCATACGATATTCTCAAATCTCGCGATACCCTGAAAAACCACGATAGACAAGGATGTATTGCGCAATACACTTTCAAACACGATACGCTACATTTTACCCTTGAAACGTTACGTATCGTTCGATACATATTGCATATCGTACAATATTAACTACCATGATTTCTACAATTAGTAGATCGTCTACATAAAATTTTATTAAAAAATTCAAACCGAAAGTGGGTGAGATGATCTTTAAAAGTTTTAATGGTCGAAAATGAACATATGTATTAAAATTTTAGTACACTTATTTCTAGTTTGAATTTTTTAATGAAATTTTGTGGAGATGATCTACTTATTGTAGAAACCATCTCCACTAAGTTTCATGGAACAATTTATCTGTTTAAACTTCTAACTAAACTCCATTAGACAATATTGGATGGAAAAGTGTATTGGAGGGGAGCCAAGTCCCCACGGTTCGTTTGTATTGTAGGAATGAGAAAGAAAGTAAATGAAAAAAAAAGAAAGGAATGATTACATTTCACTTGTTGAATAGATTTATAAGAGGGAGTAGAGATGAAACGAATGGAATGCCAATTCCCTTTATTCCTTTAAATAGGGGGAGGATTAGGAGGAAAATGAAAAGTTTTTAATGAATTATTTGCATTATTCCAAATTTGATTATAATTTGTTAACAATATATTAAATAACGTTCATTTCCTTTCTTTTCTTCTTTCTATCCAAACTAGATTTACTTTCATTCCATTTTTTTTATCCTTAACTATTCAAACAATAATAAAATTAAACTCATTCATTTCTATTTTATTACATTCCTTCCCCTCTCAATTAATTATTTCCTTTCAATACAAATGGATTGTAAAGTACATGTTAATAACATATTTATAGAAATAACAAATCTATATTATAAGGGAAAGAGCCATCACATCACCAAATTATCTAATCAATGGTCCACATTAATTTGTAAAAAAGAAGAAAAAATTTGGACCATTAGATGTGTTTTCAACTTATCAAATCAAGAAAGTCAACAACTTTTTATCTCTCTTATTTCACCAATTTTAATTTCTTATATCTTTTCTTTATCTATTTTTATAAAATTCAGAGTACATTAAACTTAAAACAAAATACCATGTAAGAGTTTGTATATTTAAAATTTACCAATAAAAGTTTGTATATTTAAAATTGTAGATATAAAGTTACGTGTAAGACAAAAAATATAAAAAACTATTATAATCCGTTTTTCTTACTCTTATTATCAAATTTTCGCGTTACTTTTAAAATTATTTCATTTTTTCTAGCGGCAATTTTCTGTCTATATTATAAGATGTACTTTTTTCTTTATTTTGTTATTATTAACTAATGGTCAAAATTTGTTTACAAACCAAAAAGAAATGTAAACTTTTTAGATGTGTCTTTTAAGATATCAAATTACCCAATTACATCATATTTTTTTATTGTCCTTTTTCACCTTAATATAATAATAAAAATATACAATTTAAAATTTGAGATTCAAATTTCAAAATTTTCTCACTTTTTCCCCTCACAATTTTTTTATAAATACAAGAACACTCTTTCTCCCTTATATATATATATATATATATATTCTCTCTTTCTTAAGATTTTCATGGCTAAACACCCATAAAAATACTTGAGATTTTCTGCTCATTTTTTATTAGTAATTATTAACTCATTTAGTTGGAAATCGCAGCTTTATTTTATAATATGTATATTTAGTTTATGATTCGATAATTATTTGTTTTAGTAGCAGCCTAGGTTAAGAATAGTACATATGCTTTTGAATTTTCTCTTTTATGTGTGTTGAATATCCATTTTATAGTCAATAAGAATAGGAATAAAAAAGTTTTCATGCATGCATGTGAGCTTTATACTTTTTTGATATTACTATATAATATTATTTTGTTCAGTTTTTATCTCCCCCCTCTCTCTTCATATATGTGAGTTTTGTTAACCTTTCGTAGCGTTGTCTATCATTTTATCACTCAAGTTAACTATTTTATACTCAAATTAATATGTTTTTTTACTTACGATTCAAGATTTAGCAAAAAGCCCGTAAGCCTCACATAATGCCATTTTTATCTATAATAGTTTATTATGTGAATTTAGTAAAGTTGACATATACAATTTCAACATGAGATCTCTTTATTTGTATTTAATATATTTTTATTTCACTGCGCCGGACGACAAGGCCAATACCTAGTCTTAAATAAGCCATAAATTTTTACAACTATTATTTTTATTTATAATATATTTAACATGTAGTATTACGATAACTTTTGCAAAAATAAATTAATATTTCGAATCCATGGGCTTGTTTGGTAGCCAACTTTTTTCCAAATTTTAAAAATTTAATTAAAAATCAACTTTACTTTTTCACTTTCCAAAATTTATTTCACTTTATTTTCTCTTTCTATTTTTTTTAAAAAACACTATAACTTTAAATCCAAAAATCAAAATTAAACAAAAAATATATATTTGAAAACTATTCGTCGAGATCTATAAAATATAAGATCTATTGTGACTAATTTTTGAAAAAAATTTATTAGATTTTTTACTTAATTAAAAATACTCAAATAAAAACCAAAATCACTTTTTAATATACTTTCAAATTCTATTAAACATTAAATTTTAAAACTCAATTTAAAATTTCAACCGAAAACATCAACTAAACATCCATATAATGTTCCATCAGATTATTGGGTCAAATGATCCAATCCGAAAAACCGGAAAAGTAAAATCTTACAACTCGATTCAATACCCTGCACACTGCACTGCACGGAAGACACGGTGGGCGGGCGTTAAGGTTTGTCAAGTCTACTAGGTTTTGCAGAAACCTGAGCTCGCCGATGGCGGCAATAGCTCTTCAGCCTAGGGTTAACAGAGCCAGAGCTATTCGAAACCCTAGCGTCGTTCAGTTATTCTCGTCATCGTCATCGTCTTCAACCTCCAACTCCAATGTCCAAGACCAAAATCAAAATACTACGCAGTCACCATCACAATCTTCATTATCATCATATTTCAGCGACGTGAAAGCAAGTCTAAAGCAACAATCTTCGCAACAACAACAACAACGCCAACCTTTTCGCAGGCCATTTTCCACTCCTCTCTCCACCGAAAAACCTCCCTCCAAAATCTCCTCTCTACAAGAAATCCGTAAAAACCTCTCCGAGTTTCATCGCGGCGCCACAGGTCCATCTCCGGCAGGAGACAAGTCGTCATCATCGTCATCTCGTCCTTACCTCTCATTCGAGGAGGTTTACAAACGAAACATTATCTCAAACGGAGGCGAGGAACCGAGCAATAAGCTCAACAATGGCGGCAAACCTTCCATCCAAGCCATTCGCGACAGAATAAAACAGTTGCAATTGAAATCGAAGAACCAAACCAACAACGGAGGAGCAATGTCCCTTTCAAAGTTTACAGAAAGCTACAAGTTGCGGCCTTTAGATCCGAATCAGAAGGAATCGCCGACGGTGATCGGAGGAGGAAAGTACAATCTGCCTGCATCCGTGTTCGGGAAGGAGATGAATAAGTCGGTTGAATCGTTCTCCAATGTGAAGAAGAATAAGACGGAGTTGTTTATGAAGAAATACAGTAGTAAAGAGGAATTGGGGAGTAAGTTGAGGAGATTGAGACCGGAGCGGGATAATAATAATAATAATAAGTGGTTTTCACTAGGAGAGTTGAATAACAGGCTAATGAAGTTGAATGAGATTGAGCAGAAGGAATCTGAGTCCAGAAATCTTGTCAATTTTCCATCTTTTAAGGAAATAGTGCAGAGCCTTCAGGAAATAGAAATGTGTGAGGAAGAAAAGGCCAACAAATCCAATAGTAAGTTCCATTTTTATTTATACCAAGAATTGTCGCATAGCATTCAGTGTTTCATAAATGTACAGGGATCTTGTCGTACTTGGTTTATAAACCTAATTCAGTCGTAGTTTATCAAACTTCGGGTATATATATTGTGTCAATTGAATTGCTGATGTTGTTACAGTATTCAAATGTATTTAATTCATGATGTTGTTACAGTGCTAAATGTTTGAAACCCCTACAATTTAAATTGTCTTTGACATTGTTGCGTAGAAGTTACTTTTCTTTTCTTCCTTGGACGTATTTCTAGACTCCATTTCAAAAAGAATTTTTTCTCTTTACTATCAGTACAGAACATCTACTACTAACTAAATGTTTGTTTCTGCTACTTCGGGGAAAGTTGTTTGTTCCTACTGTGGTTTTCCACTCACAGTCCAATCGTTTGAGCTAATTTTGTGAAGCTTAGAAATGGCTGATTTACGTATTAATTGCTCAATGTTACTTCATTCTTGTTTCATGTTATCCCTTAGAACCCAGAATTGGAGTTTGCAATATAAATGAGGGAAACAACTAGACCTAGACTACTTGTTTTTGCCACATTACTGACTCTGTTGATTTGGAATTGTTGGTTTACTTAGTAAGGTGATGTGCTGATTAAATTATTGCTGTTTTCTAATGTTTAGCATTATTAAATTTGGAACATGGATTCATGAGAAAACTTTAAAATTTGTTTGTCAGATAGTTAAATCCATCAAGAATTTTCGAACTGTGTAAATATCCCATCTTTGATAGTGTAGATCACAGAATATTCTTCTGATTTTAACTGTAGGAATATGTTTTCATTTCATGCAACTACTGGTGTCATAAGTTGGGTTCTATTACCTGCGTGCATGAGTATGAATGTTCTATATCTTACATTTTTTACATGACTAGTCTCTAGCTCACTGATCAGATTGATTATTACAGTTCATAGGCTTGAGATGTTGAGCCAAATTGGCAGAACTCCGAACTTTATGTTGGAACCTCCAAAGGAAAACTTGGTTGAAAAGGCAAGTTTTGCTTTCTTTCTTTTTTTTGGTTATCTTTTATTCATTATTATAGGGCTTCAATGGATTTATACAGCTAAATGTCAGTGGGCAGAGTGATCTTTCTCTGTTTTTGCAGAAAAATCTTGAATTACCCAAAATGTTAATGGCTATATTTTATCTCTAAATAATCCCCACTCTTATATTATTCTCCCTTATTTTTCCTTGGAAAGTATGGCATCTTTGTGAAGTTATTTGTTCTATTATTTGAATCTATCAGTTTTATATTTAAGTCTGAAAATTCAACTTGTAGATTAGAAGATGTTATGTTCTTCATAAAAGTACATGATTTTCTCCGTAGTTTTGCTTCAAAGTATATGCAAACAAAAGGCTCATAGTTTTGCTTCAAAAGCATTTAACATGGTAGACTTGCTACCCCACTGCTGTCATAGCATTTTTTTTCATGGTTAGCTTATGTTTTCTTTAACTCGATGAAACAAAAAAGAATGAAATAAGATGAGCTTAGTGTCCAGGTTTCAATTGTGTCGCCATCTTGAGAGTCGAGTATTTCTTTTAAAAACATATATTAATGATTCTTGTTTATCGATGTTTTTACTTGAGTTTTTTTTTGGATAAAAAAAGAAGGGAGGTCTAAGTCTCTCCCTATAACTACAAACAACTAAAACCTGCCTCAAACCCCCCTGGTGAGACTTGAACGTGGGATCTCTCCCAGGTCCGAGTGAGTGCCTCCCTAAATAGGCTAGCCCAATTGCTTGTTTTTACTTGAGTTTTAGGTCACTCACCCTTTGAAATTGTGACTTTTATGGTTTAGAGGTTTCATGCTTATGTTTTGAACAGTATTTCCATCCAGACAACATGTCATCTTCGGAAAAGATGAAGCTTGAACTTCAGAAAGTCAGAGATGAATTCAAAATGTCAGAATCCGATTGTGGATCTTCCCGTGTTCAAGGTAACTTGTTTTTTCATTGCATATAACTTATCTCCTCTAATTTATTTAGTATCCACTCCCCCTATGAACAGCCCTGGAAACTTGAAGTCGATATCTTCCCAGTTTCCAGATTTTATCTATTTTTTGGGGCTGATAATCCTTTTTTAACTAAGATTCTATTAGAAAGGCCCATGATGTGGCACCGCTCCTGTAACAGGACATGCATACAAAAAACTTCATAAGGATGTCATACTATGACCCATAGCTAAGAAGAGCCGTCCAAAAATACAACAAGCACAGGAGAGAACCCTCGTTCAACAGAAACAAAGTAGGGAAAAAAAATAGAGGCACGTTCAAAACTGATATCGATATTTTCTCATGTTTTGGTTGACAATCATGCGGATTATCTATCTTTCCTTTTTGTTTGTAAAAACTAAAAACTAAAAACAAATAATATTGATGATTTTTTCGTTAATTATGTCCTTTGAGTTCACCCGCTATGAGGCATGTAGTGCAGAACTTGTGTTTGTATGTACTGGGAAGCTAATCGTTGTTTATCTATAGTGTACCTGGCCTGCTTTTGGTGCTATTAATACATGTTTTCTCTGTGTACTTTATACTGAATACAGGCCTTTTTGGTTCACACAATTTCATACTATATTAGAAGGAGCCGGGCCTTACTTAAGAGCAAAGGTGCAACACTTTAGACATGGGTGATGTGGTGAGAGATAACATGTATCCATGAAGTGTAAAAGTCGAATATGAACTTTTAATTTAGGACAGGGTTACAGAATTTTTTCACTTTAAGATTTTTTTTCCAAAGCAAAAGTGAGACCTTCATATATGCTGCTATTGGTGTTCCATCTCACGTTTCCTGAGTTTTTATTTGAACAGTTATTGATGCCCACCTTTTTGTTTTCAGTGGCACTACTCACGACGAAGATCAAGCATCTCTCTACAACTTTGCACAAAAAGGTGACTGTTTGTTCTAAACTACACAGGTCATGTTTGTGGATAGATTGTATAATCCTTGCATGCTTTTCCATTTTTGTTCTTGATGGAAATTACTTTTACTAAATTCATTTAGTACTTTTGAGTGCTGACATTTTAAGCACAATTATTATTAGTGGCATATAACTGCTGAATATGTGAAGAAGCATAGTAAATTTGCCGTTAACAGCTCATGTTTTTCTTTCTTGATGCTTTTGAGCACTTGGGCATTGAAGGTAAAATTTCCAAACAAATAACACCAACACACTGATTTATGCGTACTTTTCAGTTAAGTAGCTATGTGCCCATGTAGCATTCTTATCACTTGCCTTCATCTTGTACGGAATGATGTGGGACTGTGGGAACTACAACAAACAAACACAATTAATTAAGCATTTCCTTTCTTAGCAGTATGTTTTAACGTATTATAAGTTTATGCTTTTCGAATGCTAACAATGTGGTATAATAATTTATGAATGGGATTTCATAGGACAAGCATTCTCGAAAGGGCCTTCAAGCAATGGTTCAAAAGAGGAAGAAATTGTTGAAGTATCTGCGAAGAACCGACTGGGATTCATATTGCCTTGTTCTCTCTAAACTTGGTCTTCGGGACAACCCAGATTATAAGAATTAAGACAATTTTGTGACCACTTTGTCTTGTTTTGTTTGCACCGGAGCTTTTGTGTAGTGGATTTTTTGCAATTATTTAATCTTTCCATTCACCTAGAGAGGATTTGAGTAATTTTAGTTTATTAACCCAACTCCCCTTTCCCTTCTTTTTGATCATTTCTTGTAGTCTGATGGAAACATATGCTTGGGTGTCCAGTTACAAGATTCTAATTGTAGAAACAAAAGATTATGATAAAGCGCAGCAGAAATTGCTCGAGGAGATGCATCTAGCCGTAGTGAATTTTGTTTCCATTCTTTTAGTTTCACTAGTTTGTTTTTGAGCATGTGCGTTACATATGGATTTAGTGCTAGACAAAGGTCATTAAATCTATTTAATAATATATATACTAAGAATTGAATAATAATTAGTATGAAAAAAATAATAATAACAAATAAACAAAATATAATAACAAGTGTAAAATTTATTTGATTTTTGTACCGACCTAAAAGCTTTGTAATTTTAATACAACATATTAAATGCCTTTTTCACAAGAAGTATATTATAAAGTTATATAGAAGTCTTATATAAAACACTTAATTCAACACAAATTTTAACTTTTTTAATTATTTTAGCTAAATAAAGTAGAGTTTGAATTTATTTGGAATACGAATATAAAAATATATGGAGTTATACACTTATAATCTTATATTATTTTATTTAATGTAAATTTAACTTAAAATTTTTATTTAATTATTTTAACCAAATAAAGTAGAATTTGAATTAATTTAGAATACTAATACTAATATGGAAATATATGAGCTTATACTGTTTTATTTAATCTAAATGTTAAATTTTTTTGTTTAAAATCAAGTGGCATATTTGTCTTCACAAAAAAAGAAAAAAACACTTAAGTTAATTGTACTTTCATATATAAAATTAAGTTATTGAAGATCCAAAGAGAAACCAATTGACGATCCAAACAACACCATTCAAAGCAATCCTTCTGTTCATTTTCGGCGATACATTTTCAGCAACATGTCTATGTTTAACTAAACAATTCTCTACAAAAAGCAAAAAAGCCAAATAGAAAAACAGTAGTATATCCCATTTGATAAGGCAATCCACTTGTTCCTTGTATATGCCTAATGCTTGGAAACTAGACATCCATGGCGCAGCAGGAGTTTCCTCTGATTTTCAGTTGTAAGGTCGTAAATTGGTGGGACTATCTTCTTCAGCGATGGCCTTGCAAACACCATCCAATCAGATATTAAAGCATTCACATTACAACATCCGTCCAAATTTATCTTCCTCAATCTTTCACAGTTTCTCACTACTTCCTCCACGCCTCTTGTGGCCACTGCCTCGCAACCCGCCAAATCCAACTTAAGGAGCCCAAAACATCTTTTCCCAATTGTCAATAACCCTGCATCATTTAACCCCGACCTCGCTGCATCCAAAATCTCCAATTTATTAAGTCCTACACCTGTCCCTAGATCCTTAATCGCTCCGCATTCATTGATTCGTAAATGCTTAATCTTCACACAGCTCTTCATAATTTCAGTAATGCCACCTCCTGAAATTCCCTGGCAAGAGCACAGATCAAGCAGCTCTAAATTGGGACTAACAGAAACAATTTTCTTAAGACATTCATCACTCAAATACGAATTCCTTTCTAATATGAGCGACTTTATTTCTGGGTTGTTCACAATCTCCATCACCATCAAGCAGTCGTCTTGACCAATGCTTGTTGTTCCCATTTCAATGTGATGCAGCAAAGGACAACCTTTTGCGAGGGTGAAGAAAGTCAAACTGGTCAGCTGATAGCACGAGCAGAGCTTTATGGCAGCTAGACTGTGCAGATATTGAGACAAATCACTCATCAACTGATCGGTGAGGAAAGGTACGTCAATAAGAGATAGGTACTCTAGAGACTGATACGTGCACAATAGCAAAGAGATTCCAGAGAAGGTGAACTGGGAGCAACCAGAGAGCGTGAACCTCTTCAATGGTATTCGGGCCTTTGCAATTGCACAAAGGTATTCATCAGGAATAGTTGAGGCATAGAAATCGAGCGTAGACAAATCTCTGCCAAGCAAGAGAGAATCAACGCAAAGTGATGATGCAGGAGGAATATAAATTTCGCTCAATTGAAGTACACTCAAAGCAGGACTGTTTTGCAACATAAATTGGATGCCCTTGTGGGTTATGAGAGAACATTCAAAAACTTCAATTTCTCTCAAGAACAAACAATTCAAGGACAGAGCAACAAGAGATCGATCAGTGATAAATTCGTTCCCAGAAATAGCAAGTTTACGAAGATTCCTCAAATTAGTCCACAAAGCCTCAATCCCACAATCAGTAACATTACCTTCACACGAAGTTGGTAATATGTCTGTATATCTGAAATCAGGGTCATAATTATTAGTAGGGTAACTAATATCAAGCTCCTCCAAGCCCGGCAGCGAATTGCCTATTACTAACAAATCGCTATCGCGCAAAATCTGAAGATTGGCACATCTCAAGACCTTCAGATTCTTCTTACGCAACCCTAATTCCTTCAAACCTAGTGTTGGCAAAATTACCTTACTCGAAATGTCCAGGGCTTCGAGGTTTGACAATGAAGAACGCGCAATTTCAATAACGATGGGATTGAGATCTCCGTGCAGTTGACTAAGATCTATGAATTTGAGGTTTTGGAATCTGTGAATAAGAATAGAGACAGTACCGTGAAGGAGTATTGTTGGATCGACGACGCTTAACCGGTGCCGGAGACGATTTGTCAGGGAGAGAAATCGTTTGCAGACTAGAGATGGGGATTCCAAGTGAGAGTGGTGATGGAGTCGATTGAATATCAATTCCCAGCATTCTTCTGGCAAATCAGCACAACATTCCCCCTTCTCCATTTTTAAGCAACTGTAGGGTCAAAAGATTGGAATTTTTAGCAACCGACGATGATATTTTATATATACATACATACATAGTATAGATATAGATATAGATAAAGATAATTAATGCGTCAAAAGGGAAATTAGGATTAAAATTCAGTTACCTTAGAGCTAGGGTTTGAAGGAAGAGAGAGATTGCGAGCGAGGTGGGCGATCGGTTAATAAGAGGGATACGCGTTGGTTCCACGCTGGCATTTCGCCGTTAACGGAGAATCTAATCATGTAGGCACGGGAAAATGAAATTTGAATTTCAAATAATTGGGGTGGGGGGAGCGATCTCTTTCCAACTCCAACTCCTTTTTCGTTTTCCGTTTTTTCCAAATTTCAATTTACCCCTACTACTCGTTGTACTTGGACAATGAAATGTTTTTGTTTGATTTTGTAAATTGTGACAGCTAATTCAATTCTATATATATGATGGAAAAAATCACGGACTCTTATTTCGTTTAAAATTGATGCAAATAATTTTGACTACATACTCTACCAATTTTTTAGCTATGTTTTTATTTTTTTAGTAATCATATACTTTTATCCAATTTTTATTATTTATAGTTCAACCCATTTAAAACTAGTAATTGCACACCTTTGTGTATATATCTACATTCTCGACCGGTTACTTGAGCTAAAGCAGATGTCACTATATGTTTTAGAGCTCACTTTTTCTTTTTTCATTGTACAAGGTTATTAAACATGTTTTTAGTATTTGCTTATTTTTATCAATCTTTATATTATTTACTTTCTAACCCATTAAATAATAGTAATCCTCACTCTTTTTTTTTAATATATACAAACTTTGAATTTAGCTTACTCTAAGGCCTCGTTTGGTTCACGGGTTTTAGTACTCGGGAAAGGAAAGTCGTTCCTTTCCTTTGTTTGGTAAACACAAATTCCGGAAACACTTTTCCGAGAGAGGAGAAAGTAGGGGGTAAAATCATTCCTCCCAAAACACATGGGATTGATTTTCCCATGTGATTTCCAAGCATTTATTACACAAATTTTAGATAATAATACTCTTACCTAAATACTTTACATGGTTTACCAAACACAAGAAAGGAAATTTGACAGGAAATTTACTTTCCCACCTCCATGAGAAAGATAAGGGAACTAATTTCCTTTCCGTGAACCAAACGAGGCCTAACAGACGAATAGTTAAGCCAGCAAGTTACAAGCAGTCAAAGAACTTTTGTTTGTCAGAACTTTTCTCATGTGGGGTGTACACACAAAAATACATATGCATAAATATGCAATTAAGGGTCTAATGTACTAGTAGCTGGACATGACAACGGCACTTTTTTACAATTTTATAATATTAGAAAGGTTAAGAATAAGAGTCTGAATAAGATGACAAAAATTTTACGTAAGATTTGTATAACTAAAGTAATCTACATAATTATAATAAATATGTTTGAATAATCTGATTTTTTAAGTTTGTAATGTTAACAATGCTGTAGGCAAGAATAATCTATATAAATGTTGATATTAATTACCATAAAAAATGAGTCAGTTATAATGTAAATGATTTTGTAGGCTCTAGCAATTGTATATAAGTATAGAGAATATTGAAGGAACGAAGTAATTTGTAACATGTAATGTTGTTATGTTGTAGGCAAAAATAAGATATAGTTCATTCCACTACTTAAAAAGTGGGGCACTAATACTAAACCTACAAACATAAGATGGAAGGCGTAAATGTTCAAAATATCTCACATTGATAGTATAATAAGAATGTTATTAATATATGTGGGAACAATTAATCTAAATTATAACTCAAGCTATCTATTTTATAAGATAATTCTCGTAGTTACGTAAAGTATTGGTAGTACAAGATATTTTTTTGTAAATATAAAATATTTTTTTATGGGGAGACGTAAATAAAGTAATTGTTATCTATATCGTTCTACTGAAATCCAACTAACAAGAGGATCGTAATTATAATTTATGGTGGGAATTTACTCGTGCTGCAATAAAATTGTGTCTGTAAATCAACAAAGATTTATAGATGATGAGGCGCGTTGTTCATGTTATATACAAGCTAGAGCTGCCCGTGACAGAAATTAATTGAAGTGAATCGAGTAATGGGCGCGTGTGGGTTGGAGTGGCTGGCTAAAGTAGATGTTTTAAAAGAAATAAAGTATTTGACTTCAATTTGACTGAAATAAATAAAGTGTTTAATTAGTTTTGAAAGACGAAACAAGAAAATTGGGGTTACACATATTTTCCCAACGTAATTGCACCTCGACTTTGAGTCTGTTCTTTTCATACAAATTCCAGCCAAGAAAAAGTAAATTAATTTGATAGGTTTGAATTGTAATTTGACCCAATATATATTTCCCACCTACCACGTTTCAATTTAAATAATGTTATTTTCATAATTCAAGTTAAAATTAGGATACTCTTATTACTAAAATGATTATCACTTTGTCAAAATATATTATTATTTTAAAAAGTTATTTTATATGCTTCAACCAATGTTGATTCACTATTTAGCAAGGTTAATAGGACTTTGGTCTCTTTTAAGCGCGCATGACATCTAGCCCATGTATATATCTTTATTAGAAAGTTGTATATAAACATCCCATTTCGAGACACCCCCACCCACTCCCAACATGCAGAACATAAAGGGATATAGGTGAGCATAAGGCCATCTCCAGCGAATGGCTAAAAGTATAAAACTTACCTTATTTAGCATGCAACAATGGATTCAAATTGGGGAAATGGAGAATGAAATGCTAAAGGGATGCTAAAGGTAGTAATCGACAAGCATTTACCATAGTCAATGGCTATAATATTTTCCTTTCATGGTCGATGTTGAGAACATCGGCTATGTTTTTTTCTTTTTTAAATTGCCATAGCCAATCTTCATTCCATTGTTCAAGGATATACACACAGCCAACCGCTGCACACTAGTCGTTGGAGGAGGGTTGGAAAAACGAGGTCGCAGCCGATGCACAATGCATCGTCAGTGGGATATACCATAACAGATGCACAGTGCATCGTCTGGGTAGCTTTATTTCATGGCCAATATGCATTAAATCGGCTATGGCTTTATTCCTCTTTTTTTTTTCATTTTCGCTGCATTCTCACTCGATATGGTATGCTTAATTTACCAACAATAGCATACCAATTCAGCATTATGCTGGAGATAGTCTAAGAGAATAGAAGGGGTTGACTCCCTGTTGGAGGGTCGGCCGGCACTAGTCTTTTCTCCTTATTGGAGCATAGCTTCTTTGTAGAGTCAGCGGGAGAGTTAAGGTTGGTTCTGGTGATTGGAGCCGGATGAATAGGTTTGCGGACCTAGTGTATGATTTTTTTGGGAAGTAAACAATATTTAAACACAGCCTATTAAGTATAGGCCATGTGTCAGTGCATGTTGGTTCTTATAATTGGGGCCGACTCAAAAGGCAAAGAGTATTTTCTGACAAGGGGGAAAGTTGAGAAAAATGTCAGACGATGTGATTGGCTGGAGTGCTGGGAGTAAGCCTACCGTCCTAAAGCAGGGAATCGATCGCATGTCTTTACATTTTTTGGTGTTACAAATATCCCCTCGGTTGATAGTTAAAGGGATCCAAAAAATTAAAACCTGAAGAAAACAGTCATGCATTGCAGCCATTGATACTCCCTTAAATTCTTTCTTAAAGTAAGTAAGTAAAAAATAAGTGTCGCTGTTAAAGTGAACAAATGAAGGAAACTACGACCTCTTAGCCAAAGAAAGAAAACTAGATAGGAGTGCACCGCTTAAGGTAACATCCTCGTCTCTCTTATTTATTTTCTTTGTTTACGGTATATTTATGATAGTAATTAAATATGGATATCCATACATATAAGGTGGTATAAGCACCCGCCATTTGAGATTTATAATCTATGTAAGTATTAAACATTAAAAATGATGTAAAAAAACAAAGTTATAAAGAATCTTACTCTTGTTAAGTTGTTGGTTCATGATCATCAAAGAGGCAGGGTCTTTTAACGAAGATGTAAGAATATTAAGAAGGCAACGATGGTGGCTTATTGATTATCGGAGGGAATGAAACAAGTGGCCGCGCACACAGGTGAAGGCAGCGACAGCCATGGCTCGTTGGAACCAACATTTGGTGCTGGTGGTGTAAATAAGAACGGCAGTGGCTCTACCAGATTCTTAGGTATTATATGAGGTGGAAGGAACAAAATAGGTGCCTGTGGAAATGGGAATATTGGCGTGAGAAGTAGTGGAGGCGTGAACTTTTTTGGACCGGGGGAATTAAAAATGTAAAATAAGGTCTGGCGAATTAAATATGGGGATAAGCGGCAGTGCCGGTTACAAGTCAGGTTGAGGTAGTGGGAGGAGAATATAAGGTGGAAAGAAAATGGGATGGTCTGGAGTGTCAAGGACTATGTGTCACAGGGCGTCCTTTGATGGCACAAAGGAGGTCGCGTGAGCGACGATGTTAACCGTTAGTACAGTCAAGTTCAATTGAATTTTATTTACAATTAACTATCAACATGCAACAACAGTAATTTAAAAAGAGCTTGAGCATAAATTGAAATCATTTCATTTCATAAAACTTAATTATATGAAAAGCTATTACAATATGAAAGAAAATAAGAGCTTAAAACAAAGTGCTAGACAACGTGCATTGGTAGGCAACTCGAATATGAGGCAGATGGTCTTATCCCACATATAACCACTTAATGAAAATACCAAAGTTGTAACAATGCACGTTGGCTCACACAAGTTACAAGAAAACGATTACAAAGGAAATGAAGATGCAATTACAAAGGAAATTCCTAGATCTATTTACATGAAAATAATATTTACATATGATTGAGAATACATTTCTCCAAAAAAATAGCCTATGCACAAGTCTAAAACTAGATGATACTTAACGACCTGATAGTACTGGTGCTGAATCGTCTATTGGGTAGGGTTGTGCTGCACTCGGGCGCGTGCACGGTGTCGTTGAAGTGTAGCCAGTCAATTTGGTGATCCACTTCTCTAAATGGAGGCAACTTATTCGGAAGGTTGTCGGGCATCACATCTTCGAACTCAGCTAAATCTCGACGAATAGACTTTGGCAAGGGCCCTAACGTGTCCTGAATTTCATCCTATTTTAGTGTTACCATAAAGTGGGGTTGTTATGCTTGAGGCCCTTCTTCAATTGGATCGCCGAGAGAAACTTTCCACTGCTAGATGGGTTATCACCGAGATAATACACAAATTCTTGCCTAATATTATGAGGCTATTAATACAGGGCATAACTCTCGCCTTTATTTCTCTTAAGAACTCTAACTTCAAGATAACCTTGAAGTCATCCATCACCATAACTGAAAAGTTGGCTCTCTCTTCATAGGGGCCAACCTTCATTAACACAGATTTTGTTATTCCAGCAATAGGTTGAACAGTCGAGTTAATGGGCTTTACACGACCTATTATTTTCTCCAAAAGAAAGCCTAACTGCTCGACTTTAGTACTCTCCAAATAGTTGTGCGTTGCGCCTGTGTCCAACATGGCCCGAATCGGTTTTCCATTTATCTTAATATCAACTTACATTAGGCCCTTTCCTTAAAGGCTCTTCCCGACATCTGCCCCCCTTCGAGGTTGATTCCATTTTCTCTTTATGTTAGGGTCATCTTCCACCATCATCGAGTTGCAAGAATGCATGAACTGTCCCTGTTAAACATCGAATGAGGCTCCCTCATACTTTCACTTTTTTTTTTCAGACTCTGTACAATCATTCGACTGAGTCTGGTTGGATTGCCCCGAAGTGGATGGTGCCTTAGAAAATATGCCGCCATACCTAACGACGAGAGTATTTAGGAGTTTCTTGTCAGGGCAATTGGCCATTAAATGGGGACCGTGGCACAATTGACAAGGTTCGGGGGTGAAGGGCTTCTTCCTATTACTGCTGGCTTGGGAGTTTCCCGTGAACTTGCTTCAATTTCTGAAATTATTTTGTTGGTTGAAAGATCTAGAAATCGCATTGCCTCCCCTATCTGGTTTGGCTTGATAAGATTACTTTTTTTCTCCCCCATTCTTCGTTTGTCCATTTTTAGAGTGTTTGTTTTAGGGCCCGTACTATAATCTTGCAAACATTCGGCTGCTGATATGGCTTGGGTTTACGTCTTAACTTGTCTTCGATTTAATTCATTCTTGGCCCATGGTTGTAATCCAATTATGAAAAAAAAATCCTGTCGGCATCATTCATATCGTGGATATCTAACATGATTGTGGTGAATGCGTTCATGTACTCTTTGATGCTTTTATAGTGTTTTGTCTGTAAGAGTTCCTGATGAGCATTGTACGAGGTGTTTTTCGGAAGGAATCGAGCACGTGGTTCCCTTTTCAGGGCCTCCCACGTGTTAATCTCGTAGTCACCCTCTTGAATATTGTTGTATTTGTTTCTCCACCACAACTTGGCATCATTTTGCAAGGTGTTTGTCAGAAGAAATCGAGCACGTAGTTCCCTTTACAGGGCCTCCCAGGTACCAATCTCGCAGTCACCCACTTGAATATCGTTATATTTATTTCTCCACCACACACTACAAGAAAAAAACACTTCGATGACAAAGAAAATACGTCGTGAAAAGGTTTCAACGACACATTTGTGGTGTCGTCTAGAGGGGGTGTCGTAAAAAGTTTTCCACATTCGACAACATTTACGAGGTGTCGTGGGTACCCAATGACGACAACAAATATGTGTCGTTGAAAGGCTTTTCTAAGACAGTTCAGTAGTGTCATGAAAAACATGACCTTTACGACAAATGTTACTTGTCGTGGAACACATTGTCATGACAACCACTAAGTGTCGTGGAACACAATGTCATGACAACCACCAAATGTCGTCAAAACCTTATCACCACAAAGTTACTCCCCTAGTGAAATAGTTAACTATTACTTATTTAACAAACAATTCAATCATTCAAAAAGCATCCATAATCTATAATCAAAGCATGGCATTGGATTGAAAAAATATTCAAACTTCATATTAATATTTGGCAAATTAGTTGTCTTACACTAAAGGACAATGAAATAAAAAGACCTAACATGTAAAACTAACATTTACCAATCTTAAAAAAAAAAAAAGAAATGTTCGTTTCATTCGAAATAATCCAAAAAAAGTCTTCAGTTGCATTAATGCAAAAAAAGTCGTAATTTGCAGCGATCCAAAAAGGTCTTCATTCATTGCAATCCAAAACGGTCTTCATTCGCTGCAATCCAAAAATGTCTTCATTCATTCCAATCCAATAAAAGTCCCATCCTTCACATTTTAATGAATACCTGAAGAATAATAGATAACTTAACACATTTAATTAGCAACCCCAACTATACATACCTATATATAACATATATGAGGTTATCATTGGCTACAACTACAACCCACAATCAAACTGGTGCAATAATCAATGTGAAAAAAATCGTGTACATATGGATATCTGCTCTCTTCATTAAAGGCATGCATTTGGTTATTGAACTTAATTAAGAACTGATTCATTATTCTCTATCTCCAGTTTTGTACTCATTAAAGGAATGCAATAACATTTTTTATGGGAAATAATATTAGCACTCCATTTTAGTACTCTAGTACTCCACTTTCATTTTTAGTGACATAAAAAGTGTCCCAAAACATATATATAAGTGTCACTAAAAATAAAAGTGGGCTGCCTTAGAATAAAAGTAGAGTGCTAATATCATTTCCCTTTTTAACTTAACATATCGCCTAGTCACTTAATTAATTAGCCTATATACATTGATGATCCAAATATTCTCAAAGAAAAGAAGAGCTTTAAGGAAAACTAATATCATTAGATGAATTGCTTTCTGATACACGTACATAGCAGAATTTTGTATTAAAATTCTGAATTGGTACATAAATAAGAATTTTGCAGATTCAAGGTGCAATAATAGGAAGGCATAAACTTACCCAATTCCAATTCCAAATGTGTCAAATTTTCACAATATTAATAGCACTGCATTCTTATATTGTTCACTAAATCCAAACCAAATGGAAGAAAAAAAAAGATAATAGCAACAACAATTAATAAGCAAAGGACCTAAAACTTATTTATTGCTACACCTATTGTATTATTTCATTGGATATTGAAAGTTCAATTATCTAACTAAAATTAATCACAAGTTAAAGAAAAATATATTTGAATGAAGATTACATACCTGCACTAATCAAATTTTATGTATCTGTGTGACCATGCGATAGTACTTCCTTTTGCATCATCAAGTGTTGAGAATACATCAGAGTATCAATATACCGGCACATTGGACAGTAATGTTTCAAGATCCCAAACTTTATAGCAATTTGGTCCAAGTATTTAATGGTGTACTAAAGATTGCTGATTGGTAGATTCAATTTGTGCATTAGCCACCACTTCGGTTCCTACCCAATGTAAAAGTTTGCAAAAAGCATTAGCCAGATTATGAGCACTCGGTACGAATGCACTATCTTGATTAGACTAATAAGAAAATAAAGACAAAATATTAACTGAAGCAAATATTCTTGTAGAAGTTGAGAATATATTATAAGTAAGCTAGAACTAATATATTGAAAATTACCTGCGGACTAGGTACAATATTGTACGCCACGTCCTCGCGACCGCCTCTAATTTGATCCTACACGGAAAGTACATTAATTTATGAAAAAACATACTAAAACATAATATGTGTGTATTAAAAGCAAGGTAGTAACAAACTTTATTTACTACCATATTTGTCCTATTCCCTTGTAACAACAAAGCTTCCATTTGCATCTTCCATTGAATTAATTATTTCAGTTGATTTTCAAGGGTTGTTACCCTTCCAGTACTTTGTACTATTGCATCTACCTTTAACAGCTTCATTAACACATTTCCCATCCTTTCTTGTATGCCCTTTTAACCAAACATCTACTCGACGAATTGCTTTAACTTGCCTTTCCTCTTTCTACAGATTGAATAGGAATACATTATCATTCAAAAAATATTACCATAAAAAATACTACAAAAAATACTATCATTATAAAACTACTACCATAAAAAAGTATTGAAAAAAATACCATCATTAAAAAAAAGTATACCATATCTTCGGTTAGTCTTGCATAGCCTTTGCGACTCTTCATATATGTTGTACAACCTGGATATAAACTTATTCATCCCATCTTGATACTCCTTGGTAAATCTACAAATAATGCAAATTAAAACCTTTCGCATTGGAGAAATGGCATGTTATATTTAATTTATAAATACAATTAGCAAAGAACCTTGGAAATTGCAACCAATCTTTCTCCATTGTCAATAGTCCACTAATTAACTTCTAGTATGTTTGAACTTAACCAAATAAGAATAAAAATCATACAATAAACTAAGAAAAACTAGTAGAAAATATACATGAACTATAATTATGTAACTTTGTACACATCCAAATGAAAAGATATTGCAAATGTATAAAACTATATTTTATGAACCTAATTATAGTTAAATTACCGTTTAGCTGTCCCAAAGATTTTCTCGAAAAATCGATTATGACACCTCAGCTTTGCCATGAGTAGTAGTAGAGTCGACCTGGAAGAGATGGAAAGAGACTAATTAGATATCCTTTATGAAGAAAAATACGTACATCTATACTATATATCAAACACATAATTCAAAAAAGATATGTATATAATAATACTAAAAAGAGGATTTGAACTAATGACCATGACCATAAACAAATATTGTGCCCTGTACTACTGTGTAATTTTATATTTTCACAAACTAAAAAAAATAAAAAACTAGACATGGTGCTTATGTGTACTACTGTGTAATTTTATATTTTCACAAACTAAGATTCTTTTACTACCTAAAAAAAATTATTAATTAAGAGAGATCGTCAATTGGCCAAAAACTATATATACCAAACTATTAATAATATTAGACAAACCTCATATCTATATACTCTGTCTAAGTGCAACTTGATTAGTCTAGTTGGAAAGACGTCCACTCAAATTTAAGAGAGGTCAATTTCAAGTTCGAGTTCTACTAAATAGATTGAGATAGGAAGAGACTAATTAGAACTCCGTTTTGAAGAATAACACATACACCTATATATATATATATTATATCAAACACGTACATAAAAAAAATGTACAGAGAATTATTTTATAATAATACTAAAAAGAGGATTTGAACTAATGATCATGACTATAAACAAATAGTATGCCCTATGCTACTGTATAATCTTACATTTTCACAAAGTAAAAACAACTTACGTGTAGTCCATCATAGTTATATGATACTTCAATTTTCTCAGATTCTTTTACTACCCAAAAAAATATTTATTAAATCCATTTTGTACCCCATATATAGTTCTGACATATTTCTTCGTCTCACTCTCTAAGCACACTCCACCTTCGTTCCTATTGGAGATTTTTGGATCTGTGATATTTTAAGGGACATTAAGGCATCATATGAGAATTTTTTAAGATAAGCACAGGCTTTTGCAGTCCATCTAAGAATCCATCATAGCCATAGGGATGGCAACGAGTCGGGTTTGGCCAGACCCGAACCGCTTATAAACCCGTCCAACTCGAACCCGCTCCAACTCGGTGCGGTTTTATTTCCTAAAACCCAAACCCGACCCATCTCACCATGACCCGACCCGTGGTAATTATAGTATATTATAAGGGAATTTAAGGAATAAAATACTATATTCGGGGCAGGGTAGGTCAAATGGGTTAATTTTGTGCAAACGCGAACTCACCCCAAAGATGAAAAAAAATCTACTTCTGTTAAATCTTAACTATTAAAAGAGAGTTGAGCCCAAGGTTAGTCATTGTAGGTAACTATCACTACTTTTTTTTAATTATTTTTTTTCAAATTAAATGTATATGAGTAATATTACTATTATATTTGACCTCATTTCAATTTGACAGATGTGAAAAGCTTAAATTCTTCTAAGTGAAACAACAAATATACATAGGGTAATATATACACAGCAATTTCAGCTATGACAGAAAAAGAAAAGGTCATTATACTGCGGACCTGTGGATATATCAAAAAAGAGATAATAAATCCAACCACAAATCTCACATGGAATATGATATAGTTACAAGAATGAATGTTTTAAAGAACTTGTCATGACCATCCATCCCATGAAGAACATAGTCCTAATTCAGCTATTTAGGATGAGGATCTAACGAAATATCTGGGACTTAATAGGGGCTGTAAAATAAACCGACCCGCTTCAACTTCAATTGGATCAACTAGATACGACATGAAATTAAGCCTGATTCCCTTTAGTCCGGAAACTTAATCAATTTTCTATGAGACTTTTCCTTAATCATCAAAGGAGTGCAGAGGGGAGCTTGGGGTGGGGGGTTGGAGGAGTCATCATAATTATGTTGTGCATATACAAAATATGAAGGAAAAAAAAATGCATACCCATGTTGCAGTTCAATGTCTTAATGAAGCATGCTTTATTAAGATTTATAGAGTTTGCATGTCTCACCGTAAAAATATTTAGTACAATCATTCATTTAATTCTACTTTATGTGAGTTATCAGTGTATCATAATCAGTGCTTCATAGGGTGGTCTATACTACATTGCTATTGCTTATCATATGGGCCTTTATCTAATTGAATCATTCCAGTCTTTCTATTAAATTAGTTCCCATCCATTCTAAGCTAATTCGGTGGATGTATTATGATAACGTCTTAAAAACAAGAGTAATCTATAAAAATGAGTTACATGTACAACATAATCTAATCTAGTATAAATTAAAGTAAAATAATCTATTAAAGCAAAAAAAAAAGCCATAAATTGAAAAACCCCCAAAGTTGGAATTAGAACAACCCCCCCAAAAAAGCCCTAAATTGAACCCCCAAAGCTGGAATTAGAACAAACCCCAAAAACATAGAAAACTACAAAAGCCCTAGATTGAATTAATGTAAAAGAAAATCGAAATAACCCCCAAAGAATGCAACAAATACACACTAAGATCTGGAAATACAGATGTATATATATATAGAGAGAGGGATATATATATATAAAGAGAGATAGATTGAGAGATGAAATTGGTACCTGTAGAGAGGAAATCGCTAGTTGGAGAGATTGATTGAGAGAGAGACACAGAGCAAGAGAAAGAGATAGAGAGAGATAAACACATCGATTAGAGATAGAGAGAGAGACTGTCCACTTTTGATTGATAGATAAAATATCCATTTTAATTAAAAAAATCTCACAAATAGTGGCCTGAGCGCCAAAATTAATTGGTAGCGGGAATGAACCCGGGAAATATTTGGGAGCAAAATTTAATTTGAGTTTTACGACATCTTTCTAAGTGTCGTCTAATTGATATAGATTTAACCACGTAGCATAGTCTGTCGTGATATCAAATTCGACGACATGCATTGCTAAATTGTCGTAAATAATTTAACGACATCTATAATTTGTCGTAGAATACCATCTTCCACAACACTTAAAAAATATTGTCGCGGGTTTTCATAGGAAGGATTTTTTAACGACATTTATTTTCAAAATGTCATCCTTATGCATATTTAACGACATTTTGAGACTAATTGTCGTCAAAAGTGTGTCGTAGAAACGCTTTTTTCTTGTAGTGACAATTTGTCATCCCCAGATAAGTGCATGAACGCGGTGGATACCTTTGTTTCCTCTCCATCAACTTTTGTAGCGCCAAAATACTGTTCCATGACAAAGATAAAGTTCTTTAATTTTCTAACATCACGAATACCAGTGAATGCCTTAGGGTCGAGCACTTTCATCTTCGTTCGCTCCCCACCCCAACTGGTGAGTTAGTAACCACCATAGACACGATAGTCAATTTTTAATTGATTTGGATGATTTCATCTCTCATCTCATCGATCATATCCCCAAAATTTCTCCCTGGTGGGTTTCCTAGAGGCTTTGAAAGCTTTTCTTTAAAGCTTGTATGCAGTCTACGAGCGTGGATGAGCTACCAGATGCATCCCTTGGTGGGGCAATTTGGGCCAGCATCTCTAAATTTTGCACGCGATTGCGAAGAGAGAGCGTTCCACCCATATTTTTCATCAATGAGCCGACATTCTTTTCGAGGGCTTTAATTCGCTGACTATTGATTCCCATCGTAACGTAGCAAGTAACATAAACTAGGTCTCATAAAGGTAGCAATTGAAACAATCCCTCTGATACCAACTATGACGAAGCGTCCTTTGATGGCACAAAGGAGGCCGCGTGAGCGATGGTGTTAACCATTAGTCCAGTAAAGTTCAGTCGAATTTTATTTACAATCAACATGCAATAACAGTAATTTGAAAAGAGTTTTAGCATAAATTGAAATCACTTCATTGCATAAAAACTTGATTACATATAAAGCTATTACAATATGAAAGAAAGTAAGAGCTTGAAACAGAGTGCTAGACAACGTGCACTGGTAGGCAATTCAGATGTGAGACATATAGTTTTATCCTCATCTATAACCACTTAATGAAAATACTAAAGTTGTAGTAGTGCACGTTGGCTTACACAAGTTACAAGAAAACGATTACAAAGGAAATAAAAATGCAATTACAAAAGAAATTCCTAGATCTATTTATATGGAAACAATATTTACATATGAGAATACACTTTTCCAAAAAATCAGCATAAGCACAAGTCTAAAATTACATGATGCTTGATGACCCACTGGTGTTGGTGCTAGATCGCTTGTTGGATTGTGCTGTACTCAGGTGCGTGTACGGTGTCGTTGAAGTGTAGACAGTCACGGGTGATGTTAGGAAGCATTCCGTGACACTATGTCTGGTTGAGCTACTAGGTCTATTAAATTTGAATTTATTCCCACTTGTATAAGAAAACAAAAATAAACAAGGGTGCCCCAATGATGAAGGCATCTATTGTCAAAAAAATAAAATGGATAAAGGCATCAATCAATCAATTAACCCGAAAATTGGTCTAGTTTAAAAATTCACAAGCTTTAATAAGCCTGTATTTATAAATAGAATAAAATAAGCTTGTAATAAGCTTTTATAGATAAAATGAAATAGTCTAGTTTAAAAATTCACAAGTTGTAATAAGTAGGAAAGTAAAGTTCTTGTCAACTTTTTTTTTTTGCGTTTGGTAAAGTATGGAAATTTCTTTTCTTGTGTTTGGTAAACTGGTAAAGCATGAAAAGTATTTAAGCAGGAATATTTTTGTTTGAAAATTTTGTAATAAATGCTAAGAAATCACAAAACAAAATTAATCCCATAAATTTTGAGAGAAATGATTTATCACTATTTTTTACTTTGTCTGTTTTCAAAATTTTTTCTTACCAAAATAAAAAAAAAATACTTTTCTTTTTTAATTAATCAAATCCGTAAAACAAACAGCCCTTATTTCTTTCATTTACGAGAGAGAGAAAGGGAAATGGGGTTTCACAAAAATCCAATTATTTTGCCAATTTAAATAATTGCACTTGGAGTCTATTAATGTATCATCACAAGTGGACAAAGTAAATTAAAATAAAATATAAGATAGTTAGATTTATAGGCGAATTGTAATTTGACGTAATTAATCCTTCCTTCTCACGTATATATGTACCCATCGCGCAACAGTTGAAATAGTATATTTTTCCTAATTCGAAGTTAATAAAAGGGAAAAAGAAAAGAAGTAAAATTAACCTCAAACTCAAGAAATTAATATATAGAAATAACTGCACCATACATACATACACAAATATATATTATGAGAAAATATTAGCGAATTACAATGGCTGTACTAGCCTTACAAACTAGCAATTAATTCTTAGGTATATATTACTTCTATCTTTCAAGTAGATCGATCCTCATCTGGCTGGGTTAAGAAGTAGAATTTATTTCTTGAACGGAGGCGAATCTGGCAGTGATGGTGGCTCATCGATGATCGGAGGGAAGGAAACAAGTGGTGGTGCCGGTGACGGCAGAGGCAGCCATGGCTCGTTCGAACCAAAATCCGGTGCCGGTGGTGTAAACGAGAACGGCAGTGGCTCTACTGGATTGTCTCTTGGTATCATCGGAGGTGGGAGAAACAAATTGGGTGATTGTGGAAATGGGAATATTGGTATGAGAGGCGGCAACTCCTCCGGCGGCGGTAAAATGAGTTCTGGCGGATTAAATATGGGGACAAGTGGTGGTGCCGGTGGCAAGTCAGGTTGAGCTGGTGGCAGGGGAATGTCCGGTGGAGAGAATATGGGAAGGTCTGGAGTGTCAGGGACTATATCCGGTGGTGATAGCCATGGAAATATTGGTGGCGGCGAATCGTCGAGTGGAGGTGGGTATATTATTGGCTCTATTGGTGGTGATGGGGTTGGAATAGCAGGCGGTGGAGAAGGTGGCGGCGGTGATGGAACTAGTGGAGGCGGTGGTGACGGTGGGGGTGGTGAAGGTGAAGGTGAAGGTGGGGGTGGAGATGGAGATGGAGATGGTATTGCTGGTGGAGGTGCGGCAACTACTGGCGGTGGGGATGATATGACTGGCGGCGGGGATGGTGAGGGAAGTAGTGGAGGTGGAGATGATATGAGTGGTGGGGGAGTTGAAGGAATTAGTGGTGGTGGTGGTGAAGGGACAAGTGGTGGCGGCAGGGGAGTGGTGGGAGGTGAAGGGACCAGCGGCGGTGGTCGTGGAGGGGTACGACGAGGAGGGGAGGGGGAAGGTGGTCGTCTGGGCAGAAAGGGGTTGTTAGGGGAGGAACGTGAGAAAGGCCATTGGCCACAGCTTCCGAACAGGTATTGGTAAAGTGGGTCACAGTTTGATGATGATGATCGTCTCCCACGGCCGCCGGTGCTGCCTCTTCTGCTACCAGTACCGCCGCCGCCGCCGCTTCGTCTTCTGTTGCTTCTGCCATTGCCGCTGCTGCTTCTTCTCGAGGTTCTCTTTTGTTCAATGTCTTGGTGGTGGTGATTGTTTTTGGGATTGAGAGTTGTGGTGGTGGATTCTGTTATAGAAGAGGTAATCAATAATAGCAATGCTAACAAAGTGAAAATTACTATGTTTGCTTTCATCTCTTGTTGCCTTGCCTTGTAGTAGATTAATTTTGCTTTGCATGCATGAATTCACAGAGGCAAACTATACTATATAGGTTACTTATATATATATATTTTTTGGTCTTTCACATATTTTAAGAGTAAGTAAGGAGAAAGGTGAATGTGTAGTTATGGTAATTGATTAACGTGGGAGGATACGATGCAGTGAATGAAATGAATATAAAATAAAATGGGGGGAGGGAGTGTTAAAGACGGCTATAAATAAGGTACGAATGTCGAGAGCTATGGATTAGGCTTGAGAGAGAGAGAGAGAGAGAGAGAGAGATGAGAGAGCAATAAATAATAATGCACGCAGCGCGCAGGGAAAGCTAGATACCCTTGTATATGTTATACCTACTTGGTATTGTCGATATAAAAAAATTTAATAATTAAAAAATAATAAGATTAAATAAAAATATATCTTTTGAATTAACAATTAAACTATACAACACACACGAAAAAATCAACACATCAATTTCAACTCACGGTCAAAGACAACCTGATGAACAGAGCTCATAGGACAACTCCAAAAGGATCCATATAAATGTATATTAAAAAATATATCTATTCATATAAGATCAAATAAAAATATATCTAAACAATATATATATATTAAAAAAATTATAATAAGCTAGACTTTTTCTAAATTCATATAAATGAGTTATTATAAATAAAAATATCAATCGATCTAATTGTAAAGTATGGAAGGTTTACTAAAGTCAAACTCAAGATGTCAAAATATATATATATATATATTCGACCTGACTGGATTGAAATGGTTTTAATTGAAAAAGTTGAATTAGTCCCCATTTATAATATGATTAAATTTGAACCCGTTTCGCCACCTCCTTAAAGCTAGATTGGGTCAATTTGTCATCCATAATCATTCATTAATATATAATTACACAAATGGTATTATTGGTAATAACACTAGTTTACAAAAGTAATGTGCTTTCATTTTATTTTTATTTTTTAAAAAATACTATTTAAATTTGTAAAAGATTAAACTTGATCATCTAATGGTTCATAAATTATTTTATTTATTTATTATAATAAAATATGAGCCATTGATTTAATAAATTAATGATGTTATAATTCTTTCTTTTATAATATAGATGAATGTACAAGTAAATGATTATATACTTCTCCTTTTTATCTGTTTTTTTTTTAATTTTTTTTTATTTCGAGAATTATTATATGGGATATTCGGGATAGATATTTTGCATATCTCAATGTATAATTATTATTTTAATAATTTTAAAAATAAATCTTAAAAATACTTGGTGAAATCATAAATTATTCCGGCAACAAAGGCAGAGTTGAAAGGGAGGAGATTTAATGCATGGGTATGTGTCACGGGGCGTCCTTTGATGGCACAAAGGAGGCCGCGTGAACGACCGTGCTAACCGATAGCACGGTTGAATGTGATCGAATTTTATTAACAATCGATGAACAACATGCAACAACAGTAATTTGAAAGAGAGCGTGAGCACAAATTGAGATTACTTCATTGCAAGAAAATTAGATTACATGGAAAGCTATTACAGTTCGAAAGAAAGTAAGAGCTTGAAAGCAAGTGCTAAACAACGTGCACTGGTAGGCAACTCGGGTGTGAGGCAGATAGTCTTATCCCCACATATAACCACTTAATGAAAATACCAAAGTTGTAGCAGTGCACGTTGGGTCTTACAAGTTACAAGAAAACTTATACAAAGGAAATGCAATACAATTACAAAGGAAATTCCTAGATCTAATTACATGGAAACAATATTTACATATGAGAAACCTAAACATAATAAAAAAACTAGATGGCGCTGGATCGCCTGTTGGGCCGTGCTGCGCTCGGGCGCAAGCACGGTGCTGATGAAGTGTCGTCGATGTCGGTCACGAGTGCTATTGGAAGGCACCCCGTGACATCCTCCCCCACCAAAGCTGTTGACGCCCTCGGCAACTGGTCGAGGTATGCTGTGATCTGGTCCTGGAAGGCCGATAGGTCTGATGCTCTTTCCCAAGTGTTCTCTTCTGGGTCTCTTCCTGCCCATTTGACAAGGAACTCTTGGTGTTGTTTGCGAGAAGCTGTCACAACTCGATCGGCCAGGATGGCTTCCACTGACTGCTTCCCTTCTGCTCTCTGCTTTAGCCCTGGACGACTAGACTCTCCCCGGGATGGATCGGTTGTGTCAGCAAAGTACGGTTTCAGCATGCTGACATGAAATACTGGGTGAACCTTCAGCCAGCTAGGGGGTTCAATCCGATAAGCCACTTTCCCAATTTTCTTCACAATCCTAAGCGGCCCCTCATATTTTTGCAGAAGGCGTGGGTCTCGACCCCTCAAGAACTTCCTATCTTGTGGAAGGAGCTTCACCATTACGAGATCTCCTACTTGGAACTCTAACGGTCGCCTTTTCTGATCTGCATACTTCTTCATTCGATGGGTGGCTTTCTCCAGGTGCGAACGAGCCAACTCAATATTCTGCTTCCACTCTTCTGAGAAATTACGGGCTCTAGGAGATTTTGAAACTGGCATCGAGTTGGCGGTGTGAGGAAGGATGGGTTGTTGTCCAGTAACGATTTCGAAGGCGCTTTTGCCTGTCCCGGAGTTTTTCTGGGCATTGAAGCACAGTTGAGCCACATCCAATAACTTGACCCAATTTCGTTGTGTTGCACTAGCAAAATGGCGCAGATATTCCTCAAGCATTGCGTTGTATCTTTCAGTCTGCCCATCGGACTGAGGGTGGTAACTGGAGCTCATACACAGTTTGGAACCGAGAACCTTGAAAAGTTCCTTCCAAAAATTTCCCGTGAATCGTGAGTCCCTATCACTAACAATGCTCCGAGGAATCCCCCAATACTTAACCACATACTTGAAGAATAGTTGTGCAGTCTCCTCTCCTGACGTGTTCTTTGGAACCGCAATAAAAGTGGCATACTTCGAAAAACGATCGACAACCACAAGGATAGTCGTCAAGTCCCCCACTTTGGGCAGACCTGATATGAAATCGAGCGAAACGCTTTCCCAAGGTCGCTCTGGGATGGGTAGAGGTTCCAGTAACCCTGCAGGCTGTCTCCGCTCGATTTTGTCTTGTTGGCAGATCAGGCAAGTCCTAACATAGCTCTCCACATCGTCTTCCATTTGAGGCCAGTAGTACCCTTGCTTGAGGAGGGCCAACGTCCTTTCTTGACCAGGGTGTCCTGCCCATAAGGTATCATGGCATTCTCGAATCAAGGTCCGTCTCAACTCCCCTACTCGAGGAACAAACACTCGATTTCCCTTTGTCGAGATGAACCCGTTGTCTAACCAAAACTGACGTGTCTTCCCCTTCTCGATCATTTTCAATAGTTGGGCAGAAACAGGATCTTGCGGTAGCGCATTCTTGATTTTGTTTCGGATTTCGGTAGACACTTGGCTGTCGATTCGAAGAATGGCGTTAAGGAACGCGTTGGACTGTTCGTTGAACTCCACCCTGCGACTCAAAGCATCTGCTACTTTATTGGTCGAACCCGCCTTATACTCCATCCAAAAATTGAATTCAGCTAGTAACTCTTGCCACCTTGCTTGTTTAGAACTCAATTTTGGTTGACTAAGAAAGTGGCTGACCGCAGTGTTATCTGTCTTCACAAGAAATCGAGAACCAAGAAGGTAGTGCCGCCATAACCTCAGACAATGGACAACTGCTAGTAACTCCTTCTCGTGAGCAGAATACCTCCTCTCGGTGTCATTGAGCTTACGACTTTCGTATGCTACCGGGTGGCTCTCCTGCATTAAGACTCCTCCGAGGGCAACATCTGATGCATCGGTGTGCACTTCGAACGGCTTGGTCACATCCGGTAGAGTAAGAACCGGGTCTTCAGACATAGCCTTCTTTAAAGCATCGAAGGCGGCTTGGCACCCTGTCGACCAGTCCCAAACTTTTGCCTTCTTTAGTAGTTCCGTCAGGGGCAATGCGATACTGGAGTAGTCTTTCACGAACTTTCTGTAGTAATTCGCCAGTCCCAGAAAAGAACGGAGTTCCGACACATTGGTGGGCGCTTGCCATTCCTGAATAACCCTGACCTTAATCGGATCCATTTGCACTCTCCCTTGTTCAATGATGTGGCCAAGAAATTTGATACGCTTCTGCGCAAAAGAGCACTTCGACAACTTGATATACAACTCATGTTTTCGAAGTCTCTCAAATACCTTCTTCAGGTGCTCTTCATGTTCTTCCATGTTTTCGCTGTACACAACGATATCATCGAGATAAACAACGACAAAATCATCCAGGTAGTCCCTAAGAACCTGATTCATTAAGGTGCTGAAAGTGGCTGGAGCATTGGTTAGCCCAAATGGCATAACAAGGAATTCATAAGCCCCGTATCTGGTGACGCATGTGGTTTTTCCCTCATCTCCTGCTGCAATGCGAACTTGCCAATACCCGGATCTGAGATCGAGCTTAGTGAAAACTTTTGCCCGGCTGAGTTGGTCAAAGCAATCAGCCACAAGAGGGATCGGGTAGTTATTCCGAATGGTTACCTTGTTGAGAGCACGATAGTCGACACACATTCTCAAGGAGCCATCTTGTTTCTTTTGAAAGAGGACTGGGGCCCCGTACGGCGATTTGGCTGGCTGCACTAAACCTGCATCCAATAATTCCTTTAGCTGTTTTCGAAGTTCTGCCAGTTCGGGCTGGGACATCCGATAAGCTGCTCGAACTGGAGGCTTAGCACCCGGCACTAGTTCAATCTGGTGGTCCACTTCTCTACGTGGAGGTAACTTCTTCGGAAGGTTGTCGGGCATTACATCTTCGAACTCGGTTAACACCCGTCGAATGGATTTCGGCAAGGGTCCTGACGTCTCCTGAATTTCATTCCATTTCAGCGCGGCCACAAAAGTAGGGTTGTCGTGCTTCAGTCCCTTCTTCAGTTGAATTGCAGATAAAAACTTCCCACTACTGGAAGGGGTCATCACCGGGATGACACAGGGGTTCTTGCCAAGCATCATGAGGCTATTCGTGCTGGGCATGACGCTAGCCTTAGTTTCCCTTAAGAACTCTAACCCCAGGATAACCTTGAAGTCGTCCATTACCACTACTGAGAAGTTGGTTCTCCCTTCATAAGGACCCACCTTGACTAACACAGATTTCGCCATTCCAGCGACAGGTTGAGGGGCTGAATTGATGGCCTTCACACGGCCCACTCCTTTCTCCAAAATAAGGCCTAACCGTTCAACTTCAGTACTTGCCAGATAGTTGTGCGTTGCGCCCGTGTCCACCATGGCCTGAATCGGCTTCCCGTTGATTTTGATATCAACATACATTAGACCGTTTCCTTGAGGACTCTTCCCAACACCTGCTCTCCCATTTGGGGTTGGGTCTACCTTCCCTTTCTGTCGATGATCCTCCTCTACTGTCACCGCGTTGCAAGAATGCATGAACTGCCCTTGATAAGCACCAAGTGAAGCTCCTTCACACTCTTCGGTTTCTTCCTCAAACTCTGTGTGGTCATTTGGCTGGATATGGAAGGGTTGTCCAGAACCAGATGGTACTTTTGGGAGCATGCCGCCACCTCTAGCAACAAGAGCACTTAAAAGTTGCTTGTCAGGGCAGTTGGCCATGAAATGAGCACCGTGACACAAGTAGCACGTTCCGGGGCTGACGGGCTTCTTCCCATTATTGCCGGTTTGGGAGTTCCCTGTGAACTTGTTCCCATTTTTGTAATTATTTTGCTGGGTAAATGGCCTGGTGGGTGTGTTGCCTCTCCAATCAGGTCGGGTAGGAGAATTCGGTTTTCTCTCCCCCGCATTCTTCGTCTGCCCACTTCTTGGAACATTTGTTTTAGGACCGGTGGTGTAATCTTGCAGGCTTTCAGCAGCTGATATGGCTTGAGTTAACGTCTTCACTTGCCTACGATTTAACTCCGTTTTGGCCCACGGTTGTAGCCCGATCATGAAGAAGAATAGTCTATCAGCATCATTCATATCGTGGATATCTAGCATGATTGTGGTGAACGCATTGACGTACTCCTTGATGCTCCCTGAGTGCTTCGTTTGAAGGAGTTCTTGTCGTGCGTTGTGGGAGGTGTTTTCGGGAAGGAATCGATCACGCAACTCCTTTTTCAGATCCTCCCAAGTGCTAATCTCGCACTCCCCAGCTTGAACCTCGTTGTACTTGTTCCGCCACCATAATTTGGCATCCCCGGACAAGTACATGGATGCAGAGGATATCTTCGTTTCCTCTTCGTCGACCTTTGTTACACGGAAATATTGTTCCATGTCAAAAACAAAATTTTCTAATTCCCTAGCATCACGAACACCAGTGAATGCTTTGGGTTCGGGCACTTTTATCTTCGTACGCTCCCCACCCCCAACTGGTGAGTTAGCGACTGCCATCGACAATATAGTCAATTTCTGGGCGAGTTGATCGATTTCAATTCTCATCTCATCCATCATCTCCCCAAAGTGACCCCCTGGTGGGATTCCCTGAAGATTTTGGAGGCCTTCCTCCAAATCTTGTATGCGATCGATTAGTGCGGGTGAGCTACCCGATGCATCCCCTGCTGGGATAGTTTGAGTGCGTAACTCCAAACTTTGCACACGATCGACGAGAGAGGGCGTTCCGCCCATTTTCTCCATTAGCGATCCAACATTTCTCTCGAGGGCTTCGATTCTCTGGCTATTGGTTCCCATCGTAACGTAGTAAGATACACCAACTGGGTTTTACAAGGCAGCAACCGAAAACAATCGCTCTGATACCAACTGTCACGGGGCGTCCTTTGATGGCACAAAGGAGGCCGCGTGAACGACCGTGCTAACCGATAGCACGGTTGAATGTGATCGAATTTTATTAACAATCGATGAACAACATGCAACAACAGTAATTTGAAAGAGAGCGTGAGCACAAATTGAGATTACTTCATTGCAAGAAAATTAGATTACATGGAAAGCTATTACAGTTCGAAAGAAAGTAAGAGCTTGAAAGCAAGTGCTAAACAACGTGCACTGGTAGGCAACTCGGGTGTGAGGCAGATAGTCTTATCCCCACATATAACCACTTAATGAAAATACCAAAGTTGTAGCAGTGCACGTTGGGTCTTACAAGTTACAAGAAAACTTATACAAAGGAAATGCAATACAATTACAAAGGAAATTCCTAGATCTAATTACATGGAAACAATATTTACATATGAGAAACCTAAACATAATAAAAAAACTAGATGGCGCTGGATCGCCTGTTGGGCCGTGCTGCGCTCGGGCGCAAGCACGGTGCTGATGAAGTGTCGTCGATGTCGGTCACGAGTGCTATTGGAAGGCACCCCGTGACAGTATGCTATGCATTGCTAATGCCGCCTTGTTGTACGTGCCCCTTTTTCCATTTTAATGTGCCTGTCAAGTGCCAATGGTAGAAGAAGGTACTACCTTCCTTGCCTTCACTAAATGCCACTTCTTACACTGACCAAACTATTTTTCCCATTGCCTTTTATCTACTTTTCACATTTTCTTTTATCCTTAACTTTTCTCAATTAAAAATATTTTGTAACTTCTTGGTTAGCAGTGATGACATGTGAAAAATCAAACGCAACATCTTTCAATCTATAACATGTTTATATCAAGCTATAAAACACAAGCTAAAAATATACTTTAATTTTTTTCCTTACAAATTAATCCTCCCCCGTCTCAATTTTTGGGCTTTCTTACTTGTGATTTGATTCTTTATAGGACTGTAAACTAGTTGAATTAAGTAGAAGATTATTCAAACTTGATTTATTATGTATTTCGATCTTATAAATTTGTTCAGACTTGGCATGTTTAACTCTCGAGCCGAACTCAAATGACCTTTTAATCTAGCCGTGCTTCAATACTTTGAATTTTTTCACAGCTTTATAATTTTTCTAACTTTATCGAGGCGATCAATTAATACGCCGAGTTTCAAAATATATTCAACCTTGGTTTGTTTGTTTTACAAACGAATTTCAAATGAATATTTAATCAAATAATCGCAAGTCAAGCTCGAGTAGCTTGACCTGTTTTCAGGCCCTAATCCCTTATCCCATACTTATTTTTCATTCCCTTTGGTTGGGGCTAAACCTTGTATTAAAATATCATTTATTTTTATGTTTTCTTTTAAAAATTTTGAAGGTATATGTCTATTCATTTTGTTATATTATATATATAAAAGTTAAAAAAAAAAAGAAGAAGCTCCACCTTGCCTCAAGTGTGACTCAAACCTAGAATTTAGTAAACACTTTTACTATTAAACTAACTCATTTGCATAAATATACTTTTTATTAAATAAATAAAATCATCCTAGTTCCCACATCACCATGATGCAAAAAATCGACACCTTCACTAATGGGATGAATTCAGAATAATTGTTAAATACAATTGGGCTTGGCCATAGAGTCCCAGTAGTGTGAGGTCCATTAAATTAATTGTTCTTTCGGGCCAAATCGTAGGACAAAATTTGATTGGGCTAATTTTACTTTTAGATAAAAAAATAAATTTCATAAAATAAAATACACATAATGCTCAATTAACTTCCTTGCATGTTTTAACGTTAACATACGCTTGCTAACCGAGCAGACTAAATTAATTTGACAAAAAGGAAATTAAGGAGGAGACAATTTCTTACACCAAAAAACAAGAAAAAACAAAAGAAGCCAGACACTTTTTTAATCATGACGTGACACCCCATATAATAATAATCAAGGGGGAAGAGTTGGCCTTTTGCATTTACCACCTTAACCTATACATTCATCCCATATATACCAAAAACATCGCACGAACTTTATACGTCCTTTTCACTGTCTGCATTGCCTTTCATTTGTTAATTAAGCCTGCGCCGGTTTTCGGACTCCAGCATTAATAACAAACATATAAGAATATTTTATGTATATATATATATATATATCATATACCATTTTTTATGTTTTGTGAAAAAAAAAAAAATTTCACCACCACTTAAAACAAAAAAGTAAGATAACATATCACTACATCTTTTAACTTATCTTCTTACAAAATAACATTGTTTTTCTTATAATTTTCCATCTTCTTGTAAAACGGATTCATAAGGTTGCAAAAATTACCCCTTAACAAAATCCTAAAGTGTAGTTCATAAAGTTAACATCATTGCTGCAGAGTATAGCCTCACTAACAACAACTTACCTATATCTATATGTAAATATGATGTAAGTGTTCCAAAAGAAAAGGTCTAAATCTATTCTTTCTTGTGACTTACCGGAGGAAAAGGAGGTGCCAGTTGAATTTATAATCTCCCAAATAGAACTTGTGTGCCCGTAATATCAAGTTAAAGCTAATTCGGAAAAAACACAAATGGAATAAAAGATTATTCTAATTACGTACTACTACTATATATAGTAGGAGTTTCATTATTGACATAGGTGAGTCTCAAGTAAAACACAACCCTTGTGTTGAACTTCTTTAATTAGTTTTTACATTGATAATTGTATTCGCGTGTCGATCATGATATCTTTTTACTAGTCTTTGATATGGAGTTTTCCAAAATTTGGAATCAAACTCATTATATAACTATATATTCAGAAGGTTGTATTGGCTCATCAATCCTCATTAATTTATGCTTGCTTCAAATTAATTAACCAGATGAAAACGCTCGGTCCTCAACCACAGCCTTTAACCCTTCAAAATAATGATTCAAAATATGTATAACACAACATCATGAGCCGTATTACTTGCCATGTCATCAAAACTCTAACTTATAGTGTCCCCGCCAACAACAACAAATTCGCCACGATTTTATCAATGCATCACCTAAAACAAACAAACAAACAAACAAAGCCAAGCCATTAATAAGAATATAAAATATCTTCACTTTATTATCAGCTAGTGCTCCTCATTCATGTCATGGATATTCTTTTTAAGCATGACATTTGTTACGGTTTTTTTTTTAACAATTTAAATTTTTGGGAGAGATTGTTCTTAATATTCTTGGTTTTTTGGCAGGTCCAAAATTCAAATCTTGGCACCTCCATTTACATCTTGAGTGTTGAATATAATATTAATTACGATTCTTTTTCCTAATAATTTAAGTTTTTAGAAAAGATGGTTCCTAGCGATTCTCAACCTCACCCACCCTTTAAATATAAGTACTTAAATAAAACATCCTGCCTCAACTCCAAACCCCCCTATCTCTCACTTCCACACAAGAAGTTCTTGAGAGAGAGAACGGAAAAAGGCATGGGAGTTTTAAGCTGGCTGTACACTAACAATGTCAAAAAGAACATGGTTGTGAAAATAGTTCACCCAGGGGGTCACGCGGAGTTGCATGACAGCCCTGTTCTTGCAGCAGAGATAATAAGAAGGAACCCGAGATGCTGCGTGGCCCACCCAAATGTGTTCCGGCAGCCATGGGCCATTGTTGCACCACACACCACCCTTATGCCTGGCCAGAAATTTTATGTGGTACCCATAAGCACCATCAGAAAGCTTCAACGCCTTTCTTTGAAGTACAATCCATCCTCTCTTGTAAATCAAGAATCTCCAAAAGTTGATGGAGATGATAATGGTGATGATGATGATGATGATGGTGGTAGCTCTTTCTGCTGTTCTTTTGGGGAGAGTAGTACTACCCCCAAGTTCTCTTATCATTGCTTGAAATCATCAGATGAAGAGGGGCAAAAGCGCAATAAAAATTGCTTTACATGCTTCTTTAAAGGGATAAAAAAGAGAGCAAGTGGTGGCGATTCAAGTAAAGAAGCAAGATTGTCAGTCTCTGAGACAAAGGGAGTCGCTAAAAATTGTGCGTCTCCCAAGAGGCATGGTTCTCTTGATCACTGGGAACCTAACTTAGAAAGCATTGTTGAAGAATTAAATACTCCCTCTGTTGTAAAGTAAAATCGGACTTTCTGTTTTGGAACCTCTAAAAATAAGAGCTGATAATATTAAGATTGATTGTTTCTTAAATTAAGGAAGCCTCGGACGGTAATCTTTTTAATTCCAAAGTGTTATTCTTGATTATACTGCATCGTTTTGCAAAGGGTTGAATGGTACCACATCATTTGTGTTCTCTTTGTTTTATTTTGAAACCAACAAAGCTTTGATGATTTTACTAGTTTTGACGAGAAAAAAAGGCTCTGGAATATTAAAACCAAAGTATATGTTTGATAAAAAAAAAAAAAAAAAAAAAAAAAAAAAAAAAAAACAACAACAACAACAACAAAGGTTGTCTTTTGCGAATCAAATCCCCAGATCCTTCCCTTGGCATATTTAATGTTTGCCTCGGCTGTTTATGCTATTTTTTTGTTGTCGGCGATTAACACAAGACCAGAACATATAAAGAAAAAGGAGAAATTCCATAAGCAGAGCTGGGCAATTAAGTTGCACTAAAAAGACTCTAATCTTATTTCATACTACCTAGCAAACTATTACATTGATGTCCAACTTCGGACCGCCTTATAATGGATCTCATTTGTTGGATTATTCCCAGCCCCTTGTCATCATCCTCCTCAATAAAACAATCCAAGAAAAAAGAAATAAAACAACGGATAATACAAGCAGCTTCATTATTTTTTAGTCCTTTATTCTTTTATTTCTCTTTTTATTTTTTGTTTCTCGATTTTCCAACATGCTTGGCCAAATTACAAGTCTTGGTTGCACGGTCTCAATGTCAAGACCCTTCAGCTTCACCACGCTCTAAACCGTGTAGTGTTGTTGAATGGTTTCAATGTCGAGACCCTTTAGCTTCACCACAGATTCAACATGACCCTTGAGCGTGTGGAGTTCCCTTAGCCTGTAAAATGAATCGGAAGAGTAGTGTCATTAAACAAATAAAAAATACAAAGAGCGTTAATGAAAACTTGAAAAACAGCAAAATACATATAGAAATGAAAGTTACCTAGCAACTTCAGCGCGTCTCTTGGCTTGTTCAGCAATCTCAGACAACTCCCTGTAGCTGTTCTTGTCTTGGAAGAGCTCAGTCGTATCTGGAGGCTGGAGGCCATGAAGGGTGCGTTGAGCCAAAGCCCATTGTGCCTCTCTCTCTCCTTTACCATAATCCTTCTTCGTAGTGAAAGCAGTCTGGATAAAATCGATACAATTGAATAGATCAATCAACATGGTGAATTCTTGTTTTTTACCTTTTCAAATAAGGTGCCATGTGTGCGTCCTTTGAAAATTGAAATGAAAAAAATCTGATAAGATACCCTGTTGTCAATAAGATTATTCCAGGCCTTGCCAGTCAATGCATATCGGATGATAAACTTGAAAATGTCCAGAGGTAAGTAGAAGACAACGCTGTAGATCCAGATAACACCAGCCCATCCCCACCCTATACCTTTGACTCTCGCAAATGTCCAATTTGCATACACCGCAATTAAGGTAGCAACCTTCATTTCAAAAAAGAAGAAAATATGAGTTTATTCTTCTTTTGTCAAATAGCATTCATGGTTATGTAAGTATCATCAGCTTTAACTATGGCTTTATGTAACTCACCAGCTGAGCAATAAAAAAAGCAATGACGAGAAGAAGGCCCGGTCGTTCCACAAAGGACCAGCTCCTGGACCTAGTAACAAAGATGAGAGCCTGGCTCACTATACTCACTTGCAGGTACAGAGCTGCTGTTAGCTCATCCTCATGGTTCCTAATTGGTCTTACTCCAAATTTATCCTGCCAAAGCCATTAAGAAGCACAAGATTACGATTCCCCAAGGACTATACAATTAAACAAAGAAAACAACGTGGGAAATTTCTTACAGAAAAGAAGTTGGACTCTTGAGCAGCCCAGAAGAAAACGACAGTCATGACAGCCAGGTAAGTGCCCAGAACAATCCCAGTGGCAAATATCTCCTTGAGCTTCCACGAGTCGGGCATTGGGGAGGGCTTCACTTTGTCTTTAGAGATGGTCATGATGGTTCCGTCATTGAGAATTGCGATAATGAGAACCATGAAGGGCGAGAAGTCAAACTTCCAGATGAGTGCAATGAGTAAGAAACCTAGCACTATACGGATAGTGATGGAAACTGCATAAATGGTGTAATTCTTCATCCTTTGGAAAATGGCTCTGCTTGTCAACACGGCGCTCACAATCACACTTAGCCCAGGCTCCGTCAGGACTATATCAGATGCACCTCGGGCTGCATCGGTCGCATCTGCCACCGCAATACCAATATCTGCCTTCTTTAAAGCTGGGGCATCGTTCACACCATCTCCAGTCATCCCGCAGATATGGTTTCTCTCTTGTAGCTTTTTTACAATCTCATACTTGTGCTCTACATTTAGTAATATATATATATATATATATAAATGTGTGTATGTTTTAAAACTATAAGTTTCCTAAAAAAAGGAGTAGGCATGATATTAAGTGTGGATTTTAGCGTCTACTTACCAGGGAAGACTCCGGCAAAGCCATCGGCCTTCTCAATGAGCTCCTCAACAGGGAGGTTGGCTATTGCTTCGTCCTTGTTCTGGCCAAGAAGTGAGGAAGAGGGATACATGTTGGTTCCCATGCCAAGCCTTCGACCAGTCTCTTTGCCAATGGCTAACTGGTCACCAGTGATCATCTTAACATTGACACCAAGGTTAAGAGCACGGCGAATGGTTTCTGCACTATCATGCCTTGGAGGGTCAAAAAGAGGCAAGAGACCCACAAATACCCATGGCCCTCCTGCACTCTCCTTGGTCTTTTCTGGTACCGTCTGTAAACAAAGTAGAATTAATTAACACAGTCCGATTACGTTGGCTGCTTTTTTTTAATTTTTTTTTACCCGAACATAAAGTTCAAACTCACCCACCTATTATTTATATAAAAGGCCGAATAACTTAAGGTGTTTTTTTTTTTTTTTAAATATGTCTTTTAATTTAAAATAAAATATTTTAAAATTTATATTAAATAAAATAATATAATTTCATATATTTTTATATTAGTAATAGTATTTTAAATAAATTCAAACTCTATTTTATTGGGCTAAAATAATTAAACAATTTAGAATTTGTCTTGAATTAGGTGTTTCGTATAAAATTTCTAATATTTTATATACCTTCATAATAAACTTCACAAGAAATGGGCTATTTAATAGATGATAATAAAATTACAAATTTTTAGCGTGAATTAGAATTTCGTCTCAAAATTCACCATATTAATCTCTATTTTGCTTGATTGCTTTTAAAATTTTAATAAATCAAATTTATATTATAGATTTACATTAAATAAAATAGTATAAGTGTATAATTCCGTATATTTTTATATTAGTATTATTATTCCAAATAAATTCAAATTCTACTTTACTAACTAAAATAATTAAATAATTTAGATTTTGTGTTGAATTAAGTGTTTTGTATAAAACTTTTAATCTTTTATGTAACTTCATAACAAACTTCATAAGAAGAAGATTATTTAATATATCATATCAAAATTACAAAACTTTTAGCGTAAATTCAAATTTCATTCCAAAACTCACCATTTTAAACTCTATTTTGCTTGATTGCTTTTAACATTATAACAAATCAAATTAATATTAATTTATATATTCTAAAACTTATTTGTTTATTTATAATTATTTTTAATGTATAAATAAAAAAAAATATGAATATATTGTAAATGTGGCTTAGTAAAGCATTTGTGTTAAATTTGTTATTTTTATATTTTAATATTTTTGCTGTTATATAATATATTATTTACACGAGTGTTTTTATTATTGTTTGATATTATGGTAAAACATTTATGTTAAACATCATCGGGTTATATAATTTATTGTTTATATGAATGTTATATTATTGTTTGGTATTGTGCATAATAATCCATGTAGGTCTAATAGAATTAATTATCTATTAATTCTAAAATTTTAGTAAGAATATATTAATCTCTTATATATTTGATTAAGAGTCTGATTGGCCATCTATGCACAAAAAAAATTAAAAGCAACAATTTTTTTCGTGTATTCACAAGATTTTTATATAGTTGACCGATTATATGATTTTCTTATAATTATTAATTGAATTTTAAACTAGATGCTATATTTTGTTTTGATGTTACTATTTTTATTTTATACTAATTATTCAATTATTAGTATATACGTATTCATTAATATATAGACTTAATGATATTTGTCGAGTATTAAAGATCAAGTGCACAAAAACTAGTACGACTAATTAAACAAGAATACAAGCTCACCTGTTGAGCAACACCCAGAGAACGTAGACCACGTTCAGCGAACTTATCAATGATGGAGAGGACCTTGTTCCTCACATCTGGCTTAAGGTTGCACAGTTCAATTATCTGGCATAGGTTTCAGATAAACAACCATGTACGTAAACAAACTGAAATAATTAATAGTCTCCAATTTCAGCTGGATTAGTGTATGGTGTATACCTGCTCAGGTGCACCTTTGCTAACACGGTGCCAGTTGCCACTGGAGTCGATGTAGGTTATGGCCGTGCGCTTGCCCACCGGGTCAAAGGGAAGGAAATGCACTTCAGTGATCCCAGCTCTAGCCTAAACAACACAAGAATTAAAGAATTTAATACATTACAGCCTTGTTTCATTTTAAAAAATAGCTTCTTGATTCAATGAAAAACATATGATATTTTCCATTACCTCTTTGGGATCGCCCAGCATTCCAACAATACAAGCATCTATCGCATCTTGATTCTCCACCCTTGAAGCCCTAGCTCCAAGAAGAACTACAGTTTCCTTGTCCAAATCCTTGGCAAAGACCTGCTCATTAATATGCAATTTGTATTATTAGTCACCCTTAACCAATAAACTGGTTAAATTTATGCTAACATGTGCTAAATAAAAACCTCAATTAAGGTTTTGTCAACGGTGAGCTTGTTGAGGGTGAGAGTCCCAGTCTTGTCACTGCAAAGTACATCCATTCCTGCCATTTCTTCAATAGCCGTCATCCTCTTAGTGATAGCTCCTTGCTCTGATAATCGGTGGGACCCAATAGCCATTGTCACAGACAAGACGGTTGGCATGGCTATTGGGATGCCTCCAATGAGAAGAACCAATAGGTTATCAATTCCATCCCTATATCTGCGGTGCTGAATGGGGTACATCACTACTACCTCTATAACTATCCCCACTGCAATGGAGCATATGCAGAAGTTTCCAATAGCCGTCAACACCTACTCAAACAAACCGTCACCACAAAGTTTGATTCTGAACAAATTAATAATAGTACGTATGTAGTCGTAGTCATCGGGTACCATTCAAAGACGTAATATTAACTAACCTTTTGGAAGTGGCCCACATTATTAGTGCTGTCAACCAGATGAGCAGCCTTTCCAAAGAAGGTGTGGACTCCAGTGGCAATCACAACAGCCTCAATCTCACCTTGTTTGCAGGTTGAACCTGAAAATACTTCATCACCTGCGTGCTTTGTAACGGGCAACGATTCTCCGGTGAGAGCAGATTGATCAATCTTGAGAGGATCCCCATCAAGAAGACGAGCATCTGCAGGGACTATGTCTCCCAATTTGATGCTTATGATATCTCCAGGTACAAGGATTGCTGCGTCTTGCTCGCCCCATTTTCCATCCCTCAATACCTTTGTTTTTGGAGCAAGACCAGCCATGAGTGCTGCAGCTGCATTGCCTGCGTTGTTTTCTTCAATGAAACTAATGGTGGAATTGATGAGGAGCAATGCGACGATACCAATGAAATCTTGCCAATCTGGAGGCTCGCCCTACATTACATTCATTTAATAATCAGCAAAAGCAAACAAAAAAAATGTTTTCACTGATGTGCATGTTGGGTGTGCAAAAGAAAGAGAGAATTACCCCTCCATTTGCCAAAGCAATTGCCATGATAGCAGCCATCTCCATAACCCATGACAAAGGATTCCACATAAACCCCAAGAATTTGAGAAATTTGCTTTCCTGTTTCAGTATTTTCAAGCAAAGAGAAAAAGATATATACATATTAGAAGAAGAAGAAGAAGAAGAAGAATTGAATGTAGAATAATGAAAATGCCTTCTTCTCTTCTAGCTTGTTTGGGCCAAATATTTGGAGCCTGCTCTGTCCTTCCTCGCTTGTCAATCCTTGTTTTGTACATTTCAATTGTTCGAAAACTTCTTCAACTGGTATACTCTCCTATATATATATATATAATCAACAAAAAACAAAGCATGCAAGTAGGCTGAAAACAAGACAATTTAACATAAATAAAATAACTTGCTCAAAAAACATAAATAAAGAAAACAAAAACAAATCTAAGAAAAGGACCCAATGTGCATACAAGATCAACGTTCTCCTTCTTGATTTCCTCCAAGCTGATTCCCTTGTTATCTGCCATGCTCTCTTTGTTTTTATATATGCAAGACAACGTGTATGCAGATATATTATTTTTGATACATATATAAATATATCAATTCTTTCAATTCTCTACACCTAAATTGTTTGTTTGGTTTATATGTATTATGAGTGTATATGAATATTTATTTACTGTGAGCTATGCCCGCCTTGGAAACCTAATTATATATGCATAGATATTGTCCATAAATAGATTGGATCACTTAAGTCGCTCACATCCAAAAAAAAGAACAAAATAATTCTGTAAAACGGTCTAAATATGGAGTATAACAACACCACTTTACTCGCTCAAATCCCAAATACACAAATGAATGAAGGAGCGAGAGTCTTGTAAATTCGCTGCAAGAGCCCGTGCTAGTTTTGCGCTACTTCAAACAATTATCCTTCTTTAACAGTAATGAACTAATGACCTGGAAATATAACTCTATGAGATTTTGATTATGTCTTAAGCATAAAATAAATAAAATACTATCAATTTAAAATGATGTTCGTAAATATACTCATAAAATCAGTTTTTTCACTCTATTAAAATTCAAAACTAAGTCAAACATAGCCTAAAAGTTAGTGTAAAAAAATTGTTCTCACCCCAATTTCTATCTAAGGAAAAAATTATCGCTATACTCTCTTTTTCTTTTTTTGGGGAGGTTTTTTCCTTCTCCATCGCAATTTTTTTTTACAACAAAACACTAACACAAGTACGAAACAGTCATCTTACAAAGCAAAACCGAGAAACAAAGAGAGGCCAGAGCCAACCAATTACAAGGCAAGGAGCCTTTGCAAACATATTTTTATATCTTGTAGGATTTTTTGGTTTTTATTTTTGATTTGGAAATATTATTCTCTTGGCCTGATTTAATTTTTCAGATCTTGTATAGCCTTAGGATTCTAGGGTTTTATTCTTATATATATATATATATATATATATCATTTTAAACATAACAAGTTTAATTAACCTATTTATATTTGTTTAAGATTCTCAAAATCATTACTTTTAATTTTGTGTGATTGTAGTTATTATATATGTGATGTAGACGATAATTATATTGACTTTTTATTTTGAAGCATTTTTAATTAAATTGTTCTTGAATGAGATTTTTCGGTTCAATCAATTGCTCCAGGACATAACTTTTATATTCAGTATCACTCAATTTTTATTTGTATGATATATATATATATATATCTTTACATATAATAAATTGAACTTTTAATGTTTTTATGTAGAGAATTAAGATTTATATTTATTTATTTGATAAAAATAAAATTTGTAAACAAATTTGAAATATGAATAATAACCATTTAAGAGTAATGAACAATAAAATATCATATAATTGCTAAAATTGTATTTATCACAATTAATATTGTGTACCTTGGAGGTACTATTTAGATGAAATTTTTAATAAAATTTATTAAGAATGGTGTAAATTTTATTTACTATGTTTTATATTAATGAAAAATTTAATATTATTTAATATTTTTTTCTTTTAGTGATGGAATTTTATCATTTTTTCACAGTTTCGGTAAACTCACCCCACCATTGGGTGAAGAGTAAGATTTTTTTAAAAATTTGATCTAGTGAGAAGAAAATATTTTCACATTGGAATAAAAAGATTGATTTTGTGTAAGGCTGGCAATTCGGGTTCACGTGTTGTATTCGGGTCGTGTCAACACACAAGTATTACAGTATTAGTGTCAACCCGAACACGACCCGTTTAATTAATCGTGTCATTTATATTAACTCGAAAAGGACCTGTTTATTTTACAGGTTACACGACACAACCCTGACTAACCCGCTTAATAAATAGCTTGTGTTAAGCCTGTAACTCAACACGACACAATTAACTTTTTAAGATTATAATGACAATTAAATTTTATGTGAAAATAATTAACTTGTTTTATAATAGTTTTAAATTTTTAATAAGTAATAATAAGTATTACCCAATACTAAAATTTGATATTTAATCAAAATAATATGATAATAATAATCTAGAGTCAAAATAGGTAGCATTATATCACCGAAGCAAAAACATAAAAAAATATTAGTTTGATACATCGTAAAATTCATAATAACTATCATTTACTATCAATACTCAAAATAAGAATATAATTGTTCAAGTAAGATGGCAAAATAACATATATATATAGTTGAAAAAAATAAAAAAAAATAATCGTGTTAATTACGGGTGAATTTCGAGTTAGCGAGTTAACCCGAACATGACCCGTTTAGTTTGCAAGTTAACCGTGTCTGACCCGAACCCCTTTATGCTTGATCCGAACTCACTAATTTCATGTCGAGTTTGTATCGGGTTAGCGTGTCGTGTCAAATATTGCCAGCCCTAATTTTGTGAATATATTTAAGAATACCCATTTAAAATATCTCAAGACAAGGAACTATTATTTTGAGACCGAACAAGTATATACAAATTATGAAAATATATATTTTAAATCTAAAGAAAATATTTTGATATAAATTGAGTTAATTTTTTCGCTTATTTAAAGTTTGGGGCTTTTTTTATAAAGGACAAATGTCACACTTTCTTTCTAATGAATGACAATCTTTTTAAACTATTAGTTTGGAGGACAACTTTTTATTTAAGGACAAAATGATATTTAATTAATTAATTTAATAATAATCAAATAATTCCAAGAATGCCCTTAATGCAGATAACTATCATAATTAAATAAGAAATCAAGAATTAATTAACAAAACAATTTCAAAAGAATTCAAACAGAGATATCAAATATAGCAATGTGGATATCTAGGAGTAATCAAAGACGCACACAAAAGTCAACCAACATTTGAAATTCGAATTTTGGGGACTTACATGAACACACGCAATATGACAAATATGTCTAATTCAAAATATCTACGCCCTTAGGTGAGAAACAACTCCCTAGTGCATAACCAATTCATAAGAGAATTTTAACGACAAGGAACTGTATGGAATCAAATGATATAAACAACTTAAGTAACGTAATAACAAGAAATCAATAAGAAATCTTTGAAAATCAAAAAATGATAACATTAACGATGAAAACTTATGATCAACAACTATTATAAGCAGTTGAGTAAACTTTGATTAAATAACTAAACTTAATATATTCTAGAAAGAAGCATAGTTAATCTTATTTGAATTCGAATGAATGATATCTATGCTGCAAAAAATACATTGTAAACCTAGATGACATTGTAAAATATCAAAAGTGTATGAAGAATATTACATTGTAATTAAAACATAATAACCTTGGATTTGATTTTTAATGACCATCATTCTATGATAATAACAAAAAAATTGTTAAGTTGCGATGCAATATTGTTTGCTAAGGTCATACTAGAAAGCATACGATAGCAAATCCATCTTGGAATAAGTTTTAAGGTATGAAATTGCAGGCAGCTGTGTTGGTAACCTTAGGGCATGCTGCCTTAATAGGTCAAGTATCAATGATAAAGGAAATAAGATTTGGGCTCTAGGTCCATAAGCCCATTAAAATTTAATAAGATATTGGTCTGAGAGGCCACAAAATGCAGTAAATAAATGGCACAGATGATTAAATAGATCTAAAAAGTGATAAAATTGATTAAATAACCACCACCTTTTAGTGTTTGTCATTCTGTTTGCATCGTCTTGAAGGGTTAGATGCTTCGTGTTCATTGTCAGAAGAACTGTTGCTCCAACAATCATAAAGATTGACAAAAAAAAGTTAGAACGCCAAAGGTCACAAATTCCTCATCATTTCATCGTGGGCTTAATGGGCCTTGTGTTAAATGGGTATATCACATGCCTTTAAAAATTAAATGAATTACAAAATTGACTGAATAATATTTTTTTGCTCAACAAGACAACTGAGTGGCTAAGGGCCCCATTTTAGGAAAAAGTAGACAATTGAAAAGATTAAAGTTATTATGTCCGTCATAAAATTTAAAAGAAGTATTTTAATATGTCTAATATAAAATTTAAAAAATGTTGTTTAATATGTCTGCTAAAAAATTAATTAAAATAATATAACTGATAATATGTCTGCACACAATATGTCTAACATTTATCCAAATAAATTAAAATATCTAAGCACTAAAATATGTCTGCTTGCTATTATAGGATTATTGTACTTCAGACATATTTGTAATTTCAGTCTCAATATGTCTGGTTAGTTTAAATTATTTTCCTTATTTGACTTTTTTTGAATAATTCTTATATTTATCTTCTTATTTGATTTTCATGTCATACGTGTTTGAATTTATTTGAATTCCTAATTTAATTATATATTTATTTTCTTGTATTTATCTTTAAGAATGGTAGTATTGAAATTCAACTTAATTAATTGAAATACTAAAATAATTAATATTTTGTCCTCTATTAAAAACTTTTCCTTTAAAACAAGTCTAAAAATAAAATGTCTTTCATTAAAACAACTAATATACTAATGTCCTTTATTATTATTTTCTATTAAAGTTTTTCTCAGTTGAAGATTATAAAATATGTTTCTTAAGTTGTATCTATTGAGTTATTTTAGCAAATAAAAAAAGTACAATCAATCTTTTATTGATATTACGTTATTGATTACTCTCGTACAAGAAAAGAAAAGAATAATTATGTAAAATAGTAAATAAAGTAATTTAAATTGTCCATTTTTATCAAAATCGTTGAATTTTCACTCTCTTAATCACAGCATAAGATAACATAATCTCTAATGGCACATCCTACTAACATTTTCCTTTTTTAAAATTTTTTTTAATTAGGATGACAATATTTTTTTGAAAACAATTAAGATGACAATATTGTTTACTTACTTTTTGGTGGGCGTTATTTACACTGCATTTTACTTGGTAACACTCTAATTAAAAAAAGACAAAAAATTCTATTTGCACACTTCTCATTCATCTTTTTACCTAACAATTACAATTAACCAAGATAGTTATATATAATTAACTTATAATGATATTTTAACATTCAAATGGCAATAAATGCCCATATTATCACTATACACATGTTCGAAATACCAGCGAGAGATCACATTCAAACTTAATCCCCCTCTTCTTCTTTTTGATCCAAAGTTGCAAGAACTGCCATTGATTGAACTGAAGCAAGTTGGACATCAAGCGAGACACCACGCCTGTAACTCGTTCTTCATTGAGCTTTAATAATGACATTTTTTGCTCGACATTAAACGACAATAGACGGAATTTTTTAGTTAGGAAATAATGATGCTCGATGAACATCAAACGAGTGAGTTCCATAAATTCGCTTAACATTTAGTGAGTGATATACAAGCGGCTTGTTAGACATCTGGCGACAGTGCACAATTCGTCCTTTTATTAGTAAATCAATACCACTAAAAATATGGACATGGGCTGAGTGAGAGGTTAATCAAAAAAACAAAATATATATTAACCAATCTTTGGCCATCATGCAGCATTTTATTGATCATCTACTGTTGATGTTCTAGCGAGTCAAAGAGCATCAATAGAGGTTTAACAATAGAAGGTTACGATAAACACAAATAATCCATTATGTACTCGCGTTTTAAAGTTACTATAAATAGAGATAATAAAATCTTATATGATAATACGTGCCATATTTAATACATATTAAGAGTTAGTTATTTTTAAAAATTGGTACTTAACATGTGCCTCTCGGGCACACGTTAACCTGACCCAACAACATATTAGTTAATTCGTTAAATGCCACCCCCCACAACATACGCCCCAGTTCTGAGGCTGTGAAAAAGAAGCTATGCCTAAATAAATTAGTTATGGGATGAGGACCATAAAAGGCCTAGGGCTAGGCCATCTCACTAGGGTCTAGGGTTAGCGCATAACTCTTTCCAAAAGATGTATATTTTTTTTTTTTGGGGTTAATGATACAATAAATCCTAAAGTTTGGTCAAATTTTATTCGCATATTCAAAGTTTCAAAAATTGCAAGCGGAACTTTAAAGTACATTAAGTCATGTTTTAAACCTTCCGTTTAACTCCGTTAAACCTTTTTAAAGAATGATGGTGTGGCTTAAATAAAAGAATAAAAAAGAAAAAAGAATAACAGGAAGAGAGAAAGAGAAGAAGAAGATCAACAATACCTCCCCCCACCCCACACACACACACCCCAACAGTATAACCACTCCTCCCCACCTCCACCTCCACCTCCACTTTCACCGCCATAGCCATAAATTGAGATGCTTCGGGCCATTAAAGAGAGAATGAGAAAGCATTGGGCTGAAGGGGCTTCTTCTCCTTTTTAATCACACCCACCATTAAAATACATCAAAACCTTTTCATCTTCTTTTTCTTTTTCAATCACACTTCTTCTCTCCAAATACACCCACTCTCTCTTTGTCTCACAAACTCTGTGAGATGCTAAAGCATCATTATAAATTTCCCCCGGTTATCGTAGATGAGATTTAAACTTTGCCCATACCTTATCTCCAATTTTCAAATTCATGGCCCACATTTTCTGACCTCTGAACTTCCGATCTATTAGCCATTTCAATTCATAGGAAAACAAGTCCATTGAATCAAGTTAAGGCAGCGGGGGTGGGGGGGTGGGAGAGGGGTGTGGCTGCATCTTCTTCTTCCTTCTTTTTCCCATTTTTTTCTCCTTTATTCATTTTGTATTTTTTTTGCCAATTTAGATCCACATGTGAGGCACGTCAGCATTCCGTCCACAAAAACTAACGAGATTAAGCAAAAGGTTTAAAACATGTCACTTAATGTATTTTAGGGTTCAGCTTGCAACTTTTGAAACTTCGAATATACGAATAATTATTTTTACTTAAATTTTGGTAAAGTTCATAATTCAACTTATAACATGATTATGATGAGGGAGTTCTACATCCCCGATTAATTTAGTATTTTTGTGCGTATCTTAGAGATATTATAATAAACTCATTAAACAGTTAGATCGATGAATTATTAGATTAAGAGAAAGTTATTGGCGAGTGTAAAAAATTTCTTAATTTGTTTTACACCAGATAAGGGTGTTAAGACCAATCTGAAAACCAACCGAACGAACCGAACCGATCCGTAAAACCCCGAACCAAAAAAAATCGAAACCGAAAACAAGAAAACCGAACCGAAAAGTTTGGTTTGGGTTTAGAGCAAGCTAGTCTAAAACCGAACTAAACCAAACCGAACCGAATTATGTATAAGAAAAAAAATGTTAATACATACTCCAAGGGCACACGTTAATTATACTATAATACAAAAAAGATGAACTTTTATAAGAATATGTTTCTTACTAATTACATATTATGATAATATTAAAAAAAAATAGTTATTAACGCGTACCCTTATTATTGAATTAACTACACATTGCTAAGATTTTTTTATCACATACATGATAGAAAGATAATTAATCATTTTATTTATTGTGTTTCATTCTTAAAAATGTACAAATAAAATTGTAATTAAATAGAAAATATGGTATTTATATGTTGCTCCTTGTTTCTAAAAAATCATGACTTTAATTTGAATATGAATCATTCTTATATTACTATTATTATTACATTTTTATGTTAAATTGATTTTAAAAAAACATATTTTAAAACCGAACCAAAAAATTTGGTTCAAGTTTGGGTTTCGAAGATTTAAAAACTGAACCTAACCGAAACCGAATTTTTATATTTGATTTGGGTTCGGGGTACCTTAGTTTCTATCTCGACCGAAACCGAAAACACCCCTAACATCAGATACAACTTAAAACTTCCCTTTAAAAATATTATGTATTTGGTACTGTGTTGAACAATAAATACTATTGCATTTAACGATGCTCAATTTATCACATGTTAATTTTTATATTTTTTAAGAAAATATCGAATTTTGTTAAATATTAAAACTTATTCTCTATTAAGAGATTTAATTCATTAATTGTTATGCCCATAAATGGAATGAAAATTTTAATTTCAAATGTCTAGAAAAAAAATGTACAACTCTTAATTTAAGACATGTAGAGTAGTTTTTATCCACCTGACTTATTCTAATGCCAAAGAAAACATGAATTTTGGCAAAGCTAAAAACAATTGTTAACTAGCAAAGCTAAGTATACAACACTACGAACACAAATTCGTATAACTTCTCAAAATAGATAGCACTTGGTTTAATCAAAAGCTCTCGTTGGGGGGAGGGGGGAGGGAGGGTTGTTAGTGTCAGAACACATGATTATTACACATTAACGTGATGGTAGGCCTAGGGAACCTATGTTTTCGTATATAACCAATGACCTATTTCAGGATAACTATTAGTAAGGATTTTTCCATTACATTACAGATATATGATGTAGGCTGTTACATATTTTTTTTTGATATCGTACCCTAATTAAGGATGGCAAAAAACCCCAATTCAGCGGATTTCTGACCCAACCCAACCCGAATGGGGCTAGTTCGGGGCTGTTTTTTTGGTAGACCAAGGTGGGTTTGGTATTTTTTTTAAAACCCGGACCGGGTTTGGGTTTTGCCTACAAAAAAACCCGACCCGACCCTATCGATCCCCTTACATATATATAAATATATTAATATAAAAATTATTAGTTTTTATTTTAAAAAAAACAAAAAAACTAAACATTTTTTGACCAAATGTAGGCCTTTAGATCATATACATTAACACATTTATATATACATTAATACATTAACACCTCTCCTTCTATGTTTTATATATATATAAATATAAATAATAATAATTCGGGTTGGAGCAGGTCTCCTAAGCACGCTTGTGGGGCGGGTTTGGGTTTAAAAAAAAATCCTATCTCAGGTTCAAGGCGGGCTAGTGTACATGCGGATCGGGTTTGGTAATGGCCAAACCCGACCCGTTGTCATTCCTTACCCCCTCAAAAGAATTCCTGCGTACGTCCCTGGTACTAAATACATTTTTTTTTCTTTCTTTTTCATTAATATGAAAACTTAACAAGTACTGGTTGTTATTGTTATATTATGTCTTCTTTTTTTTTTTTGAATAACTACATCAACAAAAACAAAAGAGCAAAAAACAAACTTGCCTGAAGAAGCAACAAGAGAGACAAAATAAGGAGGGACACCCTAACCACATTTGAATTACTTGTCATTCTTTTTGTTTACAAAATTTATGTAATTATCATTTTATTGTTGAAAATTTGGAAACAAAATCAATAATGCAATACTAATAAAAAAATTAGAATGATATTTAAGAGCTGTTTTGGGTAACTAAATTTATGAAGATTTTGTTTTTCTTTAGATGTTTAAAAAAAAAAATTAGTATATATACGTGGTAATTAAGGAATGGTGATTGTGAGAGCCGCGCGAAACAAACTGGCATTGGCACTCTGTAAGCAAATGAGTGGTGGGCACACAAGCTAGACTCCCGCTTGTTCATTCATTGGACCTTGAGCGCGTTAAGTGGGCTTATACTCCCATATTTAGACAATTTTTACATCAGCTGATACACTATTTATAGACATGTTCGCAAATGGTTTCCAAGATGGTTATATAAAAGGGCAAGCTTACACCATTTGAAAGGCAAGCTCACAGCAAATAAATCTACTCATATACAAAAACATAAAAAAAACCATTATATACCCAACATAAAACATAAATTTAAATTATTTCTACATAAAAAGGGAGCATGGCAGACAACAAAGGAATCAGCTTAGAGGAAATCAAGAAAGAGAACGTCGATCTTGTATGCGCATTTCTTTTTGAGTTTTTTCCCCTTCTGGGTCAACTTGCCCGTACCAGATTAAGTTATTTCTGTTAAATGCTCATGTCATGTTTCAGCCTACTTGAATATTCTATTTGCGTTTTTAAAATCTCTGTCTAAAACTAAAGTAGTTTGAGTTCAATACTGAATATACAGACGCGTTTAATAATTAAAACAATCTCTTTTTTTAATTATTATATAGGAGAGTATACCAGTTGAAGAAGTGTTCGAACAGTTGAAATGTACAAAACAAGGACTGACGAGCGAGGAAGGACAGCAAAGGCTCCAGATATTTGGCCCAAACAAACTAGAAGAAAAGAAGGCATTTCAATTTTTCTACATTTCCATTCTTTGTAATTTGGTTTCTTCTACTTCTACTTACTGAAATTTTATCTTTGATTAAAAAAAAAAAAAACTGAAACAGGAGAGCAAATTTCTCAAATTCTTGGGGTTTATGTGGAATCCTTTGTCATGGGTTATGGAGATGGCTGCTATCATGGCAATTGCTTTGGCAAATGGAGGGGTAATTATCTCTTTCTTTTGCACACCCAACATGCACATCAGTGAAAACAAATTTTTTATTTGCTTTTGCTGATTATTAAATGAACGCAATGTAGGGCGAGCCTCCGGATTGGCAAGATTTCATTGGTATCGTCGCATTGCTCCTCATCAATTCAACCATTAGTTTCATAGAAGAAAACAACGCAGGCAATGCAGCTGCAGCACTCATGGCTGGCCTTGCTCCAAAAACAAAGGTATTGAGGGATGGAAAATGGGGCGAGCAAGAAGCAGCAATCCTTGTACCTGGAGATATCATAAGCATCAAATTGGGAGACATAGTCCCTGCAGATGCTCGTCTTCTTGATGGGGACCCTCTCAAGATCGATCAATCTGCTCTCACCGGAGAATCATTGCCCGTTACAAAGCACGAAGGTGATGAAGTATTTTCAGGTTCAACCTGCAAACAAGGTGAGATTGAGGCTGTTGTGATTGCCACTGGAGTCCACACCTTCTTTGGAAAGGCTGCTCATCTGGTTGACAGCACTAATAATGTGGGCCACTTCCAAAAGGTTAGTTAATATTACGTCTTTGAATGGTACGCGATGACTACAATTACATACATACATATGTATATATGTACTATTATTAATTTGTTCAGAATCACACTTTATGGTGATGGTTTGTTTGAGTAGGTGTTGACGGCTATTGGAAACTTCTGCATATGTTCCATTGCGGTGGGGCTAGTTATAGAGGTAGTAGTGATGTACCCCATTCAGCACCGCAGATACAGGGATGGAATTGATAACCTATTGGTTCTTCTCATTGGAGGCATCCCAATCGCCATGCCAACGGTGTTGTCTGTGACAATGGCTATTGGGTCCCACCGATTATCAGAGCAAGGAGCTATCACTAAGAGGATGACGGCTATTGAAGAAATGGCAGGAATGGATGTACTTTGCAGTGACAAGACTGGGACTCTCACCCTCAACAAGCTTACCGTTGACAAAACCTTAATTGAGGTTTGTTATTAATACAAGTTAAATGTTATTAAACCGTTTATTGATTAAGGGGTGACTAATCATAAAAGTGTCATATTAATGTGCAGGTCTTTGCAAGGGATGTGGACAAGGAAACTGTAGTTCTCCTCGGAGCTAGGGCTTCAAGGGTGGAGAATCAAGATGCTATAGATGCTTGCATTGTTGGAATGCTCGGCGATCCCAAAGAGGTAATGGCAAACATCATTTATTTGTGCAGAATCAAGAAGCTATTTTTTTTCATTACAGAAGAGTTGAACTTAGCTATAGTGTATTACTTTCTTTCTTGTGTTCTTTAGGCTAGAGCCGGGATCACTGAAGTGCATTTCCTTCCCTTTGACCCCGTGGGCAAGCGCACAGCCATAACCTACATTGACTCTAGTGGCAACTGGCACCGTGTCAGCAAAGGTGCACCTGAGCAAGTATACACCATACACTAATCCAACTGAAAATGGAGATATATATTTTTCCCACTTTAATTTGAATGTGTTTATTTACATGGTTGTTTATCTGAAACCTCTGCCAGATAATTGACCTGTGCAACCTTAAGCCAGATGTGAAGAATAAAGTCCACTCCATCATTGATAAGTTTGCTGAACGTGGTCTACGTTCTCTGGGTGTTGCTCAACAGGTAAGCTTTGTATTCTGTATTAATGCTATTGTTGTGTTTGATCATTATGTTTGGATGACAAAGAACTGAACTTGATTGGGCTGTATTGACTCTATTTTGTTTCAGACAGTACCAGAAAAGACCAAGGAGAGTCCAGGAGGACCGTGGGTATTTGTGGGTCTCTTGCCTCTTTTTGACCCTCCAAGGCATGATAGTGCAGAAACTATTCGCCGTGCTCTCAACCTTGGTGTTAATGTTAAGATGATAACCGGTGACCAGCTAGCCATTGGCAAAGAGACTGGTCGCAGGCTTGGCATGGGAACCAACATGTATCCCTCTTCCTCACTTCTTGGCCAGAACAAGGACGAAGCAATAGCCAACCTCCCTGTTGAGGAGCTCATCGAGAAAGCCGATGGCTTTGCCGGAGTCTTCCCTGGTAAGTAGATGCTAAAATCCACCCATCATATATGGTTACTTGTCCTTTAAGGGAATTTATATTCTTAACAAAAAATATGTCATTGTGTTACTAAATGCAGAGCACAAATATGAGATTGTGAAGAAGCTACAAGAGAGAAACCATATCTGCGGGATGACAGGAGATGGTGTGAACGATGCCCCTGCTTTAAAGAAGGCTGACATTGGTATTGCGGTGGCTGATGCTACAGACGCAGCTCGTGGTGCATCTGACATAGTCCTAACCGAGCCTGGTCTAAGTGTGATTGTGAGCGCGGTGTTGACAAGCAGAGCCATTTTCCAAAGGATGAAGAATTACACTATTTATGCAGTCTCCATCACTATCCGTATAGTGCTAGGCTTCTTGCTCATTGCACTCATCTGGAAGTTTGACTTTTCACCCTTCATGGTTCTCATTATCGCAATTCTCAATGACGGAACCATCATGACCATCTCTAAAGACAAGGTGAAGCCCTCCCCAATACCCGACTCGTGGAAGCTCAAGGAGATATTTGCCACTGGGATTGTTCTTGGCACTTACCTGGCTGTCATGACCGTTGTTTTCTTCTGGGCTGCTCAAGAGTCCAACTTCTTTTCTGTAAGAAATTTCCCACTTGTTTTCTTTGTTTAATTGTATAGTCATTGGGGAATCGTAATCTTGTGCTTCTTAATGGCTTTGGTAGGATAAATTTGGAGTAAGACCAATTAGGAACCATGAGGATGAGCTAACAGCAGCTCTGTACCTGCAAGTGAGTATAGTGAGCCAGGCTCTCATCTTTGTTACTAGGTCCAGGAGCTGGTCCTTTGTGGAACGACCGGGCCTTCTTCTCGTTATTGCTTTTCTTATTGCTCAGCTGGTGAGTTATATAAAGCCATACTTAAAACTGATGATACTTAGATAACTATGAACGCTATTTGACAAAAGCAGAATAAACTCGTATTTTCTTCTTCTCTTTTGAATGAAGGTTGCTACATTAATTGCGGTGTATGCAAATTGGGCATTTGCGAGAGTCAAAGGTATAGGGTGGGGATGGGCTGGTGTTATCTGGATCTACAGCATTGTCTTCTACTTACCTCTGGACGTTTTCAAGTTTATCATCCGATATGCATTAAGCGGCAAGGCCTGGAATAATCTCATCGATAACAAGGTATCTTGTCAGATTTTGTGAATTTCAAAGGAATCTCCCGGATCATTTTTATTTAGAAAAAAAAATAAAAAAAAATAGATCATGTTGATTGATCTAGATCTCTCTTTTTTTCTTTTTTCTTGTATTGAATTTGTCCAGACTGCTTTTACAACCAAGAAGGATTATGGTAAGGGAGAGAGGGAGGCACAATGGGCATTGGCTCAACGTACCCTTCATGGACTCCAAGCTCCAGACACTTCTGAGCTCTTCCAAGATAAGAACAGCTACAGGGAGTTGTCTGAGATTGCTGAACAAGCCAAGAAACGTGCTGAAGTTGCTAGGTAAATTTCATTGTTTGATCAATTAGGTATTTCGAAATGTGATTTCTACTCATCTTGTTTGCTTTTTTTCTTTTATAATTATTTTATTTATGACTACTATGGTTTGTTTCACTTCACAGGTTAAGGGAGCTCCATACACTCAAGGGCCATGTTGAATCTGTGGTAAAGCTCAAGGGTCTTGACATCGAGACCATTCAACAGCACTACACAGTTTAGGATGTCTACGAAGATTTCACATAACTTCCCTGAAATGGCCAAATAGACCAGTGCCTAGAGATATTCAATAAAGCTCATTCTCCTTGTTTTTTTCATGGGCGATGGCATTACCATTACCAGTTGGAACGGTGAAACGGGTGCGAGTAAAATAAGTGAATTTGAAAGGTAATGAGAGTTAAGAGTGCACAGCAGTTCAAGGCTCTTGAGGATGAATATTTAGATAGCAAATAATAGAAGAGTTACTTAACTATGTTGAGCTCTGCTCTGTTTGTGCAAAATTAAACAATGTAAACTTTATTGTAACAGCATTTTATTATCTGCTGATGCAACTTTTGTTCCCTACTCTTGGCCTAAGTAATGATATGATAAAGTCCGAATTAAAAGTTGTTATAATGGAGTGGCCTATATGTTACGAAAAACCTTACAGCGCGTTTGAGTACCCAATTCTGAGCTTTGGAATAAAATTGGAGTAAAAATTAAATTAGCATCCACAATTCCTTACTCCAATTCCAATAGGCTCAGAATTTGATACCTGAACACACGGAATCATCCAATTTTCTGCAATATTATTCTTTGATCTTTCAGTAAAATTAGATTGGATCCATATATTTATTGAATTTTGCTATCGTTATGGATTAAGAGATTTGAAGTGTTGTTATCTATCTGTGTGGGTGAGAAAGACAGAGAATATGGTAACCAACAACCACATATTTTGTCCTTTGTCTTGTTCAGTTAAATCCCATGCCAATTGGAGAGTGTTACGAAATAGAAATTAAAGAGGAATTATGAATTGTATTAATATTCTTGATGATTACAATGTACAATGACGGACGATATATATACTAGAAGAGCTAGGCTACAATTAGGTAACATAATCTAAGCTATAAATTAGGTAACGTAATCAACCTAATTAAGGAATACATAATATATTCTAACACCCCCCTCAAACTTAAGGTGGTAAGTGAGAGACCGGCTGGAGTTTGGAAATCAGAGTTTGGAAACGGCTAGGCTGGTCATCAGAAGTTACGGACATAAGACGAATGTAGAGGTTGCGAATATGCTGGCGAATAAAGTGACAATCAATCTCAATGTGTTTGGTTCTTTCATGAAAAACGTCATTGTGGCTGATTTGAATGGCACTGCGGTTATCACAATAGAGAGTAGTAGGAGAGTCCTGAGGAGTACCTAGTTCATCGAGGAGTCGTCGAAACCATATAAGTTCTTGTGAAGTATTAGTAAGGGCACGATATTCAGCCTCAGTGCTTGATCGGGAAACAACAGACTGCTTCTTACTTCGCCAAGTAAGAAGAGAGTCCCCGAGAAAGAAACAATAACCAGTAATAGACCGACGATCTGTAGGGTCACCAGCCCAATCTGCATCAGAGTAAGCTCGTAACACAAGAGATGATCTCGAAGAATAGTGAAGCCCATAAAACATTGTCCCTTTGAGATAACGAAGGATCTAAAGGACAACATCGAAGTGAGTAGAACGTGGAGCAAACATAAATTGACTGACAACATGAACAGCATAAGCAATATTTGGGCGAGTGACAGTAAGATAAAATAGACTGTCAACTAACTGTTGGTATAAAGTGCCATCAGATAGAGGAGTACCATTAAACGGAGTAAGTCTGACATTGGTGTCTAATGGAGTAGACGCAGTTTTACAGTCAGTGAGGCCAGTACGAGCCAGAACATCAGACGTGTATTTTACCTGGGACAAATAGTAACCCGTTGAGTCAGAAAGAACTTCAAATCCTAAAAAATAGTTGAGTCAACAAAGATCCTTCATCTCAAAAGACTGACTGAGAGACTTTTTGAGATCTGAGATACCAGAAATATCATCCCCAGTAATTATCATATCATTCACATAGAGGAGAAGAAGAATAGTCCCAAAATCTGTCTTTCTAATAAAGAGGCCCGAGTCTGAAGAACTGGAAGAGTAACCAAGCTTCGTGATAGTGGAGCTAAATTTTGCGAACCAAGCTCGAGGAGCTTGCTTGAGCCCATATAAGGCACGACGAAATTTGTAGACCTAGGTGGACTGGTGCGAGTAACCGAAAAGGGGTTTCATATAGAACACAAAGGTTATAGGTGTTGGGATCCTGTCTCTAAACGCTTACGAATTTCTCGTCATGTTGTCTTTTGGGAACATAATATGTTCTCATCTCTGTAGACACCCCGATCCGTGACCCCCGCAAGAACCCTAACGACCTACGAGAACTACTGTTTTTCTTGGAGTCCGGGACCCACCCGAGCACCCGAAACTACCCCGGGGGGGTTTGTTGCGCGACAAACCTATTTTTATGAAGGATTGTCGCACGACATATCACATTGTCGCGCGACAATCATTGGAATGTCGCGCGACAATCCCACTATGTCGCGCGACAATCCCTCTCTGCACCCGACCAACCACTTTCTGACACATCACAGTGTCAGGACCCATCACTTCAGCCGTTTGTCGCACGACATACAGGAATGTCGCGCGACAAACAGATATGTCGCGCGACACTTGCCTTTTTTGGGAAAATGTCGCGCGACAATCTACCCCGAGCAGTATAAATAGGCCAACACCCCCAAGGGTTCAAGGGGGCGATAGGGAATCTGAGAATTTGGAGCTTTAGATTTGATTTTTATCAAGCATTTTTCTACTATTATCTTATTTCTGAAGAATTATCGAATCTATCCTCGACACTCGACGTGTCCCGTCTCCGGAATCGATTTCTCGGAAATATCTGAAAAAGAGAAGATTATTATCGCCAGAGATCCCTCTGCCGTATTATATTTTCTTTCTTATTATTATTCTCGTCGGGAAGGTAAAGAAAGTCCCTTCTAGTATTTAAAATTAGATATCTGTGTACTTGTTTTATTTCTGTTATTCTGTCCATGTTTTATTTGAATAAACTTATTGTCAAGTTACAAATAGTCTATCGTTTTCGACACAAAAGACCCTGATAAAACCACTTTCAAAACCAGAAGAGTAAGTACATTATCGTCCGGATAAACCCTGTTTTCAAACCCCGGACCGATAAAAGACTTATCTAGGAATTAAAATCCACATATCCTGTCTTTTTCATAGACTGCGATGTGTCTGATAAACTCTCTTCAAAGTGTTCTAATTCCATATTGAATTAGTCCCGACATAAAGATCCGAACTTTTCCAAAAATAATCACAACTCGAGAAAACCGTCATTATCTGAGGAAATAATACGAAATACTCTTTCAAAATAAAAGGTTTTTTGTCATTTGTCATTTACATCTTTTAATTTAAAAATAAAAGGTTTTTTGTCATTCGTCATTTACATCTTTTAATTTATAAAAACATCGGATCTCGGAATACAAAAGGTTTTCACCCCCTTTTTTTCCCGTTTTTTCCCGAGAAATAGGGTTTTCTTTTAGAAAGTAGTAGACTATCGGTAAAAACATCCAAGTTTTTCAACATAGAATAAATATATAAGTCCACTAGAGACCGAAAGGACGGAATGGGTGCTTAACACCTTCCCAAACCGTAATATAGTTCCCAAACCCCATAGAAACCTGGTTTCGCAGACAAACGTGTAAAGAAAGGCTTGTCTATAGCCTTTCCCCTTACACAACCTTTTTGTCCGTTTTCTCGTAAAACGTACTGGCGACTCTGAACGAACCCCTTTGCATCTAGAATAGACGTAGGGACACCCGATATGAATTATCAAAACAAACTCCAAGCAAATGGAACGACGGGATCCTTTCCGACGTTTCAGACCACCACGAACGGGGACGAGACCCGGGGGGTCGCATTTGCGGATTCTCACAATCTCTCTCCAAATTTCATGTCCTTGAAGAACCTCTGCTTCCATTCTTTACTTATTCGTCCCTTGATCTTTCCACCCTTGAACTAGAGACTCCAGTTGTCACATCACCATATGAACCTGAACCAGAAACCACACTACCACCTCATTTAACTTTCGCACCACATCTTAATCCAGAAGCCACACCACCACCACCTCAACCGTTTGTTCCACCATCCCCTGAACTGTTAAGCCCATCCTCATATGATATTATTCATTCTGACAAGCCTCAACAAACGGTCCCTCCTAATGATGATGTCCCGCCTGCTAATCCTGCACATGACAACCATAAGAGGAAAATATAACATTCAGCCCAAGGTCACATAGTTGACCAACAGAAATAAGGTTGATAGTCAATTTTGGAATATGAAATGTAGCAGGTAAAGAGAGGCTAGGAGTAGTAACCGTCCCAACATGACTAACAAGTAATTGAGAATCATCAGAAGTTTTAATGGTGGGTGTATGAGAATTATAACTTTTAAAAGTGAAAATAGCAGGATCAGAAATCATATGATTGCAGCAGCCAGAGTCAAAGAACCAAGAAAAAGGGAATTTTTCAAAAAATACGTAATCAAGATAATGATATTTGTAAACCCAACCTTTTTCACACGCACTATCACAAATCATGCATTGGTTCTACGAGTGTGAATTTACCCCAAACCCTCGGAAGTATTATAAGTGAGTAGGGAGTTGGCTTGCTTGGGCCAACATAAACCGAAAGCATTTACTTCCACTCTCCTTGGCCCAGTACGCCCCCGAGTTATATCGAGTGACGAGAACACTCACGTACCCGGGAAGTATATCAAAAGGCTCTTGCACGTACCCACCCCTGGGGTATATCGCAAGGTCTTGCCAAAAAGGAGGGAGCCTGAAGCCTTAACCGTTCGTACACCTGCGCTGCATATAAGATCGAGTCAAGTTAAAACACTTGTCAAACAGCCGTAGGGGATGTACCACCTTACGGCTTACTTTTGGACGCCCCTTTAAATCCGAGGCTCTTCTCGGCAATTTTTAGTGGTTCTTTTGGCAAAAATCGAGTCGCATCACAGTCTTCCTTCATCTTCGCCACGTGGTTTCGTCTACAGTCGTAAAAGCAACAAACAGACTGGAAGGTTGGGCCGGCCGTGATCACACCGGAAGACTAGTAAGACCAAGCACACCTGAAATGGCCGATGAACGTGAGAATCGAGAGACAGATCAGAGCCTAGCCGAGGCATCATCAGCTCAGCCAACCCTAGCCGAAATGCACCGTTTACTCATGACCGTCAGCAGGAATCTGGCAAACCTCACGAACGAGCAACAGGGTACCCGGATCCGAATAGAAGAATTATCAGCCGAACGAACTGCACCACCGGGGTTTGATCGACTACCACCGAATCGAGATCCGAACCAAGGACAGTCTTCACAAGTACTCCCCCCAGTTCAAGGAACCAATCCACCCCAAACGGGCCCTATCGTAGTTGGTCCCGTTCAAACCGACCCCAACAATCAGAACCAATGGGCCCCGGATTCAGGCCCCACTTACCAACAGCAGGAGCCACCCATAGTCTGGCCGCAACCCCAAGTACAACCCGGTTTTGACCCCCAATACCAACCATGGCCACAAGTTCCCGCAAAACCCATTCCACCACCGGCCCCAGCAGCCCTCCCTAATGAATACCCAGACATCAACCGACTTCGGGCAGTATATGCAGAATCGGTAATAGCACGAGAACAGCCCGACGAGATGTCAAGAGAGAGTGAGGAAATGAAGAAGCTGAAAGAGCAGATGAGGGTCCTACAGAAGGGGGTGTCCCTAATAAAAGGTGCAGACGAGATCACGGATATCAATGCCTTCTCCCTCTACCCAGAAGCGAGATTACCCCAGGGATTCAAACTCCCTTCCATCACCAAGTTCACTGGAACCACGCCCCCTAAAACTCACCTACAGTCCTACATCAGATCCATGCAAGTGTCCGATTGTGGAGAGCCGGAATTAGCACAAGCCTTTCACATGACTCTCACGGGAGCCGCCCTGAGATGGTTCTTTGGTCTAGAAAGGCATCACACGCAGACTTGGGGAGATATCGTCAAAGAATTTATGACCAAATACGGGTCCAACGAGGATTTGGAAATTACCCGTAAACACCTGGAAATGGCCAAACAAGGCGAGAAAGAAAGCTTCAGCGACTTTGTCACCCGCTGGAGGGAGATGGCCTCCCAAATGTCCAAACGACCCGATGAAGAAGAACAGCTGGAAATCATTCAGAAGAACTTCACTCCAGCCGTACTGAGTTGCATGGAAAAGCACGTATTCCCACACTTCAGAGCCCTGTTGAGTATGGGGTCACAAGTAGAGGAAGAACTGGCCAAGAAAGTTGAAACCGATACCAAGAAAGCCTCTTACGCCGGAAGAAAGACGGCCACTCCAGCCGTAAACTAACTAAGCTCGTACCCGTATCAACAAAACCCATTCCAGCAGTCACCGCAAGTCCCCCCAATGAATTGGCCTACGCAGGGAGACTCTTCAAACACCGAGGCCAAGAAAAGGAGAAATTTTTGCACCCTCCCCACTACTCTGGTTAAGAGCCTGGAACTACTCCAAAAAGCTGGACTAGTCGCTCCACTCAACCCACGCCCCCTACCAAACCCTATTCCCAACACTTGGAGAATGAATGAGAACTGTACGTACCATCAAGCGGCAGGCCATGACACAGAACGTTGTTTAGCTCTCCGCCATCGAATCCAGGACCTCATTGAAGCTGGAACCATCCCCGCACCCGGCGGGCCCAATGTTACTAACAATCCACTTCCTAACCATGCTCCACCTGCAGGGATTAATGCCTTGACCACTGATGAAGAAGGCTTCGATCCCGTGGAGCTCATTCGAGATGACCCAACCTACAGGGCACTCATTGTACTGCCAGCAAAGGCTCAAGTTACCCCAGGCCTCAATCCAATAATTGACCAATGGATGGCCAAAATGAACTTCCTACCCGGGCAGGGTTTAGGAAAAACAAATCAGGGGATCTCACAACCACTCACAATCAAAACCAATCCCGAAAAATCTGGGATAGGATAGACCCAGAATAAGAAGAAACAATCATGGAAATCCCAAAACCCCCCTAGGGAGACAATCTGTATGACAGAAACCTCCCCCGGGACTTTCAGTTGGTCGACAGAGCCAGAATCGTCAGAAACTTCAGAGGAATCAAACCCGGCATCCCTTTGGATCCAACAAATCACCCGTTCAGGAAGGGTATACCAACCACCACCGGATGCTGAGAAAACACCGCCACCTAAGGAAATAGGAGAAGATAGAGTGCTTGAGCAGTTGAAGAAGACCCAGGCACACATCACCATTTGGGGCCTCTTGGTTGCCTCCAAACCCCACAGGACCGCTTTCATCAAACTTCTGGACGAAGCCGTGATATCACCGGACTCCACACCCGAACAACTGCCAAACATGATCGGGTCACTTACAGTCCAAAGAAGTCTGTCATTTTCAGATGAAGACTTGTCTCCATTGGGGAGAAAACACAGCCTGGCTCTCCACATCACCGTCCGAACCCGAGGGAAGATCTTGCCACAAGTCCTCATCGACAATGGGTCGACCATAAATGTTTGCCCCCTGAAGACTGCCAGATACTTGGGTATCTTGGATTCAGAGCTTTCACCATCCGCCGTAACCGTCAGGGCCTATGATAATACCAGGAGGGCCGTTCTGGGTTCTCTGAAGCTTGATCTCATGGTCGGTCCCGGAATTTTTTCGGCCGATTTCCAAATCATAGACATTCCCTCCAGTTTCAACCTCCTGCTGGGAATAGCGTGGCTACACGACATAGGAGCACTCCCCTCCTCCTTGCACCAAAAGATCAAGATACCGTTTGAAGGGAACATAATTACCATCCAAGGAGATCCTGAAAGGACCTTGGCAGATGTGGAGTTACCTGTTTTGGGAATCGGGAGCCAGAGCATACGGTTAGGAGGCTTTTCTTATGAGCCTCAAGTACAAACTCTCAGCACTCAGATAATCGAATATCTTCCCCCAGACAATATCCCCGGTCTCAGCACCAAGATTACAAATATGCTAAGAATGATGAAATATTTACCTGGAGCCGGCCTAGGAATGGGACAATCAGGACTACTTCAAGCCTTGGAACCGGTAACGAGGTACGAAAGGGAAGGTTTGGGGTACCAACACACTGAAGAAGACGATCAGCAAAAAAGGGGCCGAGGGCATCAGTATCCGAGTTTCAGCTCTTTGAACGGGTTTTTTGTCAAAGAAGGAGAGGACTTCCCCTTTTGCGGTTTTCAGGAACCTTGGAGAAACAGTGACGGAGAGAACCTGCCGGGATGGGAAATCTTCTATGAAGAGGACCTATATGTCAAAGAAAGCATTGAACACGGTTTCTCCACCAAATTAACGATCGGGTTGAAAGAAGGAAATGAAGACAAGACAGACAAGGAGGAAGAAATGATCGGAGATCTTTTCGACATCATGGTTCTAGGGGATGACGAGCCAAGGGATGACCCCGTACACCTGATATACGCTGATCCAGACTACCAAAGGGAAAGAGAAAAGAGTGAAATTGTAAGGGTGAGAGGTGAGAGTGAAAGTAAGGCTAGGAAAGAGCCACTCCTAGATTTACTCTTTAAACTTGTACCTGTAAACACTATTATCAATGAAGAAAACTCTGTGTTGCGTTATCCTGTTATTTGTAATTCTGTAATAGCTTATAAGGAATTAGAAAGACTGAACGAACACCCGGAACGGGAGGAGCAGCGTATACAAAGCGAGGAAGGAGACACTCTTGTGATTAACCTCGGAACAGAGGAGGAAAGAAGAGAGGTCCGCATTAGGGCAAGCCTAAGTGAGACAGAAAGAGAAGAATTCACACAAACTCTGAAAGAGTATGTGGACGTCTTCGCCTGGTCTTATGCGGATATGCCAGGTTTGAACAGCCAGATAGTCATGCACGAGATACACACCAAGCCAGAATTTAGGCCCGTCAAGCAGAAGCTGAGGAAACTTACGCTAGAATGGTCCTTAAAAGTGAAAGAAGAGGTGATGAAACAATTAAGTATGGGTTTCTTGCGGGTAATCGAATACCCTTCGTGGTTAGCCAACATCGTGCCTGTTCCAAAAGCTAATGGGAAAGTCCGCATGTGTGTGGATTACCGGAATCTCAATAAAGCTTGTCCAAAAGACGATTTTCCCTTGCCCAACATCGATTTGATAGTAGATAATACTGCCAACCACGCCCTGAAGTCATTTGTGGATGGTTTTGCCGGATATAACTAGATCAAGATGCACCCAGATCACCAAGAGAAAACAGCATTCATCACACCGTGGGGAACATACTGCTACACCGTTATGCCATTTGGGCTAAAGAACGCCGGGGCAACGTATCAGAGGGCAGCTACGGCTATCTTTCACGACATGATTCACAAAGAAGTAGAGGTGTATGTAGACGACATGATAATCAAGTCAAAAGAGAGGAAAGGCCACGTACCAGCCTTGCGAACCTTCTTTGATCGGCTCCGCCAATATCAGATGAGACTCAACCCGCAGAAATGTGTGTTCGGGGTAACCAAAGGAAAACTCCTGGGATATGTCGTCAGTAAGAAGGGAATCGAGGTGGACCCCGCTAAAGTTCAAGCTATCCAAGACATGCCTAAACCTCGTACCGAGAAAGAAGTCCGAGGATTTTTGGGTAATCTGCAGTACATCAGTAGGTTCATCTCTCAGCTCACTCAGACTTGCGAGCCCATCTTCAAACTCCTGAGGAAATCTTCACCAGGAGAGTGGGACGGCCAGTGCCAAGAAGCTTTTAATAGAATCAAAGAATACCTCTCCAAACCCCCAGTGTTAGTCCCGCCCCAGACCGGACTGCCACTAATCTTATACCTAACCGTCACTGATTCGGCTGCGGGAGCAATGCTAGCCCAGCACCTGACCGATACCCGGAAGGAGCAGGCCATCTATTTCCTCAGCAAAAAGCTGTCCCCGTTTGAGATAAACTACACACCATTGGAGAAATCGTGTACCGCTCTCGTCTGGGTAACACAGAAACTACGGCACTATATGCTAGTTTTCCCAGTCATCCTGGCATCACGGATCGATCCGTTGAAATACCTCTTCGAGAAACCGGCTCTCTCGAACCGAATGGCAAAATGGTTGTTTCTACTCTCCGAATTCGACATCACCTACATGACCCAAAATGCAGTCAAAGGCAAGATCATAGCTGATTACCTGGCCCACAATCCGATATTAGGAGACATGCTAGAAGAAGCCGAGTTCCCGGACGAAACCATCATGAACGTCGAGATCGATGAAGACTGGAAGTTGTACTTTGACGGGGCCGCCAATCGAAACGGAAACGGGATAGGCATCCTGTTAATTTCTCCGGACCAAACTCACTCCCCGGTATCATATCGTCTGGACTTTTTCTGCACCAACAACATGGCCGAATATGAAGCATGCATACTCGGGTTAGAGATCGCTCTTCAAAAGGGTATAAAGAGAATACAGGTATACGGAGATTCAGCACTAGTGGTCCACCAAGTTCTGAAGGAATGGAAGATCAGAGATGATAAATTAGTCTCTTACCTCGCCCGACTAGAGGATGTCGCAGGAAAGTTCGAGCGTGTGGAGTTTTACTATATCCCCAGGTCCCAGAATAGTTTTGCTGACGCATTGGCAACCCTGGCATCTATGATCGATATTCCGGAGGGGATGGAAGAAATAACCCTCACGGTACAAAAGAAATCAGGACTCGCGCACTACATGACCCTTGAGGTAGAAACTGAAAAAAACGGTGACTCGACCGTTTGGTTTTATGACATCTGGAACCTTCTGAAGAACCACCAGTATCCCGAGGAAACAGACAAGAGAACGCGGGTCACCCTCAGAAGACTAGCATCAGGATTCATACTCTGTGCCGGAAGATTATATAAAAGGAACTACGACGGGACTCATCTTCAATGTCTCACCGAAGAAGAATCGATTAGAATGATGGATCAGATACATGGGGGCGATTGCGGACCTCATATGAGCGGGCATACACTTGCCCGCAAGATCATCAGGCAAGGGTATTTCTGGTCTACCCTACAAACCGACTGTGCTGACCATGTACGCCGTTGTCACAAATGCCAAATCTATGCTAAATCCCAGAAGCTTCCTCCAAAAGAGTTGTACAACATGACTGCTCCCTGGCCTTTCGCAACTTGGGGAATCGACGTCATAGGGAAAATCTCGCCCAAAGCCAGCAATGGCCATGAATTCATACTAGTAGCCATCGACTACTTCACCAAATGGGTGGAAGCCGAGTCTTACCAGACCCTGGATGCCAGGAAAGTTGCCCAATTCATCAAAAGGAACATTGTCTGCCGATATGGGGTCCCACACGAGATCATCTCAGATAACGGCACCCACTTCGAAGGAGAAGCTAATACAGTCATGGAGGAATACGGTATCACCCGACACAAATCTTCGCCATATAGGCCACAAACCAATGGGGCAGTTGAAGCCGCCAACAAGAATTTGAAGAATATCCTAAGCAAGATGACCGACACCTGCCGGGACTGGCCGGAGAAATTACCATATGCATTGTGGGGATACCGCACCACCGAGAGGGTCTCCACCGGGGCAACCCCATTCTCGCTGACATACGGGATGGAGGCAGTCCTCCCTGTCGAGTTAGAAGTCCCCTCCCTCAGGGTAATACTAGAAAATCAAGTCAATGAACTGGAATGGGTCCAGGCACGTTATAACGAGCTAGCCCTACTAGATAAAAAGAGATTGAAAGCCGCATACCACCATCAGGGGTATCAGAAGAGAATCTCTCGAGCATTTAACCAGAAAGTGAGGACTCGGGGTATCAACGAGAACGATATTGTATTGAAAGAAATTCGAGAATCGGCCAGAGATCCGAGGGGTAAGTTCGAGCAGAAGTGGACAGGGCCATACATCGTCAAAGAAATCGATACAGGAGGTGCCGCTATACTCACTGATTTGGATGGGCAGTTACTACATTCACCAGTCAACATGGATCGACTGAAGAAGTATTATCAATAGGTGTGGCATGTAATAAGAACTACGTAAACCTGAGCCCCAACTCAAAACTTTTTGTTCTTTGTAAAAATCAAAAAGGGGAACGTAGGCAACCTGAGAAGTGACTTCAGGCCCGGTTTAAACTTTATAAATAAATTTATTTTCCCCAAGCAGTCCCTCATATATTATTAAAAGGTGGTTCAGAACACCGAAGGTTACAAAGGAGACATAACAAATACGAAAGAAACTAATCCCTAGGAGTTGGCCACACTGGGTCCTCAATAGCCAAGTCGATCCGAGCTTCGTCTAAGATCTGATATGCAAAGACAATGTTATCATCAGTAGCCTCCGTATCCATGAACCGGAACCATTTTATTTGAAAGGGGTCGTCGATCAGTTCTCCTTCCAGAGATTGCCAGCAAGAGCGGATGATATCAGCCCGGAGGGGCCGGGTAATACCAAAACGGGCATAGTTGAACCGACGAGTCAGTCGAGCACGCCACATCCTCTCTACCGATAAAGAAACATGTGGGGTCACAAATTTAGACTCGGAAGAGAAGTTGTTCAGACCAAGGGGAACCTCCTGAGGAATGTTAAACTGCCGAAAAAGATGCCTAGGGAGATAAAATGAAGTGAACCAGAGCCCGCGGAGCCGAACATAGTTCTGACCCCCAGTGCTAAGTACCATCGCCCTCAGCTTCCACCAAGGAATGTTCCACCGGATAGCCCGAAAGTTCTCCGAAAACCATACCGTCCAATCAGAGGAAGACATGGTCAAAGCACCAAAGAGAGGCCGATGGAAGAAATGAGTCGGATTGTCGAGCCGAGCTCCGTTGAAACCCACTGATCGAAAGCGCTCTAGCAGCCACATGTATAGCAGACGCGGACTCTCCCGGAAGAAGGGCGAGGCCCCCCGTTGAACATCATCAAGACCATTCAGGGTCTCTGCAAGAATGATCGGCACTATAGACTCCCCATTTCTAGCCTGATAAATCAGACTCAGGATAGTCGGATCAACACGGGAAGAACCCGTCACCAGCAGCATATCAGAAACCAGGCAAATCAGGGCCGCTGCAGTACGCCCCACGCCGTAAGAGGCCCTATCTTCATAACGATGAACGAACCTCACCATTTTATGGAGGTCAAGAAAACCATCGGCAATAAAACCATCATAGGCCGCCGGGGGAATGGCTAACAGAGCAATTAGCATGTCACGGGGACCGATTTCTTCTATGGGAACTGCCATCGGGAGACGAACGTCAGAACGTAACAGCCAGGAGAACTCCTCATAGGTCGGGCAGAGCTCATCTAGTCCAAAACGGAAGAGATGGTCCGGAGGACTCCAGAAATACGAGGCACCTAACAGAAAGGAAAAATCGTCGGGACGATGGCACCAACCCGCTAAGGGACTGAAGGCACCAAAGTTCAGACCATTTTCGGAAGATATCAAAGCATCTCGAGCAGTGACATAAGAAAAATCAGATTTTGTGCGATAAGAAGACATTTTTGGAAAGTGTGGGGATGAAGGAAGGAAGATGGATGTATTTATAGCAAAAAAGAGGGACCTGTACCGGTTTGTCGCGCGACAAACCCATATCCAGGAGGGATTGTCGCGCGACAAACTCCTTTGGGGTTACCCTAATTTTGTTCTTTCTACACATAGCAGTCATGATTGCCAAAAGAATCATTTTTGGATGCTTTCTTGTTCTCACTTTGCTCTTTTTTACAGGAAAAATATCACTACACTACAAGGTATGGCTTCTAAATCACTGACTCTTATATATATATATCTTTTTCACACACAGAGAAAAAAAGTATAATCAAAACACAGATAAAGATATTTTATAAATCCTATAAAAGAACAGTTTTTAAAATATCTGTCTAAACATAAAATAAATACATATCTGTCCAAAACTAACACTAAATGCAGAAAAGGGAAAACTAATCTACTCGGGCGCGTTTTGACACGCTCCCACTATCGCCCGAGCCCTCCTCGGGAGTAAGATCAACAACTGGGACGCCAGGAACAGGAGGAACTGCCTCCTGGGAAGGACCCGTAGACTGAACCGGTGCCGTCGGACGGATCACCGAAGATCGGGATCGCCTAGAAGTCCGACTGCTACTCCGCCTAGACTCCGACCGAACATGAGAGGAGGTCAAGGGGTCGTCCGGCCGTAAGGAGACGTCGATAGCCCTCTGATAATCGCGCATGTAGGCCGGAGGGTCTCGACCGACGTACTGGAGCAGGTTCCAGCTGTAAAGATACTGGGCGTGCCAAGCCCGTAGGTCTGCCACCCGTACACTCACCCGCTGAAAAAAGACATAAGATAAAAGAATCAGCACAATCAAAATAGATAGATATAGATGTAAGGGTATCAAGAGAAGTCGAAGAAAGTACCTCGTCATCAGGGCGACCACCCAGATAGTCAAAAGTATCCTCAGGAAGAGGGTACTCCGGGACGGGATATCGACGTAATCCAGCGCCAACGTAAGAGATGTCCCTGGGGAGTGGGGGTAGATCTACCCACGGAATAGATAACCCCGTCGGAACACCAGCAGAAGTGGACCCGCCCTCCTCACGGATCGGGAACAAGGGAGGCCGGGATGAAGAACCCCCCAAACCTGGAGATCGGGCAGGAGGACCCATGACAGTCGCCGGAAGGGGAGTCAACGTGGCGTAGGTACGGACCCCCGGAGGATCCACTACGGCCGTCGCCCTCAAAGGAGGTACCCCACTGGAAGGAGTAGCCACCGCAGCTGGAGGAGTCCGCCCGAACTGCTCATAGTCTGCCCCAAGGTCCGCAGGCTCCCAGGACCTCTCAGACAATCCCGCTCTCCCCTCAGCAGCAAAAAGGACCCCCGGAGACACAGAAGGGCCGGTGGGAAACTCGAAACTTTCAGTACGCTGCTCCCTCACAGGTGTCGCCTGAGGCGACGGCTCCGGAACAGCTGTCGCATCACCTCCCTCGCCCTCTGGCCGACCACCGTCCTCGGCCGCAGCAAGAACATCCCTCTCTCCCTCAGGATCCTCGTCCTCAGAATCCGGAATGTTGTCCCTCTGATCGGGGACAGGTGGCAAGTGACCCGGAACCGCCCTAGCTAAATGGGTCTGTCCCCGTATGTAGTTGGGATCACCTCCCAGTGCCCGGTACCTCTCATAGAAGACCCGTCCCCGAGTCCCCTTCGGCTCCCTCATCAGATAACGGGCAGCAAAAACGGGGTAGTCTCCCTCCTCGACGAACGTCTGGAAGCCGAGTCCGTCGACCAAGGCCTGCACCGTCACCGGATCGATCTCGCCCGTCCGCCTCATCAGAACAGGAGGAAATAATGGAACACGAGGCCACTGGGATGGCGTGTGCTGGCGAATGACCCTCTCGCCCAAGTAGAAGAGAAGGCCGTACTCATCCCGGATAAGCCGCCTAGTCCTCGAGGCGGTCAGGGCGCGGCCATACCCATAATGGGGACTCAGATCACCCCAAGGGGCCCACTCAACCTGAAAAGAAAACAAGTTTTTTATTCTCAATAATTTATATTTTCTATCTAACTATCAAAGAGCAAGAGAACTAAAATATTTACCTGCTCCTCCAACAGGTCGTGAACGGCAGCAGCTCCGGTCTCCCGAGTCCGGTATACATAGGGAGCCCGGTAGTTTCCCACAATGAATCGGCGGAGAAAAAGAAACTGGTCCTCGTTCTCAACGAGGAGATCCACCTGGGCACGACCCAGGCGGGTATAAGCAACAAACCAGCTCTGAAAAGGAAAGATAAAAGAAATCAGCAATGATCAACAGGTAATATGTAAAGAACTGAAGCAAGGACAAAAGGACTAAAGTATGTACCTCCCACAGCAGAGAAAAGCCCTTGAGGTTCAGGGCTAAATGGCGAGAGACTTGGTCCATGGCATCATAGAGGACTGCAAGAATGAAGCATCCCCAGTCATAGTCAAACATGAGGCTGAAGTCCCGAAGATAGGGCAACCACCAAAGATGAGCCGTGTCCCCACCATGAGCCTCGAATAAATCATGGAGTGTCAACAGAAGAAGGACGCGGGCATACTGGCGCGCCTCCTGACGGGTCATAGGAACCCCTGAAGCAACTAGCCGAGCTCTCTCTGTGGCTAGCCACGTAACTAAGACACCCCGAGGAATCGTATCACCGGAACTCCGTCGCTCCGGGAACCATCCAAGCGCACTAACAATACCCTCTGCCGTCAGACGCAAAGGGACATCGATCTGAATGGGGACCCCCCCGAAGGAATCCCGGTCAGAGCAAAAAGATCGAGGGGTGTCATCGTCATCTCACCCCAGCTCCAATGGAAGGTATGAGTAGTATCCCACCAATGGCAAGCCAGGGCCGACACCAAAACTGCCGCCCTAGAAACCCGCTCCGGGAGGGCGTCGAAGAGGGAGCCAAAAGGAATCGCAAGAATCAACTCCTGGACAGGGGCCGGTGCCCGTCGCCACTCCGAAGATATAGTGTTGGGAGAACCCCAACCCCGGCCAACCCACTGCAGACAAGAGAAAGAGATATTGGGTTTAAGGGTAAAATTATGTATTTTTCCAAAACCTGAGGGTACTTTGGTGTAATTATGAGAATTATAGGGCTATAGGGGTAAATTATGTAATTTTCCAAACCTGAGGGTACTTTGGTGTAATTATGAGAGTTATAGGGCTATAGGGGTAAATTATGTAATTTTCCAAACCTGAGGGTACTTTGGTGTAATTATGAGAGTTATAGGGCTATAGGGGTAAATTATGTAATTTTCCAAACCTGAGGGTACTTTGGTGTAATTATGATAGTTATAGGGCTATAAGGGTAAAATTATGTATTTTTCCAAAACCTGAGGGTACTTTGGTGTAATTATGAGAGTTATAGGGCTATAGGGGTAAATTATGTAATTTTCCAAACCTGAGGGTACTTTGGTGTAATTATGAGAGTTATAGGGCTATAGGGGTAAATTATGTAATTTTCCAAAACCCGAGGGTACTTTGGTGTAATTATGAGAGTTATAGGGCTATAGGGGTAAATTATGTAATTTTCCAAACCTGAGGGTACTTTGGTGTAATTATGAGAGATATTGGGTTATAAGGGTAAAATTATGTAATTTTCCAAACCTGAGGGTACTTTGGTGTAATTATGAGAGTTATAGGGCTATAGGTGTAAATTATGTAATTTTCCAAACCTGAGGGTACTTTGGTGTAATTATGAGAGATATAGGGTTATAGGGGTAGATTATGTATTTTTCCTAAAAACTAAGAGGTATCACAGGTAAAAGTATGTGTTCGCTAAAATCGGGCGTTATTCCTAGGCAGACATGCATACTAACATTATCTAAAACGAATACAGGAAACGACAAGAAGCAGAACAGATAAATGCACGAAAGAAGACATACCAGAGATCGACGACGAATCTCGTGAGAGACAGGCTCCATCAAAAGCCACGGGACATCCGGGACCGGAGCAGCTCGGATAGCATCTCGATAGACCACCGCCCGACCGCGGTCTATCCCATCCTCATCATACCAGTCCAAGTCCGCCCAGTCGTCGTGATGAGGGCTGCAGCGGAGAACGCCCTGAGCGTCAGTAAAGGTGACCTCCTCCTAGTCACCCTCCAATCGGTCGAGATGAGCAGGGTCCATCGGTATAGGTAGAATATATGTGAAAAGGTCGCAAAAATCAAAAACACGGCAGAGCTTCCGCGCTTGGGAGAGAAGAAAAGAAAAGAGAAGGAGAGCTAGAGAGAGAAAGAGAAGGGAAAGAATGAGGTGGAATGAGCTCAGCAGGAGGCTTATATAGTGGGGCAGTTTGTCGCGCGACAAATGGCCACATTGTCGCGCGACAAAGAGCCATTTCACCGAGATATCGCGCGACAAACCACCATCCCCCCTGATTTTTTGACCTTTTTCTCATTTTTTACCTCCTGCAGGAGGACTTCCTTGGGGCAGTTTTCGAAAAGATTGCTAAAACCGCACACCCATGATAAAGATTTCAACGAGCAAACTTCCAAATCATCTCCCCGAAAAATGCGAGAGCGGAATGCCACAATTAAAAGTAGCCTCTGATCTCATAGAAGGACCGAGACCATCAATTAAGAAAAAGCAGAATAGCGAGATAAGACGGGAATAGAAAAAATTGAAATAGTAGAAAAGAGAAATAACCCGTATGAACGCCCAAAGCGAGCGAGAGAAACAGAAATGTAGAATGACAGGGAGAGCCACACCAAAAGTGATAGCTAGGCCAAAAACGGCTCAGGGCTTCGTTTTAGGGTGAGTAAGGCTCCTGATCACGACAAAGGGATGAGAAGACTTCTGGTCAAAAACAGAGAGGGCCAGGAAAAGTCTTTCCCAAAAGAGGGAGAAATAAGGGCATCGAAAAACAGAAAACGATGTTGGGCCCACCAAAAAGAGAAACCGAGAAAAGAACAGAGATCAGAGATTGGACTTTTAGACAAATTTTCTTTTCAGCACGATACAGAAGAGATGGTTTGGAAAATCCTCGAATCATCACGCTGCGGAAAGCAAAAGAAAATCGAAAACTGCCTTCTGAGAAAAGTACCCTCACTCGAGAAAAACATGAGAACAAAATTCAAGAAAGATATAGGAAAGCGGACATTCGGATAAGATTAGACCTCGAGGAGCTCTTTTTCACCCTCACAAAAACTTCTCTCTCTCACTCTAGCAATCTAAAGAGAAACAAATTAAATTCTACAAAAATCACAATCACAAGCCCTCTCCAGAGGCAAAAGTTACTCATGAAAGTCCTCCCAGAGGCATTTTTCCTTCTTCTTACAGATCTAGAAGCCCTCCCAGAGAGGCACAACGGTAGTCCTCCCACCTGAGGCGAAGCCCTCCCAGAGAGGCACAACGGTAGTCCTCCCACTGAGGCGAAGCCCTCCCAGAGAGGCACAACGGTAGTCCTCCCACCTGAGGCGAAGCCCTCCCCGAGAGGCACAACGGTAGTCCTCCCACCTGAGGCGAAGCCCTCCCAGAGAGGCACAAACGGTAGTCCTCCCACTTGAGGCGAAGCCCTCCCAGAGAGGCACAAACGGTAGTCCTCCCACCTGAGGCGAAGCCCTCCCAGAGAGGCACAACGGTAGTCCTCCCACCTGAGGCGAAGCCCTCCCAGAGAGGCACAACGGTAGTCCTCCCACCTGAGGCGCAATGGTAGTCCTCCCATCTGAGGCAAATGGAGCAAGTCAAAGCCCTCGAGAGAGGCAATGAGGTAACAAAAGCCCTCTCCGGAGGCAAAACCAAACACGAAGCCCTCTCCGGAGGCACTCATAAGCACTTTTTGCATAAACACTTCTTTAGAGTTCATGCGGGAGCCATGGATCATGGTCTCTTCCAGTCGCCTCAATTCCTTGCAAGCAAGGAGCTTGAGTCGAGAGGGTCTGTAGACACCCCGATCCGTGACCCCCGCAAGAACCCTAACGACCTACGAGAACTACTGTTTTTCTTGGAGTCCGGGACCCACCCGAGCACCCGAAACTACCCCAGGGGGGGTTTGTTGCGCGACAAACCTATTTTTATGAAGGATTGTCGCACGACATATCACATTGTCGCGCGACAATCATTGGAATGTCGCGCGACAATCCCACTATGTCGCGCGACAATCCCTCTCTGCACCCGACCAACCACTTTCTGACACATCACAGTGTCAGGACCCATCACTTCAGCCGTTTGTCGCACGACATACAGGAATGTCGCGCGACAAACAGATATGTCGCGCGACACTTGCCTTTTTTGGGAAAATGTCGCGCGACAATCTACCCCGAGCAGTATAAATAGGCCAACACCCCCAAGGGTTCAAGGGGGCGATAGGGAATCTGAGAATTTGGAGCTTTAGATTTGATTTTTATCAAGCATTTTTCTACTATTATCTTATTTCTGAAGAATTATCGAATCTATCCTCGACACTCGACGTGTCCCGTCTCCGGAATCGATTTCTCGGAAATATCTGAAGAAAGAGAAGATTATTATCGCCAGAGATCCCTCTGCCGTATTATATTTTCTTTCTTATTATTATTCTCGTCGGGAAGGTAAAGAAAGTCCCTTCTAGTATTTAAAATTAGATATCTGTGTACTTGTTTTATTTCTGTTATTCTGTCCATGTTTTATTTGAATAAACTTATTGTCAAGTTACAAATAGTCTATCGTTTTCGACACAAAAGACCCTGATAAAACCACTTTCAAAACCAGAAGAGTAAGTACATTATCGTCCGGATAAACCCTGTTTTCAAACCCCGGACCGATAAAAGACTTATCTAGGAATTAAAATCCACATATCCTGTCTTTTTCATAGACTGCGATGTGTCTGATAAACTCTCTTCAAAGAGTTCTAATTCCATATTGAATTAGTCCCGACATAAAGATCCGAACTTTTCCAAAAATAATCACAACTCGAGAAAACCGTCATTATCTGAGAAAATAATACGAAATACTCTTTCAAAATAAAAGGTTTTTTGTCATTTGTCATTTACATCTTTTAATTTAAAAATAAAAGGTTTTTTGTCATTCGTCATTTACATCTTTTAATTTATAAAAACATCGGATCTCGGAATACAAAAGGTTTTCACCCCCTTTTTTTCCCGTTTTTTCCCGAGAAATAGGGTTTTCTTTTAGAAAGTAGTAGACTATCGGTAAAAACATCCAAATTTTTCAACATAGAATAAATATATAAGTCCACTAGAGACCGAAAGGACGGAATGGGTGCTTAACACCTTCCCAAACCGTAATATAGTTCCCGAACCCCATAGAAACCTGGTTTCGCAGACAAACGTGTAAAGAAAGGCTTGTCTATAGCCTTTCCCCTTACACAACCTTTTTGTCCGTTTTCTCGTAAAACGTACTGGCGACTCTGAACGAACCCCTTTGCATCTAGAATAGACGTAGGGACACCCGATATGAATTATCAAAACAAACTCCAAGCAAATGGAACGACGGGATCCTTTCTGACGTTTCAGACCACCACGAACGGGGACGAGACCCGGGGGGTCGCATTTGCGGATTCTCACAATCTCTCTCCAAATTTCATGTCCTTGAAGAACCTCTGCTTCCATTCTTTACTTATTCGTCCCTTGATCTTTCCACCCTTGAACTAGAGACTCCAGTTGTCACATCACCATATGAACTTGAACCAGAAACCACACTACCACCTCATTTAACTTTCGCACCACATCTTAATCCAGAAGCCACACCATCACCACCTCAACCGTTTGTTCCACCATCCCCTGAACCGTTAAGCCCATCCTCATATGATATTATTCATTCTGACAAGCCTCAACAAACGGTCCCTCCTAATGATGATGTCCCGCCTGCTAATCCTGCACATGACAACCATAAGAGGAAAATATAACATTCAGCCCAAGGTCACATAGTTGACCAACAGAAATAAGGTTGATAGTCAATTTTGGAATATGAAATGTAGCAGGTAAAGAGAGGCTAGGAGTAGTAACCATCCCAACATGACTAACAAGTAATTGAGAATCATTAGAAGTTTTAATGGTGGGTGTATGAGAATTATAACTTTTAAAAGTGAAAATAGCAGGATCAGAAATCATATGATTGCAGCAGCCAGAGTCAAAGAACCAAGATGTACCTGTGGTGGTAGCTATAGCAGAACCAGAAGAGGATGTAACCTGTTTAAGAAGAGCTGTGATGTCAGCTAGAGTCACAGGTGCAGTAGAAATGTCTTCCTCAGACGAATCAGTGGTGGCAGCGGTGATGGTGCTGGAAAATGATCTAGAGGAGGATCTCGTGGATGGATTCTTGTAACAATCGGCTTGAAAGTGACCTGATCCTACCTTTTTGCAAAAGAAACACGTCCTAATTGGACACTTTAGTAGGATATGGGTGGTGGCATGATAGTACGCACATTCTCGAGAAGACGAGTTTTTGGTAGGTTTCGAGCTCTGAACGGCTAAAACAGCATTAGAATTGTGGGCCCGAGTGGCGAACCGAATTTTTTCAAAGAGAAGTTCTGTTGTAACATCATTAAGAAACGATAAAAGATTAGGATGTAGTAAAGCAGCCTGAACTGGTTCGAATTGATCGTGAAGTCCCATTAGAAGAGTGATAACACGCTGGTTATCTCGATATCTTTTAAATTTTTCTGCATCATGCTCATAAAAAGTAGGTTCAGATTGGGCTAACTAATCCCAAATAGTTTGAAGGTCGGATAAATAATCATCAATTGATTGCTCAGGTTGTTGGGTTTTAGAATGTAAAGCAGTAAGCAACTAGTAATGATGAGAGAGATCCTTTGAAGTGTACCTAGATTTTAGAAAATCCTAGACTTCCTTCCCGGTGGTAAAACGACCAATTTGCTGCCCTATACGAGAGATAGAGGTATTCCGAACCCATGTGATAATATCACCATTTTTGCTTTCCTAATCATCAAGTCGATCATTGATCTTTTCATCAGTTTCATCGATTTTCTTGGTTGGCTTAACAACTTCTCCAGTAATAATTCTCCAGGACTTACGAGATTTCAGAAAACTGGTCACGGCTTGGGACCATTGAACATAGTTGGTTCCATTGAGAACGATAGAAATCGAGCACGAAAACTCTTGCTTTTTCATTGAGAAACGTGTAGAATAACACAGTATCTGCAAAAAACAATCTGATTCTGAAAGATCTGAGGCCAGAAGCGGATTCGAAGCGGTTGATTTAGTGGGGAACCGGTATTAGATTGAACAAAACCGGTTTAGATTTAAGTGAACCGGTCAAGGGAGTAAGGCTGGTTCAAAAAAAAAAACGATGGAGGTGACCGGTTTAGGGTTTTGACAGAAAGATGCAGTGGCGCGTGTGGCGTTGGGTGGCGCGAATGGGCGATATTCCAGCGGCGCGTGTGGGCGCTTGTGTACTCCTATTGGGGTGATTTCGACAGCGTTGGGTTCGTATTGAAAAGACAAAAGTTTTGGTATATGATTTTGGTTGATTTGGGTTCTGTATCGAAAGGGCGATTGATCAAGAAATGAGGGTGAAGGTTGGTTGGTTGATTTGCGATAAGGTTTGATGCGAAAATTGGTTCTAGAGGATGATGTTTCCCTCTGATACCATGTTACGAAATAGAAATTGAAGAGGAATTATGAATTGTATTGATATTCTTAATGATTACAATGTACAATGACGGAGGATATATATACTAGAGGAGTTAGGCTACAATTAGGTAACATGATACAATTAGGTAACATAATCTAGGCTATAAATTAAGTAACGTAATCAACTTAATTAAGGAATACATAATATATTCTAACAGAGAGAATGAAATTAATTAACTAACCACGTGCATGCATAGAAGAGATATATTAAATAGTTATAACCATATTTTTTTGTTTCATGCATGTGTCTCACTCTCTCTTTCTTCTCATATATATATATATATATATATGTATGTATGTATGTATGTCACAGTAACCTAGTATAATGAAATTAATAATAAATTAAGCCCCTTAAAAGTTATAAAGTATATATAGAATATGAACCTAGCTACTTGTAGCGGTTATATAATTTCAAAAGGTTTTATATAATTTTTTTTTCTTTTTAACATTTATTGTTCAATTTAATATATTGAGTTCAAGTGATAAAAGATGTGAGTATACACATAGAATGTTCATGTCTGAGTCTCGTCGAAGTCCCCTATCTTATTCAAATGACTGGAATATATAAATTGTTTGAATAAAGAAATATAAAAAAAAGTATATTAAATGTATTTTTTGAAATAATTAAGATAAGAAGACAAGTGATGGTAGAACCATGTGCAAGGAAAAAATGGCGCACCTGCATCTCAATAATTAAAGTAGTAGATAGTAGCTCATTAATTAAAAGAATGTACCTTGTATATGTTGACATGCATGCATGCATATATATATATATATATAATATAAATTAATGAAGGTAAAAGTATTTAATTTGGAGGTATAAATAACATGGTTGCACATGTGAGGGATGGGAAATGCATGGTAGAGAATAACATGAGAACAGGTAATTAAACCTTAATTTTCATGATTTGATAATTAAAGAAGCAAGTACTTCTACAAATTAATTCTAATATATTCTTATAAAGAATTCAGAATTTATCAATCTTAAGAAAGAGATAGTGTTTTATAATTTTATATAGACTTAATTTGGAATGTCAACAATTTTCTTTTTCTTTTTTGGTTAAAAAGGAAAGCAAAAGAACAATTAAGATTAATCACCACGGTGATATGCTTGATCGCCTTGGGTCCTTCCTAACTTTGATAGATAATCTACACATTTGTTTCCTTCCCTTAACATGTGCACTAGCTCGAGTCTCATGTCTTCCATCAGTTTTTTACAGTCCAAGATGAGAGTTTTATTCGGATGGTTATCGACTTCCTCCTTATATATTGACTAGGTTAACCACCATTAGTGAGTATGTTTCCACCACTGCTTTCAACCATGACTTTTCCCTAGCAAGTTTCATTGCATGCCTCACTCCCCAAAGCTCCACTTGAAGAGGTGTTGCGTAACCAATCCTTCCACAAAATCCTTCGATCCATTTGCCATAGCTATCATGTGCTAACCCTACATAAATTGCCCATCCATACTCTCCAAATGTGCTCATCCGAATTGATTTTGATTGCATTTGATGAGATCCCTATTACTAGTAGTCTCAGTAATATCACTCTCAAAAGCCTTAAAAGTTTCCAAAGCAAGTTTTTGGCTTCTGTTAACAATACTACTCGATTCACTGTTGGCATTTTCAAAGTATGTCTTATTTCTACAATTCCATAAAACCCAAATGGTGCTAACAAACAAAATCCCCCAGGAATCGTGGTATTGATCAAACTTACTACCACCTTTTTTAATAGTTAAATCAAACCGGGTATTGAAATCCATTCCCATAATGATCCAACTATTATCATTGGAGAGTTTCTCCCAAGTGTTAATAGCGATGGAGCATTATTTAAATATATATGATCAATATTTTCCACCTGTCCACAGCTATCACAAAACGGATCACTGGATATATTTCTGGAAACACAAGCTTTTTTAGTAAGAATTTTACAATGTTTTATAAGCCAAATAAAGGAAATGATTATTTGAGGTAAATTAAGTTTCTAGATCCATTTCCAGCATTTTGTATTTCTATCAATGGTACCATTTTAAACAAGAAAATTCATAAAGCAATCGGGCACAGAAAATTCCCTAATCATTTCCCATTCCAAGAAGGGGTATCCTACAATGACAACGTTTAGAGGAAGCGGTATGCTCATAACAGTGTGAATTAAATTTTGAGGGATAACATTTTGAATAACATTCGTATCCCACGTTCCATCACTATTTATTAAATCAGAGACTTTCCCATCTAAATAATCATTCATAATATTACACGTGTTTATTACTACACCATAATTACCACACCACCAATCGTTAGCAATTGAGATATTTAATTTCTCCATTTCCAACCACCCGCTTAGTGCCCAAAGTCAAAATGTCTCTAGCTTTGTATATTCCTTTGCAAACATGGGAAGAATTAACATTCCTAGACCACTGCCTCGGGTTAGATTCACAACCATATCTATCCCCGATGAGATTAGTCCAAAAACTTTTCCCATCATTCATAACCTGCCAACCAAGTTTGGCATTGATAGCAATGTTATTTTTGCCACATTTTCTAAGGCCCAGCCCACCATAGGCCTTAGGTTTGTAAACATCGTCTCATTTCACAATGTGCACTCTCCTTTGTTATCAACATCTCCCAAAGGAAATTTCTATTGAGTTTATCAATTTCCTTACAAATGGAGACCGGAAAATTCATAGTTTGCATGGCATAATTAGGTATAGTGGATGTAACAGCTTGAATAAGCGTTTGCGCGCCTACCTGCCATGGATGGCACATTTGCTTTCCATCCATTTAACCTTTTTAACACTTTTTCCACAATAGCTTTACAATGCTCTTTTTTCCTTCTCCCATGAACAATAGGGACTCCCAGGTAAGTACCTAGGTTCTCTTCTCGGAATCTTTGGGGAGCAATACAACTTAGATTTAGAGAAGTTAACTTTTTAGCCCGAATTTTCACAAAAGATATATATTAAGAACTTCCATAATAGTTCTACAAAAAAATTCCGTGGCCTAGGCAAATAAAACAAGATCATCCACAAAGAAAAGATGACTAAAAGCATCTCCTTTCTGTGAGGCTCTTAATCCCACCCAATCTTTGTTGCTAATTTTCTCATTAATCAAGTTAGAAAGAAATTCTAGACGGAGGACAAATAAGTCAGGTGAGAGGGTCTCATTTTGTAGTCGGTTGAAAAACAATGAATATTCCAACAAATTAAGGATAAGCAATTGATAGTTTTGTTACTCTTTTTTGTTCCCTAATGTATATAACAAGAACATTAATTTTGTTTAGTATATTGAGGGTACTAATTAGTTATTGCGTTTTGTACGTGGAATATCCACTCCCGGAGTATCAAATTCCAATTATAAACAGATCCAAAATAAATGATTGTATTGAAACTAAAATTTCAATACATAATTATTGTGTACGAGGCAACTAAATTAAGGATGATTATTGTTGTTATTATTATTGTTCCTTGGCCAAAACATTTGGACATAAGATTCCACGAGCCATTATTGATTTTGACTGCCTTCAATTAATTTAATTTGCTTTATGGGAAGATCATAATGTATGATTGCAAATTTACTGATTATCTGCACATAAATGAAGATGTACGCTAACTTTGAGACTATTTAACTAAGAATCTACTCATGATGATAGCACAATAAAAATAGTTTATTACAATGATAGAATGTTGATAAAGTATGAATTTGAGAAAAAATTATCAGTTACTTAATCTTAAAGCTGTAATTAGTCGAACCTTGTCTTTCTTAGTAAACGGAAATTGTTAAACATGTACATTTATACGGTCATATTCTTTAATTACTTGAAAGCGTGTTATAGAGCTTAAATGTTATAAATTCTTTTGGAACTGAATCATTAAAAAAAAAAAAATGTTGTTCGGTCTGGGCGAATTAAAACTCTCAATTGTTAAAAGGGTTATTTTGCAGAAAAGTCACCAAAATTCCTCGATTGAAGAGTTGGTGAATAAAAATGAAAAAGAAAAAACTTGTGGGTAAATTTGAAAGTAATCCAAAACGAAAATAAAAAATAAAAGAGATTGATTCATTGTATTGCACCCATATTTTCAAGGGCAAAATTGGGGCTTGCCAGAGCAAACTCCGGCCCAAATAAAAGAAAAAAATTATACTATTAATTAATTATACAGTAAATATAATTTTTAGTTTATTTTTGTTTATTTTAGCCCATCCTTCTGCCTAATTCTAAGTTCAGCCCCGCATATTTCTAACCTCCTATTATGTGGGCCGGGGTTGATTTTTCAGGCTTACAAGAGAGTTACAGGAGAATTAGTGCATGTTAATATTAACATTAAAGAAAATCATCATTTGAACTGTGCATGCATGATGCATGTAATCATCTAATCAACTTTGTTAAACAAAAAGCATGACAAAATGATGAAACTTCTTATCAACTAGAAATATGAGACTCGGAAAAACTTTGCTTTGGATGGCTGTGGCGGACAAAAATCAATTTGCTGTTAGCCAGTTAATCGTATAGTTTAAGGTAAAAGAACAGTGGATCCCACCAAGGAAAAAATAAGAATGATATATTAAATTAGAAAACAAACTAATTAATATCAAGCTAGCGTTGATCCGCGATTTTTTGGAGGAGTAAATTAACGTAAATACTTAATTAGGTTTAACTGGACTATAACTAAAAGTTTTACATATTATATCATTAGAAAAAATATTTGAGGTGGATTACAGCTTCGGTTGGTTCAGGGATAGATCCGCCCTTGAAAATATAGATGCATTGCAGCCACTCCTTCCTTATATCCTTACATTTAATGTTAAATGTTTGATGAGTATTAGGTATCATGTTTATACGGTAAATCCATCCAATGAATGTATTGTAAGATTATAACATATTGTCTCTACGTTGATGGTGACGCATTCTATTCAAAGAGACATGCAGGTCCATATGGTATAAAAGTGCACAGAACCTAATTGTGGGTCGACCACAAGTGAGTGAGATATTATTGATCATCATAATTCATAATCATCTATTTGCTTATGTTAAAATTAGATCTATATATGCTACAAACAATGCGCGTGCCCGTAAAATGCTTTTATGAATCTTGCTTGTTTAAAAAAATATGCAATCTAGCAAAGATAGGATTTTGTCCCAGAAGAAAACAAGATGTGAAGTTAAGTAGTAAAAGAGTCAAAAGTAGCACTTTTGAAGGGAATCAAATTGAAAAAGCTAGTGAGAAAAACCATTGTGGATGCTTATTGAGAGAGCTAATTAACGTACACATAATCATTATATTTATGTATTCATATATCAGCTCCACATTCTTGAAACCCTGTTCATATTTGCACAATCTTTAACAGTACTTCTAATTCCCACTTGATTGTGGGCCTTCAGAGTCAATTTTCGATTTAGCAGCTGCTATTCACATTATACTTAATTAATGATCAGCAAGGACCGTACAGCATCATCTAATCTAATGAGACACACACATCTATATAATAAGGGGTCATGGTTTTTAAAACTTAAAATGTATAAGGAGATAAAAAAATGTGTGGCTGAAATTACATATATTTTTTGAATGGTTATTAGTGCCTTTGACACGGGTTACAATATATATATATATAGCATCATTCAACAATATGATAGGCAGCTCTTTTGTGAACCCACTAGCCACTGCTTAACTTTTAACCCATAGTGAGCCGATAAATTTCATCCTCAAAAGAGCAGAATAGACAAAAAGGTTGCGCACAAAATGCAAAGAGCTAACTAAATGGGAATTGAACCTTCTTATTCCCACACCTTTAAAAAACTCCAAACTTTGGCTTATCCCTTGTTTCAACTCAAAGATAGAACAATGCAGAAAATCTTGGTGATTCCTTTATGGGACTTTGATATAGCATGCTAAACTCCAATATAATTAAAAACTTAGATACTAAATATTAATAACATATTTAATTGCTTAATTAGACCAAGAGTAGGGAACAAAAGTTGCATTTTATTAGCAGATAATATAAAATATATGTTACATTAAAGATTACACTTGCCTAATTTTGCATAACAGAACAGAGCTCAATGGACCCATAATGAAGCAACTCCTCTATCATTTGCTCTATGTGATCATCTTCAAGAGACTTGAACTGTTGTGAACTCTCCACTTGACCCTCATTACTTACCCAATTCACCGATTTTCCGGTACTATCTTCACTAGAAACACAAGGGGATTGAGGTTCTTGAGCCTCTTTAGGTAGAGGTCTTTTGGTCATTTGGAGAGATGTCAAGTGGCATCTTTGTAGTTTAGCAGTTAAAGTAGGAGATAGAAGCTTGGATGGAGTTGAATGAGAGTACTCATTTTCATTGTAAACAAAATTAGTACGTGCCCTTGGCCCCGACATGAGCCTAGCCGCTTCATCGTATGCTCGAGCTGCATCCTCAGCTGTCTCAAATGTGCCAAGCCATATTCTAGTCTTCCTGTCAATACATAATAGAAATGAGAAAATTTTAATATCAAGAAGTTCATATTAGTACCAATTTGTAATAAAAGTTGACGTTTTAAAGAGAAGAAGATAAAAAATGGGCAATCTGAATTATGGAGTTTACAGTAGGGGATGGCGAATTTCGGAGACCCAAGAGCCCCAGTGACGCTGGCGAACCCCCCGGTATCGTGGTTGAGGCCTAGCCATGGTGGTTGAGATGTTTGGGATTGCTATGGGTGAAAGTGTTTGTGAAAATGCCTCGGAGAAGAGAAGGGGGCTGGAGTGATAGAATTGTGGGGGGGTTTTGTAGGCCTTCTTTTCGGCATTCAGCTGGCAATCGATATCGTAATGGAACCACAATTATTATTATTATTATTATTATTATTATTATTGTTATTATTATTATTATTATTTTCTTTCTTTTCTCCACTTCTATTGGAAAAATGTAAAGGGAAAAAATAAGACTTTATAAACTTGGGTATCTCATTTTTTTAAATGCATTGTCTGTGTGTGGTGGGGACTACTTCTGTATATTTGATCATTTTGCAAGATTATATACCCAAATCTAATTATTTGTATGATTTTAAAGGGTAGTTGATGATTTATGAAACGGGAGTTTAGGTGAAATGTTTATTTATAAATTATAATTGAGAATGCAGTTGGGTGGAATTTTTTTATTTTTTATTTTTTCTATTGACCATATATATGTAATGTATAAAAGGAAGAGGTGCATATATTGTTGTACGTAGTAGTATCTAGTTAATTTGTGGACAAAGCAGTACATGGCTCACATGAATGAGTGGCATATCACACTTTGCTAAATCATAGGAAAAAACCTGCCCATCTGCCCATCTTTATATTTAATTCCCACATATTTCCAATTAGCCCATGCTCTCTCTCTCTCTCTCTCTCTCTCTTATTTTGGCTGTAGCTGCTATTTTTGACCGTTATTCTATCAGAATGGAAAGTTGGAAACAAATAAAGTGATATTGACAGACGAGTTGGGATTAGCAGGATAGCCATGGTGACAACTACATCTAATTAATGAATATAATAGAATAATAATAATAAAATTACAGTAAATTTTTTTTTCTAGTCTATTCTATAAAGTTAACCTCTATCTAGTAATAAATAAATAAAGTCAATTTCAATTTAGATCAGTAATATATAAGAATAACTTTCACATGGTAATAACTAGCTAAAGATTTTTTTGATCCTATCTCAAAAACATTTTATCCCATATAATTATAATTTATTAATAATACAAAATTTGGGTGACTAAAAATTAGGAAGATAATAATGGGTCTGAACTTTAACTAACCTAAACTCTATGAGAGAATTTATAAAGGGGATAGAGAAACCTCTTTTAGATTTTTACCATTAACCCTAATGTAACATGTATAACTCTAATTCTATGAATATAAATAAAAGGAGGGATAGCCATAAAGAGGGGCTCTCTCCAAATCCTAAAGAGGAAGTAGGCAGAGAGAGAAAATGTATGCTAGAGGAACTATTTTAGAGAGAGAAAGTGATAACTTGTATTCTCATTTCAATTGCCTTTGAGTTAATACAATCAAACACACACACAAACAAAAAGATGATGTACTACCGAAATAGCATAAGCGCTGCTGGAGGAACCTACTATACCCAAAAAAATCTCATCTCCTTCACCATTTCCATATATTGCTCCATCAATCTTGCTTTGTGTACTTGTGAGGAGTATTTTAGCACCCACATAAAAAATATGTAATGTTCTTAGGTGGTTTAACTGTTTTCCTAAAGCAAGAGGGAAAGATGTTCACTTGAATTAGTTGAGTATTGCATGTATTTAGAGAATTATTATAGATCAAAACATTAAATAGAGTACTGAAAAATATTATATTTCAATATGACTTTTTAGGATATGTGTATTTTTCCCTGTCTTTATATTTTGGAAATAAGCACGCTAAGTGTATCTTTTTCAATGTATCCATAAAACTTTATTAAAGATTAATATGTGAAAGAAACAAAAATCAACCATACTAAGTTATAACCTTCCCATAATAATAAAATTGGGTTGGTCATAACATTATTTTTACTAAATTTTCATGCACATGCGATGTTTGAAGATAATTATTTTAAACAAAAAAGTTAATAAAATGATAAGTAACACAGCGATTAAAATTCTTATTATTCTTGCTTTCAGCAAATATTCGAATCATGTTACTTATGCTTTAGTGTAAAATTTTTTTGTGAAACATCTTCAATTATCTTCGAATTTTATATAATATTATATTATATTATAAGGAGGTTTCACTTTATTGTGAGATATCCTTTATTTTTATGGCATCCATCAATAAAATGCCAAAAAAAAAAACCCCTCTCTTTGTGTCCTCCATTAGTTTCCTCAATTTAGTTGTTGGTGTTAGGTCACTCCCACATGCAGCTTACACTAAGCACATTGATCTGGAAACTAATATTGCATGTTGAGTGCTTTTATATATGTGGTATATATATATATATATATATATATATGTAATGTTACATCATTTCATTTCCTGTTGGAATATATATTACAAAAAAACAAGTTCATTGGCTATTTTGGGAAGTCAGGTTCGGATCAGAAGCCAAATCTTCATGTGCAACCATTAGCATCTGAGCTTTGAGATTAATACTTCCTCCTCTTATTTCTCATAAAAATCTTGTTTCAAATTAAAAATTACGTTATTTTATGATAAAATATAATCAAATTAACCTAAGTACGTACCAAATTAAACATGTTATTATAATGTTAGTCACACTCTCTTCTCTTCTTCTCTTTACATAATCTTATTTTGAATACATCGATATTTAAGGGACATATATTCAAACTCACAACTACCCTAATAGAAGATTATATTCTGACTACTAAACTAGTCCTTATGATTCTCTTTACATAGAGGGTATTAACAAAAATGTTATAATATTTCAAAGTTTGACTGCAACATAGATTTCCTAGACTTTCTTCTGGAAATTAAATTGGGGCCAATTTTCACAAACATATAAATCCAATCAAGTTTGAGACTTTGAGCTGCTAGAAGCCAATCCTAAATAAAATTTACATTTTCCTCTTATTATTTAAAAAGTATGTGTCCCTAGGCTTTCACAATAATATATATATATATATATATGCGTGTGTGAAGGAATGTACAAAAGCATACAAGAGACAATTGAGGCCAATGGATTCAAAGAAAGGTAAGATCACGCGTGCAATCAGAATCAGAAAGATCGGATGAAAAAAAGAAAAAAGATAACAGCAATAATTAATTAATTAACAAATGTTGTTCCTTTCTTGACATTTACTCAATGGCTACTTTTAGATATTTGAGAGTTGAGGTCCATCGACCATCATCCTTTTCAAAAGTTGTTTCAACAAGCTAGTTTCTGCTATGCTGAGTTTATTATTTTCTGTACGAAGACAGCACATTTCACTTACCGTCCGGAAGATCTTTTCAAGGGCCTCTAATACTTTCTTTTGTTTCTTTTTGTTTCAACAGGGTCCGGAAAAGTACCGTGAGACAACTTTTACGTTACTAGACTTATCCCTCTTCAGTCTGATCAATGACACATGTCATTTATGTAAATACTAGAAGATTCACAAAATATTGTTTGTGGCCTGACCATTCACGCCAGCAAAGAATTGCATCTCATGAGACTTAAATCCACAACTTATATTTCATGAATTACTTATTATATAGCTCAATCTTGTATGAATAATGAGGAAAATATGATAATATGTCACCAAATTACTACTCTCTCTTTTTTTTAGATCTTTATAAAAAATAATTATTTTTGTATTATTTTTTAACTTTGCAATCAAAGAGTTCATTAGTCTATTACTGTAAGTCATGTATAGATTCAACATGCTGCTTGTATCATATAAAAATGAAAAATTGTGTAGAGATTTTATATGTATACACAATTATTTTAGAGATAAAAAGGGTCCGATTTCAAGATCTAGTTGTTGGTATTAGTGGTTAAAAGGATTGGTTATCGTACCTCTAACCAAGGTTTAAATCTCTCACTCTTCCCCCAAGAACCACCGGATCTATCATCACTTCTCAAATAAAAATAAAAAATAAAAAAATAAGAGTCCTATTTTAGTTAAATTGGAGGGCTGAGTTCGGGGATGCCCATTTGGGCTTCAATGAGACAAAGGAAGTACCCAACTGTCGAATTTTATGGGCTTCAATGCGTCTGGATCCCTTTTCTTTTTGTGCCAACTTATTTGTATGCCTAATGAATATTGTATATTAAGGTAAAGAGTAAAACTTTTGGTTTTCAATTAATATTACAAAATTATTTTTATAATTTAAAAATAAAAAGGGTATCTACATTGGTAATCTAACACTCCCTAATCATTTTTAGCACACTTTATTGTATTAAGACACTTTTTGGAGTGCTGGGTGCTCATGTAAATTGCTAATAGCAATATCCAATAAAAATAGTGCTTAAATTATAATTCAAACCCAAAACTTTAAATGTGAAGAACGCATGTTATTATCACTTGATCAAATACAATTACCTAAACTTGTGTTTTAAAATTTGCGTGTGTCATTATCACTTGTTCAAATGCAATTACCTGAGCTTGTGTTTTAAAAATTTATGAAATGTTAGAATTTATTGAGCGTAATATTGCACATATATCAAGTGTCTCACAAATTCTAATATTTATAAGTTGTAATGGTGAATTTGTATAAATATTACTAGTTTACCCTGCACACGTTGTGTGTGGAGCACTCGAATATAAATATTTTAATAAAAAAAAAGATAAATGATATGACATAATAGTTTTTTATTATATATATACAAATCGATAATTTTCAACCTAATCGTTTTTGCGCAATACAATTCTTTTTCAAGACCTTCCTGCTACGAAAACAGAGGGGATGTTAACGGATTACAATTTGCATAACGATTCATATGTTGTTGGCTTGAATATATTTTTTTAAAAACCAAAAAAAAAAAAAAGGAAAAACATACCAAAGGCATATTTATAAATGACAAATATATAAAAGTAACAAATTTAAACTAGTTAAATACTTCAGATATATTATCCAGTTTGGCCAAGGATATTTGTTTAAAGAAAAAACAAATATACAGATTGTTAGATACCTCCCCCCCAATTCTATTTCTGAATGCATGCAAAGGAACAAGAAGAAGAAAATTAAATAATCAATTGAAACGAAAATTAGATATTAAATACATGATCAAAGGTGAAGATGGATGAAAATTACATATTAAATAAATCGGAATTATTTCTCCTACGAATATGAAGAAGAAGAAGAATCCATGATCAAAGGTGAAGATGGATGAAGAGAACGTCTGCCGCTGCTGCTACTTCTAGTTCTAGTTCTAGTTCTAGTCACGTGAGGAGACGACGAAGACGATGAATTAGAAGAAGACGAATCAAACCTATTTGATCCGCTTTCAAGTTTCCTTTTCTCTTCATTGCATATTTTATCTTCAGTTTTATAGTCTCGAACTTTCGTCTTATTTAACCTCACCGGAATAATACAATCGCAAAGCGAACCTACACAAAAATCAATTTCAAATAAGAAGCACATTTACATTACTGTAATTTTGAATAAATTTATATGTAGAGACGGAACTAGAAATTAATCTCGAGCAGGGTCAATTTTTATTTATTTTTCTCTCCAAGTACATAAAATATACTAATAATTTTGAAAGCCGGTGCCACTTGGTCGCCAAAGTTTGGAGGACTATCCCCCCTCAAAACTATATATAGTTTCGTCCCTGTTCGTATCTAAACAAGGACTTACCAATTCTCGCGAGTCGATTAACCCAACTCGGTATGGATTTACCGGTGAGTCTAATACAAGCATCCTTACAAAAATGGTTGCAGTTTCTCTTAACCAGATTGTAAGCATTTCCTTTATATTCTTCTGCAAATTCTTCCATAGCTCTTCTCACCTCTGCCGGACTCAATTCTGTCCATCCGATCAAAATGGACTTCCTAAACGTGAATCCATCGCAAATTTTCGGTTCGCCTTCAAATATCCCCGTCGTTGGATACTCATGAGATCCGAAAGCATACTCAACTTCATGAACTACCACTCCACGTTAACAAAACAGTAATCAATACTCAAAATTTATCGATTCGAAATTGATTCTATCAGTTAGCTCATAAAAGTATTCGAGTTTGCTACTCTAAAGTAAAAGTAGTTGGAATTCGAATCTCTGATCATAAAACTAATTGATCGAATAACTTTATTCTATAAAAGCTTCAAGAACAGTTCATCTTAATTTGTTTTCACATTTATCAAATAATTAACACATTAAGCTACATTTGGAGGTTAGATCTGATTTGAAATCGAGGAATTATAAAAGTACTTAAGATGAGAAGCAGCTGTTTTCTGACTGACCTTGAACACCAGAATGATAAACCCCAAGGCCAAGCCAATAAGCATAGCCATTAATAGGAGTAAGATCATAAACATTCAGGTAAACAGGTACCGATCCACTCCTCCTAATCGAATTGCTTCTGCACAACATTTTTAGCTAATGAAACAACTTTATTTACAAGAAGATCCTTTCAATAGCAGAGCTCTCGATAGATCACAAGAACTAATCCGTCGAAGAAGCTTTTCAAATTAGGAAATTAATGTGGATGGCTAGAAGGATGAAAATGAGAACAATTAGGAGGTGTGTGCATGTATTTGTATCTATATGCGTATATCTTTATGCTAATATCCCTGCTGTGGATGAATGAATGTTTTGTGTACTAACCGGAGAGCTTGTGATTGGTGGGAGAAATGGAGTTTATGAGCTGTTTGATTCTACATTTTGAAATTCTTTTGGGATAAAAAAAATAAAGTAACGTACATTAATTATGATCTATAGTGGCCGGAGTATGGATTAAATTATGAATAATGATTCTGGTGAACTAATTGTATTATCGCATGCATAGTGATATGTAACAATTCTATTTTATTTTCTTAAACAAAGAAGTCAGAATGAAAGGAATGTACTATTAGTGGGGGTTGATTTCAAAACTCTGAAAAGTTTCTACAATTGTTACTCCAAATATATATACCTCCTCTGAGTGTATATATATATATGTGTGTAAATTAATTAACAGCATAAGTTGAAAAACCAAATGATAGAAAAAATATTATTCTTATATTTGTGTTGACATTTGATAGGATGGACGAAATAAATTCCTCCAAAAAGGCAGTAGTATAGAGGGTTAGTGGAATGAAATTAAATTCTCAACTAAGGAAGAAAAAGGGTCTTTAGAGAGTTATGGGGTATCCAGGCATTCATCTCGATTAATTTTCGCTTGTGGTAATATTTTTGCATCTATTAAAATTCAACCTATAAAGTATGTACAATGTCGAACGTTAAACCCAATGTGTTACCATTGTGCCGTGGTTGATTTTTGAGTTACCTGACTTCACATAAAAGCTAATGATTATTTAAGCTAATTAATGATTATTTTGAGTTGCTAGCTAGATTATTTTATTCAATAATTTATACAAAAATAGAAAGAAAATATATAATATTCTCATATTTATGAGTGTGAGAAGTTAAATGATTTGTGAATTAATGCTCCTGTATGCATACAATTGGATACTTGTGATTGTGACGTACCGGTGTCCCATGGAATGCTCTAAAAATGTGTATATATATATATGTTATGATTGTGGGGCAATGGTGATATATAGTTGCAAAGCTCTCTGTACAACTTTGTTTTGCACAAATAATGATGCTAACCACCAGCTAGAGTCGTAAAATGTTCCATAACTGAAGTAAGCTCTATCAAAGTTATGGTCCACCTTCTCTGATAATGAGTTTGGACCTTATATATATATATATATATATATATGTGTGTGTGTTTACAGATAGATAGACAGATCGACACATTAAACCCAAAATGTTTCCCATGCGCATTAATATTATGGATTACTATTTCAAATCTCATAATGAAAGATCAACAGTGGAGATTAGCTAGCTAGGTAGGTACTTTAGTTTATCTAAGAGCATTTAAAGTGGGTAGGGTAAAATGATAAATTTATCCTATTCAAGCCCACAGCGGAAGAATTGGTAAGGTGAAATTTAAGCAGGTAATGTAGAGAACGACTAAATTTACTTTATGACTAAATTGTAGTCATACGAGTGTGGGTCATTTATATGACTTTTTTTTTTAAAACCCCATACAATGGTGCTTCATTCATATGACCCCCCCCCCCCCCCCCCCCCCCCTTTTAGAAAAAAAAAAAAAAAAAAAAAAACCTCATACAATGGTGGGTCATTCGTATGACCCTTTTTTTTAAATAAAATCCATACAATGGTGCTTCATTCATATGAGCTTCCTTTTTTTTTTAAACCCATACGAATGAGCTTCATTCGTATGCATCATTTTGTTATTTTTTTACCCTATCAACTGTGTTATGTTTTAAAATTTAACTAAATGTATTCTAAAGTTGGCCTAAATTTTCCCCAATCCGCCGTGGATGCTTTAAGACATAAAAACTTTGATTGGACTTGAGAATTAACCTGCCCTTGAGAATTTTGAACACAACTTGACTACGAAAAATACTAGCTAAATGGATGATGTGATCGATATGGAAAAGATAGAGAAAACGATTCTATCTTTGTTTTTACCAAATGGGAAATGAATCACTCTTTTCCTCTTGCATGTCTATTAATTAATTATTCTCCCACTCTTGGGAAGATATATAGAATATTCATCCATTTATCTTCTTTTTCCACTCCTTATCTTCCTACCAGATGCGCCATAAGACAAATGTTTGTCACATAAGCTTGAGAAAAAGGATTGTTAATTAAATAAATTTAGAAAAATACAAGAGACTGTATCATTTTATAAATAAAGTTGGTGTACTAGCGTTTTTAAAAAAAAATTATTTTACCACTTAAAAGTAGTGCTATATATAGTGATATTTTTCTCTTATAAGAGTACGCCTTAATTTGTGATACTCAAAAAGATTTATACAATAATTTTGGATTTGAATTAAAATGTGGTAATCACACTATAATTAGCTAGTTTATGGCAATATATATATATATATATATAGAGAGAGAGAGAGAGAGATAATTGAGTTGTAGGATGAGATGACTTTAGTTTAATTAGGGGAATGATTGAGATGATAAAAGACAAACATTAGGCTTAATCTGGACCCACTATTTGTCAAGTTTAGAAGATCTCTTAGGTAAGAAATCAATGTAATTAAGATTTAAACCATCATTAATTTGGAAAAAAAGATGAAATGATGTGATAGCATTGGTAGGGATCACGATATATATACCTTACTTTCCACTTGACTTCCACCAACTAACCTCTATATTGATCAAGACTGCTCAATGCATGGTCTATTATTTCAACTACAGGTGGGCCTTAGATTGTTTACGTACTTACATTTGGGACGAATCACAACCATCCATCCATCCAATTCAACCATGTTACTACTTCAGCTCATAGGGTTAACCAACCTTTTTTTTTTTTTTTTTAAACACTGGACTATCTTGCACTCGTTATACGCGCATGTGTAATTCGGATTCGGATGCATATAAGTCGAAAAATAACAAATGACCCATAGTTAAATATGTATGTTTAGTTTGTTTAGTGGTGAGGCTTCAAGTTTAAATCTTGTTGGAAGCATATTTTTGTTGTGTTAAAAAAAAATATGTGGACAAAATTGAAAATTTTACACATCTTAATTCCAAAGAGTTTCAAATTAAATCCAAGATGGTACGATTGTCCACTCTTCAAATAAGTGGCACGGTTCGAACCCATTTAGATGTAGTTTGATGGGACAATTGATTAATCCCATGATAATGTACGTATGATAAACAACGCATAGCGAAAACTAGTATTCAAAAAAAAGTTCAAGGGCTGCAGGATGGTAATGGATCTATGGCGGAACTAGACCGAAAGCAAGTCTTTGGAGAAAAACTCAAGGGCGACGGGCCAGCGGTTATGCAAATGGACTGTTTCAAATCCCTCTAAGGGATAATTTAGTTGGGGAGGGTACCCATTTGTGTAATACATTACAATTTCTTAATAAAACTTTCACTCTACTCTTTGACCGAAGTTTTTCAAACAAAAAATCCCGAAAGTTTCTGGCTTTTGTGTTTAAATTGGAGTGGTTCCATGCCGAAGCCTACAATGAATGTACACTTCATTTGTTTTATTGTGAACTTAATATCAAATCCATGGAAGAAGAATTATTCCTTTTTCATTTCAGATCTTGCCTGACCCGAATCAATCCAACAAAGAAGGAAAAAAAATGACTTGAATTTTTCCTAAATTAATGGTGTTGTTGCAAGTGTTGCCAATAAATTCCTTAAATGAAACAATTGACCCTTTGATTGAGAGAGATGTGATTCATCAAATGAAAGTAAACCTCAAACTTCAGACTTCAATTCCAATCAACCCATAATAGAACAAATTAAGAAGCCCTCTGTGCCAAAATTAAAAAAGGACGAAGATTTACAAAAATTCCTACTCAGAATCAAGAAAAAACAAACACAAATTTTACATAAGAAGAATAATAGCTACTTATCAGAGTTTGAGAGACAAGTCTAGTTTTTGCAGCTCTTCTTGGTTTGTCTTCAAATGACTCCCACTATCCAACCTATACCTTCCACCTTCATCACTTGCCGTAGAAAACTTCCAACCACCACCAAATCTAGCAACCCCACCAGTTGCCACGGTGGCCCCAATATGATAATCCTCCGGTTCAAGCCGTCCAATTGCAAGTTGTTGATGATCAACTGGCTTTCTAAACCACCTATGATGCCCATAAACAGGCAATGAACCAACACTACTACTAGTACTAGAAGAAGGTAAATAAGTTGGCTTATGAATCATAGAGTGAACCTGGATTCCAAGAGACCTATTGAATGAACCATGCAGTGGAAGTGAAGCCATGCTAGGAAACCGGTGAATTTGCTGTCCTCTTTTAGCAATTGTTCTCTCTCTTTTGTGTGCATTTTGATGGCCTCCAAGTGCCTGTGAACTATAGAATTTTCTATGGCAATAGTTGCAAGAAAACACCCTTTGCTCCTTCTCACTAAAACAGTTCTCCATTGACTCCAAATCAACAGCGTTTTTGTTGGAAGAGAGGCTTAGATCCAAGATGAGATGACAGTCTTCATCTTCTAGTTGTTCTTCTTGAACTTGTTTAGTCTCTTTTTGGGTAGTCTCCATTGAGGTGTTTAAACATGGTGAAGGCTCTGAGATTGAGATAATGCTTGAATTTTCAGAGATCTCACATGGTTCTGTTGTTGTTGGTGCCTTCATTTGCTCTGAGATTCTCTTTTGGTGATGCAGAGATTGTGGTTTAATACCAAGAGTGCTATAATGTTTAATTGATTATAAATAGGATGGCTCTATTGCCAGAATAATATATTATTAATGAGTGAAACTAGCATGTAGTACGGTTTTTTGAAACAGTGAAAGTTATAATTATTTTGTAAGAAATGTAGACTAGACATAAGTGATACTGGGATGTGTATGGAAGGAGAATTTTCGGTTACAAGGTCTTATTGTAGTAAGAATTGATGTGTGTTAGTGTAAGAGTAGTTGTGTATGTGGTAGGTTTTCATTTGAATTCATTTAAGAGTGCCAACAACTTCTTTTGTTGCCATTTATGCCCCCCACTCTCCATTTTATTTATTTGTTTGTATTCATATATCTTGTGGATGTTTTTTTTTAGTTCATTCTTCGGTATGCATACTGAAAAGACAAGGTTAATGTGCCTTTTAGGGGTTCCAGAATAATTATTAGGCTGTGGAAATGGACAAATCCTTAGAAAAGGTGTTGTTTTAGAATGATGGGAACCCAACCGGAGGATGCGCATTTTCTTTTCCAAGATACGTTTCTCAATCTTGTAACAATTTCCCTATTTAATTAACAGGGACTATGAGGACTCCACATTGTCTTTTATTGGTAATTGGCAAAGGCGTACATGTATGTATATATACACAGCGTACTGCCCATATAAGGACGCAAATTGTTAGACAAAATAGAAGGTAGAAAATCAAATCAAGAATTGCCGTTTCTCTAGAGACTTAAATCACCCTTGTTGAACAAACAATACGAACCATATCCTTTGTAGCAAGATTAACTCTGCGGGCAAATCTGCTTACCCACTTATATATCTTTAACATAATCAAACCTCGCTATAAACTACAGAGAAAAAAATACCCAAGAGGCCAAGAGAATTATCGTATAAATGTGAATTCGTATACAAATTATCTTAATATATTATATCCCATCCCAGCCCAATTGACGGGCTCGCCTCTCCCACAAGGAAGTAACCTTCCTCTCTTTGGTGAGCAAAGCCTCCGCATGCTCTCTGGCCTGCTCGCATGTTTCAGTGGCAGTATTGCACTTCTCAGCTTCCCTTTGGTACTGAGAAGCTAGCCTTCTTGCTTCACCAAATGTCACATTCATTCGGTGCATGTGTTCCTCTGCAACCATTTCGTGTAGTTTCAGCTCTTCGGTCAAGAGGTCTACAAACTGCTTCTCCATCTCTTTATTAAGTTCTGGGTCATTCTTCCCACAATCTGAACACCTCATCATAGAATAATAGCATCACAACTTCCAATTTTTTAGAAAATAATCAAACCAGAAATAATTGCATTGGCTACTATTTATAAATAGTTTAATTCTGGTTAAATCACCAATTTAACTTTTCTAAATTGCGCCAAAAGTTTCGAAACTGTTGCCCATCCAACACCCAGGTCAAGGACAGTTATTGTGGCCTATGTCTGTCCTAGATTCTAGCCTCTCTCCATATACGATAATGAGAATTTGATTGTGACGAAGAAGTAAAAAATAAAATATTCAACTTCCTTGAGGAAGCAAGTAGATTATTACTGCAACAATCTAAACAGGCAATTGTAGCAAAAACAGGAGTCCTTATTTAAGTTTCATGATAAAACCAAGATATTAAAATTTTGGAGAAATCAATTCATAGCAGCCATATGGAAATTTTTGACACATCAACTCCACATTCCTACCTGACAACAGGGTAAACGATAGAACAAACAGCACACCTAATAAACCTAAAAGAAAAACATTTGCCGTGATCATACAATAAAAACGAGTGTCATCTTGAACGAAAGTTAAATCTGAACATGATAGACAGGGAAAAATTGAAAAAAGAGTGTGATACTCAAATCTGTGAGTTTCTTCTTACCTGTGACAGACAGATTGGCCAGACCTGAAAAAAGGAAAAGAAACTCATTACATCAGTTGATGTATAAACAGTTCCAACTTTTTACATGATTGAAAACCTCAACAGTCAACATCATTAATTCTTCCAACAACTTACGCAAGTATATCTATAGACGTTAAAAAGCAATGGAGAACAATACACCAACAATAAATTAATCAATATCCAGAAACAATAGTTTTAACTTTTAAGGAAGTAAAGTGCTGAGATTAATGCTTCTCCAACCAGAGACGAAGCGAGAAAGACAGAGAGAGAGCACATAAATATGAAACATGTAAAATGCAATGTACAATATTTAGTCAGTGTTTTAAGTTTTAATGTGTATGTGAAGAAATGAAGAGGAAAAACAGGGAGAGTGATGTAAAGAAGAGAAATGGGAGATGAATTGAAATATAGAATGGAATACTTTTAGAGATTTGGAGGTTTCTCTATCTCCAAATGCCTTCATATCTGACTTGACAGCAAGCATGACTTGCTTCATCATTCATCAGGTGCTGAGACGTATTTTCTTCGGGCTGAATGACATGTACCTGGGTGTCTATAGTCGATCATTGAATTCTAGGAAAATTAATGTTGGGAGCAGAGTTAGATTTACTTTCCAGGTGTTCCCTTCACTTTTTCCTTTTAGGGTGTTCCAAGATTGTGGTATTGTTTCCTTTAACTCTTTAAGGGTTTTCAAACAAAGTTGAGAGCTAGTCTAGAGAAGAGACAGGTACCAATATAAGACAAATTGTACTGAAAATCACCAAAGGAAACGAGCAGGAATCTCATTTACTAGAACCGAATACTGAAAGTAGATATATAAAACTCAATCGATCTCTTCCATTTCCCTCAAAGCCCATCACATCCATCACATACAGTTTTAGTTATCACCCGCATTGTTGGACAGGTACTCAGTGACTAACATGTAGATTAATCCTGGTGAACCAATCCTACTCCAAGAACCCAAACCTATCGACCAGTTAACTATTAAACACAACCGACCAAGCTAACCATTTACAAACCTTTTAAGTTTTAGAACCCCTTCTAGGGAATCAAAGGAAAGGTGCACTCAGGCTTCTTTCAATTGTTAGGTGCTCAAAGAATGATGGCCAATAGATCATCCCCCCTACATCGCTTTCAAAAAAAGATCCGGTCTCCTCTTCTCCAATTGACCATACTCCGCATCATACAAAGTCAGTATGTAATCCTTACTTTTATACATAAATCGATGAAAAGCCCCCAAATAATGTAATACAGTAATAACTTGATTTCCCAGCATCAACTTGATCTATGTGATTTGTTGTTTTGTAGGCATTGGCAACATGATGAACTTTGTATAATTGTATTAGACTACTAGGATAACCTTCATCAGTCATATTAATATCATTTTATCTTCAACACAGTTCCTCATTAATCACTAATGTACGGAATCAATGGAAGAGCTAACACTGGACTACATGGGTACACCCGCACCAAAAGCAAACTACAAATCTACCCTCGTCCAAGAAAAAACAATAGCTAATAGTAATCCCTCTCTCCATCCCAAATTAAGAGTCCACCAATCCTTCTGGCCAAATAAAAGTCCAATTTGCATTCTAGGACATGATGTTGTACAAATACTTGATGGAGATATGAAAAAAAATCCGTTTTTGAAGATTAATTTAGGCTGAAATTAGTGTGTTTTAAAGAAGGTGAAGCGTTAATTCGGGGCGGAGGAAGTAGCACTATTTATTTAAAATAGTAGAACAACTTAATAAATTACCACCAAAATGAAGATGCAAAATCAACGTAATTAGTAAATTCATTAGCACAAGAAAATGAAAAAGAATACAAGTAGGAGTTATTATGGAGGAGAAAGAGATACCAGGAGCAATGGTGAGGAGGGAGAGAGGAGGAGGGCAATCACAGAGGCAAGGAGGGCAAGAAGAAGAAGAAGAGATGGGGTTTCTCAAACTCATGCCCTTCTTGAATTTCCAATAGAGGACAGGACCGCAAACACCCAGAGCCGAAGCAATCGCAAATACGACCAAACAGCACCTCAACCACGTCCCTGAACTACTACTACTACGCCTAGACATCTCTCTCTCTCTCTCTCAATATTTCTCCACCGACAGAATTTTTGTTTCTCAGTCAGATCTGATCTGATCTGTGAATAATGAATAGATAGATAGATAGATAGATCTTAATTGCTTGGTTCGTAAAAGGCTGTTAACCGTAATCTAATCTCTCGATCGATATCGATCGATCGGGGATATATATATATATATATATATATGTTTACAAGCACCCCGAGTGACTTGGAAGAAGGTAAGTTTCCCAAGTGATCACGTGAGTACAGTACGAGTGTCTTTCAAATCGACGGATGTCCTTATCCGTTTTTGCTGCTGCAGGGACTTCCGCAGCAGCTGCATCCAGGTAATTATATCCTCCTTTAATTCAAGCTTGCCAACTAAAGACTTGTCGGCAGTTTAAAGGCGTAGCCAATGTGTTCGAGTATGATATAATAATTTTTGAAAATCAACCAATATTAATATTTTTTGTCTAAATTTTTTAAAGATATGATTATCCCTTCAAGAAAATAGACCACCACATTATTACTTTTTCTCCTATTAATTACATTCTCCTTCTAAAAATAAAATTATCACCAACATAATTTATCTCTCTAAAAATGAATATCAACATTTTCTTTCTCTAAGATTGAATCCCACCACCCAATTGTGCGGCAAAATTTATCATTAATCACCCTTCTTCGGCCATCCCTTGCATAGATCCAGTAAGTTGTGGTGGGTTTGAGATTCAATTCTATAAAGAAAAACACACCGAAAATATGGTAAAAATGTATAAGATACATTAACAATCGCTTCTTAAATAGATGTCATGACTTTCTTCTTCATGTTACAAATTTATTTATTTATTTAAATATACTAATATTATGCACCCATATGTCAATTATAGTTGAACAAAATTGCACCTGTCGCAGTTGCTTATAAGTGATTCGTTATGCTCAAGGCTACATACGAAGGTTTGTTGGCAAAATTTATTTTTTTAGGTGCGCTCAACAACTTCTAGTGTGTCCTTATTTTTTTAGCGCATTCTTCTTATTCTAATGTCTTCTTATTTTTCGCTCAAAGAATCCCTTATTTCAGTCAAATCAAGTTGTGGTAAATAATTAATTAAGTAAAGGGTGGAGTGGCCAATTATCGAGAGAGGGAGAGAGTAGTTGTGCAAAAGTATGGGGAGTTATTTTAATACAAGTGGTGAATACCGAACCTAATTGTTTGCTCAAAACTAGAGGGGTTATTTCGTAGTTTTTGTCCATTATGTCAAAACTATATATTTTACATTGAAAAATGAAATTCTCTTAAAACAAAACAAAATATTTATATATATATAAGGGGCTATTCTACTCCTCCAATCTTTAACGTATTCTCCCAAAACATGAATAAAATGATCTCTCATATTTTTAATAATTGTATTTGTATATACAGTCCCATTAATTTAAAGATCGTCTTTAAGTTAACTAACTTAATGACCATTCATTTCAAGAAGTAAACAGATGATTTTTTTCATAAAATTTTATAGAGATAATCTCTATAATAAGTAAATCATTTTCACCAAATCTCATAAAAAAACTCAAATGGGAAGTGAGTTAATTAAAAATATAAAATTTCAACGTCAAAAAATGTGCATTTATATCAATCTTCTAAATAGCCCACTTCTCAATTAAATTTTTTTTATGAAATTTAGTGGAAATACTCATTATAGAGATTATATCCATAAATTTTTTAAAAAAAATTCATTCCTTTAACACCTCGAAATAAACGGTACTTAAAAAAATGGCTCTCAAATATTTTGAAATGTAATATACCCAAAATGCAAAATAAATAAATAAATAATTAAAGGTCTTGCCTTTTGGGTGCGTAGGCTGCATAGTGGCATATGGCCCAATGTTGAAATAAGACCAAGGTATTTTAGATTTAGGGGCTATATCTAATTTTTGTATTTATTTTAATAACATAAGAGCACAAATGAATATTATTGGTACCGGGGTTAGATGGAAAAAATCTTTTCTTATTGCTCCACCAAGGCAGGTTCAAATCCTCTCTGTTTCATCTCTTCTCCACTTTATTATATTTTTAATTTTTATCTCTCTCTTATTTTAATTTTTCGCTTCTCTCATTTTGTATTTCCAATTTCTTTCTCTACCTTGGTTTTCTTTGTTTTTCTAAAAAAAGAAAAGTTAATGTAGAAAAATATAATTATTTCTCTCTCTTTTTCCCATTTTATATTTCCAACTTCATTATTTTTTTCTTTTTAATTTTTTCAACACTGAATATCCTGAAAAATATAATTCTCTCCCTTGTGGGTAAGCCCCTCCCACCTATCTTCTCCAACGGATCTATTGAAAGACTTTTTTAATAATAAATAAAAATATCTCTCTCCTTTCTATTTGAAGTGATTTCCGCTTTTTATTTAAGTCACTCTATCCCTTAAAACTTTACAGAAAAGCTTTTTAAAAAAAAATTACATAAAAGTAAAAGTAACTAATAAAAATTGATACAAAAAAGCTTCAAATGGTACAACCTTTATTCTGTTATAAAATAATACAGGTTTTATCGTCTTTTTAAATTTCCGCATATGTCAAATCATAGGATCGGCACTGTCCAAAGGTAAGAGAAACTGATGATTCAAATCAATAGTCTATCCCACATTTTGCATTAATGTGCAACATGCAACCAACAAGGAGGAAATGAACAACTATAAGGTCCCTTTTAAGTAATGGTCCAGTTGCTTAGAGTTGTACTATAAGTTTTAAAAGAGAGTTGCAATTACTTGTCTTGTTTGTATCTTGCTTTTCATATGTATTTAAATTGAGTCTGCAGGTAGCAACTACATGGGATCATCGTCAGGGTCACAAAGGGTTTAAGGTCAGTGTAGACTGTAGAGTATAGTAGAGACACGGCTTATAGCCTTATATGTAAGAATTTAACACATATAAGCAATGCTTCACTTTTGCCTTACTTTTGTAACATGATTGCTCGTTTGGTTTGAGCTTTTGTGTTTTCTTTGAATCCATCATAAATTGATAATTTCGCATATGAAGTTTGAGATGTAGCAAAGCTGTTGACATTGTGTGATTCAAATCCTTTTGCACTTCCTATGTGAATTTAATAATTTTAGAGTTTTTGAAAAGCACAAAATCGATCACCAAATGTACGCCTTAAAGAGAATACGTTGTCCTATTTGCTAACAAATACAACTAGTGTGACTTTCACGCTGAACTATGAGTGTTACAGGATATGCAATACTAATGAACTTCATAAAGACAGCAAGGCTTAAAATTGTCCTTACTTAAAGCCTTTTCTGGTCAGAAATAGTAGAAAACTTAAGCCCCATCCGCACACCACACTCTTTTCTTTTCTCGTAGTAACCAACCTTTTTCTTAAAGATTGTGTGCTATATTTTAAACTTGTACTCCATAAAAACTTACAAGGCTTTTCTAGTGATCGTGATCAACCAATACATTAGTCATCACAAGCTCAACTGGTGCACAGCGAACGTGATGTTACCTTTTACAAAAACTCTATAAAGCTCCATATTTGTAATCCAACTAATCAAGAAAATAGATAAAATGCGGTCACCCACATCCCCGAAGTTCTCTGGGACAAAATGATTGGCATATTTCAATTTTATTAGTTATATCAATCATTTACAGCACCCACATCTATACCTGTTGGTGTAGGCCGGTGGGATTGTGATATTAGTGAATTAATCACCTTCTGAAGCTATGTGGTGTTGAAGGTGTGAGTAAACTAAAGAGAGAGATGAAAGAGTATTGAATTATTATTGATTGTATTTTGTATAACATGAGATTGTCTTATTTATAAAACAATGGGTTGGTGAGATTAAAGGGATTGAGAATCAATTGGCCATATTTCTAAGGATTTATGGGTAAAAAATCTACACACATATCTTGACATAGATGCATACATATGTTGACAAAGCTGCTCACTGCATGTTCATGTTGACTATTATGACAATATGCTTTTAACACCCCCACCCCACCCCCCAAACTCAAGGTGGCAAATTGGAAACCATCTTGAGTTTGGAAAGTATGTCTTGAAAGATGAGGAATGCAGGGTAAATATTATTTGGCAAGGGAGGTCCGGCTTTGATTGTTTGATATGGTTGTTGATTGCCCGGCACGGTTGCCATCCGGGGCGAGGTCCGACACGTCATGGATGTCGTTTGGGGTGAGATCTGACACGGCTGGATTTGATATGATTGACGTCCGGGGAGAGATCCGGCATGACTGAAGGGAGGTCCGGCTTTGATTATCCGATATGGTTGTTGATTGTGGATAGGTGAGTCGGCGAGGAAGCCATGAGGCAGCGAGATGATTGTGTTATTGATTATGGTTCGACGGGCGACAAGATGTATTGCCCGCTGGCAACGGCGGAAAGTCGAGAGGATCTTACAACTCTGATACCATGTGAGTAAACTAAAGAGAGAGATGAAATAGAGTACGTACTGTATTATTATTGATTGTATTTTGTACAACATGAGATCGTCTTATGTATAAGACAATGGGTTGATGAGATTAAAGGGATTGAGAATCAATTGGCCATATTTCTAGGGATTTATGGGTAGAAAATCTACAGACATATGTTGACAAAGCTGCTCACTGCATGTTCATGTTGACTATTATGACAATATGCTTCTACCAGAAGGCTTGTCAGGAGTGTTGACTTGTTGTTCCTCAGGTAGCTTAATAGCGGAGTAAACACCTGCCCCAGCCAGGGTGCCGAGGATGGGAGCAGTAAGGTACACCCATATGGCTTTATAGTTTTTTGCAGCTATTGCCGGTCCCAGAGTTCTCACTGGATTCATTGAAGCCCCAGTGGTTTCCCTGTACCCCTCACGCAGCCACAAACAAAAAGAGCTCCAAGGGTAAGAATCATATATATAGATATTCAAGTCGAATTCTACTTTGACATGCTTTTTTATTTTTATTCCTTTTTGGTGAACAAACGGGGAATTTCAATTCCCATATATATAGTTTTTCTCAAAAGAATAATTCACTTTAGATGGAGTCTCACATGGAGAGTTGGGAATTACCCTGCTATGAGTATGTTGAGCATGACGGTAGCTCCAACTGCAATTCCTGCCAGCTCTCCTACCTGCAATTATTAATTGGAGTGCGCGTATTTTCACAAAGCGAGAAATAAATGGAAAAGTAAAGTAACATGCATGCTTACAGCTCTAGTGTCAGTGGCCACTGCAGTGACAACAAACATGAGGTTGAAGCTAATGATGAGCTCCAAAACAAAAGCTTGGCCATATCCACCAGAAGGAACGGTCACTCCCCCACTCATTATGGGGTGGAAGATGGCCTTGAGTGCAAATGCAGCACACAATGATGCAACCACTTGTGCTCCTACATAAACTGGTACCTGGACATAATGGAATTGGATAAAAGTGATCTGAATACAAGGGGCTAAGGTAGAGAGACTAGAGAGATGTTAACATGCGTACATGTTTCCATGGAAAGTGTTTGAGGGCAGCAAAGGCAATAGTGACAGATGGGTTGAGATGGGCTCCCGAGATGTGGCCAGTTGACATTATTACTATCATAACCGCGAGGCCAGTGGAGGCGGCAAGTCCCAGAAGCGTTTCAGAGCCTTGTGTCTTTTGGTTCACTATGGCTGTGGCGGTTCCTGCAAAGATTAGTATAAGGGTGCCTACAAACTCAGCTCCCACCTGCTTTCCACATCAACCAATACTCTCTGAGTTGATTGATTCTAACTTGGGTGCTTCTTTTTTCTTTTTTTTTTCCTGCTTTTGTCTCCTGAGTTTGAGTTTGAATCCATTAAGTAATCTAGAGATATCTGTTTGTTTTTTTAAGATATTAAGAGGTTAACACAGCTGTATTTAAATATGAATTACTTCGGCGTTAGATTCAGATTTCAGACTTCGATACTTATACCTATGTACAGGGGCGGATGTTGGTGGCCTTCAAGGGGGGCCATGGTCCCCCCAAGTTTTTTTTTTTAATATATATATAAAATCTATTAAATTTTTATTATGGTCCCCCCCAATAAAAAAAAATAGTAGAGAGACTAAGAGAGAGAGCTTAAGAGTTTCCACAAATTTTTTGACTATCTTCATTGAAAGGGAAATTGCAAGAAACATTATTAATGAATTGATCATTGATGAATTCCGTGACTTGAAAGAAAGTCGAGCACAATTTTAGCGATATTGAACTTTAAAAGGTACGTATTTTGTAGCGCAACTTTTTTTTTTCTATTTTGTAATGTAACTTTACATTTTTTATGTTATGTTATATTGTTAAAATTTGTGTGGTCCCCCCTAATAAAATTTTCTGGATCCGCCACTGCCTATTTAGAGTTGTAGACTTAAATAAATTTAGACAAAAGTCCGACTTTTTAAAATTTTAGACTTCAAATTCGGATAACATACAAATCAAGCAGTGGATTGTCGTTCTCTGTACGTCATACCTTTCTTGAGAGGGAGATGGGAGGTGGTGGTAATGAGCAGGAGAGAGAGGGCAAGGAGCCATGTTCCAAGGTCCACGGTTCAATACTGAAACAGTTGCAGCTCTTAAGCAGAGAGCCACTTGTCGCTGGTGGTTTGAACCCACCAAAGAAAGGAGCACCTAGTGGTGTTGCTGGTGTTGAAGGTGATGATGCAACTTCTTTAGACTCCGTCACAACACCTGAAAAGACTTGCAATATATATATATATATATATAACAAGTGGAAGAGAAGCTTGAGCTATCACACTCCTTTTGTTGTACTTGTGCTTTCATTGGGACTGAGCCTTCACATATTTATATATATTGTGGTCTCAAGATGGTTGACTTGAAGAATCCACATACTTTTCTGTATATATTCTTAAAAAAAGAAAAAGCAGGAAGAGGAGTTAGTGGTAGGAATTGAAGTATACGTGGAAGAAAAGGAAGTGGCTTTGGAAGAAGAGGGGGGGTCGCAGAAGCGTTCATTAATCATAGTAAACTATAGCATTCATTTAAAAATTACAAATTAAAGAAGAAGAGGAATAAGCTTTTAATTTGGACTGAATGTTGCGCAGTCTCTTCGCCCAACTATATATAATATATACTGTATATCAGTGTCCAAAGTTACCCTAGTTATCAAAAGAATATTATGGACGCCAACTTTGTCAATATTTAGAGATCGAGAGATAATCAAGTCAAATCCCATATCATTCAGCACCCTACTCCCTTTCCCCTTCCCTTTGCCATGGTTTAAATCGCAGATCGATCTATTTGCATATTGCTAATATCGAGAAAAAAAAACATTGATTAATCATTCGATTACCGTAATATATATTACAACATTAGGTTCACTTATACATGATATAACTCTCAAATTAAAAGTTTGCTTTTATTTTTAAGGCTAAATAACAAAAAATGGTAACGAACTTTGACTCTTTTTACGCTTTGGTTATCGAACTTTTTTTTTGGTCAATCGTGGGAAGCAATTTTTAATTGCTATCACTTTGGTCCATCCATTACATTCCGTTAAATTTGGCTAACATAATTTACCCCAAATTTTCAAGTATTTACACAAACCACCCCCAATATTAATTCTCTTTTTTTTCAAAAAAAAGGGAGAAGAAAAATCTCTCTATCTCTCTCTCAATATTATTTATAAAGTATCTGACCATTCCAATAACAAAATGTGACTTATAATTACCATATTTAATTTTTGAAAATAATAAATAATCTCTCAGGGGTCACAAGTTTTTTTTCTTTTTTTAAAAAAAGAACCTCATCCAACAATTGTGTAAATTGTAGAACCTTGGACCTCAGTACTATTAGTAAAATAGTAACTTAGGGATGTACTTCACAATAAATCAAAAACAATAAAGTACTTCCACAACACACTAAAGCCCCGTCATATACATGTACTATTTGTAGTGAGAATGGATTTGTATATAATGGATTTGTATTATCTTAAATTTCCTTTTTTTTATGGGTTTTAGTGTATTTTTGAAGTACTTTTTTTTTTTATTTATTGTGAAGTACATCCCTAAGTTACTATTTTACTAATAGTATTGAGATCTAAAGTTCTTCAATTTACACAATTGTTGGATGAGGTTCTTTTTTAAAAAAAAAAGGAAAAAAAAACTTGTGGCCCCTAAGAGATTATTTAATGTTTTCAAAAATTAAATATGGTAATCATAAGTCACATTTTGTTATTGGAATGGTCAGATACTTTATAAATAATATTGAGAGAGAGATAGAGAGATTTTTCTTCTCCCTTTTTTTTGAAAAAAAAAAGAATTAATATTGGGGGTGGTTTGTGTAAATACTTGAAAATTTGGGGTAAATTCCGTTAGCCAAATTTAACGGAATATAACAGATGTACCAAAGTGACAGCAATTAAAAAGTTGCTTCCCACGATTGACCAAAAAAAAAGTTTGATGACCAAAACGCAAAAAGGGTCAAAATTCGTTACCAATTTTTGTTATTTAGCCTATTTTTAAAATGCCTCAAAGTAAAGAGTATCATTTATCAGTGATTAAGGTATAAACTTTGACCATATATTGCAAATGAGTTTTAATTTTTGTTATTGTTGATTAGTTTAAAATTTTGTGTTTTTTTTTTAAAGTGCAAAGGTCAGCTTATAAGTGTTTAATGTAAAACAAATACAGTAATATCTATCCACTTTAATACATTTCCTTCCAAATTTTTATCTGTCGTAGTCGATAGAAAATTTTGGATTTCATTGGATAGAATGAAATGAATTTATTTTTACAATCATGTGAGACCCACGCACCAAAGATTTATTACCGGTTAAGAACTTATTCCAAAGTCGAGTAGAAAGCACTTAAGAAAAGAGTGATAACAACGCTTAAAGAATAAAATTAAGGGAGTCCATAGTTATCTCTCCTCTTTTCATTCTTATTATTATTATTATTATTATTTTCATTTCTCTTATTTGGTTGGCAAGGAAAAAAAGTTCTCCCAGTCACTTCACAGTCAAAATCATAACCCTGATTCTTTACTTGAAATATATTTGGACTGGATGTAGACCATTAAACTCGCATAGTTCACATGTGAATATTACTCTCTTTAGATATATATATATATTGAATTTGTATAAAACACAAGAGAAGAGCATATTATTTTTCACCCTTAAACTCTAATGCAGGAGATGTATTTATACAAATAAAACTAACAGCTAAAAATACAAATAAGAAAGTTCTTATTAATAACAAATCATATCCCATGAGTTAGGGGAATATGATTATGACAACATGGTGGTTTTGAATCCCTTAAAGATAGCCATATAAACTGCTTTATTTGAGTCCAATTAATGATTGATTATGTTCAGACCCCCTCAAGCATGGCAAGAAAGGAGAATGAATGTCAAGCTTGTAACGAAGATCTTCAAAAGAGTCGCGATACATGGCTTAAATTTGACTATGTGGTTAGAAAAGTTTTTTCTAAATTTTTACACTAAGGCCTCGTTTGGTTCACGGATTTTAGTATTCGGGAAAGGAAGGTCGTTCTTTTTCTTTGTTTGGTAAGCACAAATTCCGGAAACACTTTCCCGAGAGAGGGGAAAGTATGGGGTAAAACCATTGCTTCCAAAATACATGGGATTGATTTTCCCATGTGATTTCCAAGCATTTATTACACAAATTTTAGACAATAATACTCTTACCTAAATACTTTTCATGGTTTACCAAACACAAGAAAGGAAATTTGACAGAAAATTTACTTTCCCACCTCCATGGGAAAGATAAGGGAATTCATTTCCTTTCCGTGAACCAAACGAGGCCTAACATTTTCAATTTTGCATTGTCATTTAATTTTTGTAAAAAAAAAAAAGTTTATTTAATAAGGCTTAAACCTTTAACTTCGAAGTTAAAGTAAAAAAGATCTAATTATTGTACTGCTATTTCAAATATATATTAAATAAATAATGGGTGTGACGCATCAAAAGTGCGGTACAATCTAGTAGTTAAAAATCAGAGGGGTGTAAAATGAGAAATACTATAAAAACTTAAAAAATATTTTAAAAATTATAACAAAAATGAATTTGAAACAAAGATTTACACTATAAATATATACAGTAATAAACTGATAAATGGTTGAGATGCAAACATACACTACTTTTGAAATGAATTGCTTTTTCTTAAGAGAAAGGAATTACATAGCTCATTCACTAACTCGATTTGTTAAGTCTATATCTAATGAAGAAGTGGGGTTAGAGGATACTATCATATATAATCATAATATATATAACAGTAAAAATGATGTCCTTTTAAATAGAGAATGGCATGTGTCAATATTAATTAATTTTGTTTATTTTAAAACGGATTTTAAATTAACTTCTCCTTAATTCTTCCTTATTATTACGATCCGTTACCTTAATTTCATTCTCTTTAATTTCCTTCTCATTATTGCAATACCATTTAATTATACCTTTTTCGTTTCTCGATCTATTTTTAATCATCTAAATGATATATTTATGTTGTTATTTACACCCATCCATTATCACCTTTTCACCATATATTAGCCTCTCTATATTCCTCTTTTCGTTCTTCGTTCTATAATTTAATTCATTTCATTTCATCCATATAGCTTGCCCATCTTTGAACTCTTCTTCTTCTCAACATCATTTTAAACTTTCTCTTCTCCATTTATTCTTATATACTTTCTAATATATTTTTTATCCAATCTTTTGCTATGTCGCTTTCTGCAATTTTCTTTTTAAAATCACTTTCCTGAAAGTAATCAAATACCAACCATCTCAAATTGCAAAACAAACAATTAAAAAAAATAAAGTTCTTATTTTATACTGGTATTTTACTACATAGAAAAAATAAGTTGACACCAAATTTAGTGGTTTCGTAAGACATGTTACCGAAATTTGAAAAGTTTTATATAAGTATATAATTTTGGTGCCTATAAGCACTAAATTTGAATGCTTAAACTTTTAATCAAGTAAAATCTTACTCTTTTTTTGGTATAGGCAGCACAAGGAGGCATCAGTGTTCAATGTTGAGAGAAGGGCCGCTGTGTGATTAACCTCTTTTGCCAACTTTATAATTAAAGAATATTTATTGACTTGATGCTGTGAGTTTTGTTTTGCCAATGAATAAGAGGACCACTGTGTCCTATTCAGGTAGTCTACCCAAACGCATTTAAAGATGTAATATAAATTTTTTTTATCGGCATCCATGTATATTGTAATATTGTATACTTCAAAGTACGGTAAAATGCAAAAAAGAATATAATCCTTTGTTTAGTACATTGATATTTACATAACTAAAAAATTCATTTTCAATTCCTACCGTTTTTGTATTCAATTTATTTTGTCATTCTATTAATAACATGCTACTTAATTAATCTTTTGAACAATATTACTTAATTAGTCTATGATTCTATGAATGAGACAGCTTGCTTGAATTTCATGCTAATGGCATATCTTACTTTGGCCACTTATTTATTTAGTTTCTTGTACAAACTTTCTGTTGGGTTTATTGTTAAGTTGCGTTACCGGTCATAAATTATTTGCTTTAATGATCTATGTTTAATTTATTATTAAATACTATATATATTATTATATATATATTAAAAAGAATATCACATGTCTGCCTATCGGCAGGTTGCAATATAGTATAAAAACAATATAATAATGTAATAGTATATATATAAGAGTAAATATCATCAATGACCACTAAACTATTGTTAAATTTTATCAATAGCTATTGAATTTTATTTTGTTCCAATCGGATCATTAAATTTTTAAAAAGTATTATCAATGACCACTCCGTTAAATATCACTGTTATTTTTTTACAGAGTCCATCTTATGTGATTATGTTTAGAGCATTTCCGTCTTTTTCCTTTTTCCTTTTTTTTTTCTCTTTTCTCTTTTTCTCTTTCTTCTTCTTCTTTTTATTTTCCTTCATCTTCTTCCTCCAAACTACTTCTTCTTCCGCCGTTCTTTTTCTTCTTCTTCGAAATAACCCCTTCTTATTCTTCGGAACAACCCACACCGGCTTCATCTCCGTCACCATCTCCTCCGTCGCAGTCACTTCCTTCGTCGCAGTCACCTCTTTCGTCTGCGTCATCGACTCCAAATACATCAATCCCATCTTCACTTTCCGCAATCTCTCTCCTCCTCCTCATTCCTCCTTCAACCAATCCCTCCCACCTCTCCTTCTTCTTCTTACTTTTGAAACTATTCGAGCTCTACATCAGGGGAATTAGGGCATGATTCCATGGAAGGAATTAGTTCATTTCTCATACCCAAAATTAAACCCAACAACAATAAATCCCTAATTAAACCCAACAATAATTACAATTTACAATCAAGCAATAGTGGCCACTCTTCTTCTTCTTCCTCTTCTTCTTCTTCATCCTCTTCCGATTTGAGGCCATTTTAGTCTTTTTTGAAAGACTCATAATATATGATTTAAGACCGTAATTGTATAATTGTATGCTAGTCCTACATTTTTACATGTGATTTGGAATATTGCGCAATGTACATATTATATATATATATATATATTATCCTGTAGAGAGACAATAACTAAAATTGAAAGAAAAAGTGAGAGAAACGTGAGATTTTGTAGAAAGAGAATTAATGGTGTGCAAATGGTGGAAGAAGAAAAAAAAGAAGAATGGCGGAAGAGGAAGAAGAATAAGAAGAAGAAGAAGAATGGCGGCGCGGAAGAAGAAGAAAGAGTTCGAAGGAAGAAGAAAAAAGAAAAGAGAGGAAAAAAAAGGAAAAAGACGGAAATGCCCTCAATTTAATCACATAGGATGGATTCTGTCTAAAATTAACAGTGATATTTAACGGAGTGATCATTGATAATACTTTTTAAAAATTTAATGATCCGATTGGAACAAAATGAAGTTCAATGACCATTGATAAAATTTGACAATAGTTTAGTGCCCATTGATGGTGTTTACTCTATATATAATGAGAGTGTGAGAAGAGACCTTTGTTTAAATGCCACATTTTGTCAAAAAAAAATGCCACGTGTCTTGCAATCAATTCTCTTAATTACTTACACACCTTGCTCTTTCTACTATGTGATAACAGATTTATGCATAATGAAGTATGTATTAAATATGGTATAATTAAAACTCAATAATAATGGAACATTTATTAGCATTTTGTTTCCTTGTAATGAAATGTCCGCTTTCTAGCTTTCGCTTTAGGTAAGTGATTAATCGTATATGCATATTTTTTTTGGAAGAATTATATAGCTTTTTAAGCATTTTTATTACCATTATTAACGTATTTATTTCACTAAGTAAACTTATGCAATGTATCTTTATTCAACGCTCCATTTTCTCCTTTAATAAATGTTGGAGCTAAAAAATTGAAAGGGTATTTTAGACTACACAGTCAAATGATCGGATGTAATAAATGAGACAAACGAAAAGAGTAAAAAATGTATAAAGGTGGTTGGTCTCGTATGAAGATACGAGTTAGTCCTCCTTTGTGGAATAGAGTTAGGAGCTCGGTTTGCTTTGTATTGATGATAAACAAATAAGTATTACAAACTCACAAAAGCCTCTCTAACTATTCTATCCTCACAATATTACAATGAGAGTATGCTCAAGCTACACGAATTGGGGTTTCACTCTTTTTGGAGCTCTACTGAGTGCTCTAAACTTTTAACTATGTCTTGTCTTCTTACTATTGAATGATGGATTCTCTCTTGATGAGTTGATTCCCTGGTTTTTAGGTTTGTCTGGTTATTATTTTTTTTTCGTCTCTGAAAGAAGTAAACACTTCTTGTATATATATGACTGGGAGGAAACGTGCGGCTAGAGCTCCCAGAGTATGTCTGAGGCCATGCTTCGATCATCACCAACTCTGACCTTGCTTCTACATAAATTTCGGTGTATTAAATGCAGTTAGTGTACATTTAATGAAGGTGAGAGGAGTTCTGCACGCTCTGCAGAGTAGATGGCAATTCCCCATACTTCTGCCAACCACTCTAGCAGGATAATTAAGCGAGAGGGAGTCCAGAACTCGCCGAAAAAGCTCTGGAGCTCGAGCTCCGCAATTCGCTGTATGTAATTGACTCTCGAGCGGATATCCAATTTGTGATGGGCTTTATCCTTCTTGTAGTGACCCTGCAGGGCTCCTCCGAGCCCCTCCCCCTGGGGCAGGCCCGATTACTATCGTGGACGATCTCGTGTCAGCTCGAGATCGGCGGGGCAAATTGGATTAATAATTTGCACCATCAATTGCCCCCCATCTTTTTCATTTAACTCAGATAAGTTGATTGGTGAGGATAAATTTCTCGTTTGACCCTGATGGGAGTTCTGAGCTTCGTTTAATGGATAGTGCGTGGTATGAGCTCTTTGTGGAAGTCGGGTTTGACGTCTCACCAGATTCGATGGATAGCTTGAACACTGAGGTTTTTGACCTGATTCTGTGACCTGACGTTATACCCTGAGCTCTTTGGTATGACTGTTACTGTTCAACAAGGTTGCGCATGGCCGTTCCGTATTTCTTGGAGAACGTGCAAACGTGTGATGGTGGGTATGTGAGTGGACAGTTAAGGCTTTTGAATAAACATTTAACTTCTCCTACACACCTTATTTAAACTCTATTGCCTTAGGAGAAATTTTTACTTTTTATTTCTCATTCTCTCGAATCCTAGGCACTTTAGAGCTCATAAGACATTCACCCACCTCGTTCTCTGTTACTCTGGCTCACAAAGTTTCCTTAGACCATAGCTTTAGGAGATTTTCGAGCGTTTCTCTAGTAGACTTTATTGAACACATTCCTTACTTCGCTTCTACCACTTCTCTATACACCTTAGCCTTCCTTATGGATCTTTTCACCAGTCATGGTGTAACACTCTGGGTTTATTTTAATATTAATTACGTTATTTTAAATAAACCTGGTGTGAAATTTGCATTTTTGAAAATTTTATATCCATAATTTTGAGAAAAGCTCCTTCAAGAATTGTAAATCTCTTAATTACCTTTTCAGGGATATAAAGATCGTCACAATCGGAGTGTCGAGCGGAAAGTTATGGCCAAAACAAGAATAGAAAAAAGTTTACCCGCGGACCGATATGGGAAATTTGGCATACTAGTCTGGTGTATAAAAATTTGGAAAAATCTGTGCTGCATACTGGTACTCCATTTTCAGCATACCGGTCCGCCATCCGAAACAGTGCACCGACTTAAACTCTTTTTAAAGCGTTTTGACCCATTTTTCACCCTATTTTCGTGGGAAGCTTCTAAAGGACTCTAGTAAGAAGTAAGAGCTCATAGGTGAAGCATTTTAGAGAGATTTCTACACCTAAATCATCCCAAATCCAAGATTTAAGCTTCAAATCACCTTTTCTTCACTACTCATCATCTTCAACCTTGGGGATCTTTGGGATTTTACCAAGTAAGGCTTGGATTATCATCTTTTCTTCATCCGTTCGTCCTGTCAACTCGAGGTAGTGGTTTATATGTTTTCAAAACTCAAAAATATAGTTTACACTCATGTTAATTATTTCATTTAAACTATATATGATTGAAATACTACCACTTGACTAAGGAAATGATGATTTACAATGTTTAAAGCCATGAGCATGTATCTTGGAGCAAGATATGCCATTTACACTCCATATATGTGTATTGATTACATCATATGATCTATTCCTCGGGTGTATGGATCTTATTTATTGTTATAAGGATTGGTTGATGGAATATATACACCAAGGAATATGGAATGAAATTGGTTATAGTGTATATGGCATAGGTTGTTTCAAATATTCATTCATTAGCTTGTTTATTGTTATTGATAATATAAAAGTGTTCAAACTATGAATTCGTGAGTGAAGCAATATATGCCATTTAAACTCGAGACTTAAGTACTATTTGATTTCTATGGTTTACCCTTGAGGGTGTATATGTAATTAATTGAGGAAAGTGGTTGATAAATGATTGTGTATACACCGCAATGGACATAGATGAATGATCAATAGAGTTTACACGACACATGTTATTTTTAGAGCTTACCTAGAGCATGTTAAGCACGAATTGCACTTTATGTATTATTGTCGTGTCAACCCGGTATCATAGCGGTATTCTGGAAAGTTCAATTTTTTCTTATTGCATATGGCTCAGATGTTGTTTCACAAGGACCTTATATCTCTTTATCTATAGCTGATACCCGTGGCGAAGTATCCGGATGTTACAACGATACTTATTTCTTATGGCAATTCATGGAGGCTTCATTTCTCTCTTGATATCTTATTATCGGATACGTCTAGTTAATGGATTTATGGATAATGATAATACTTGGTCGCTAATGACCATGATGATATGCATTTTGTATGAATATATATTTGAATGGTGCTTGCCAAGACAGAGAATAAGTGAGGCTCGATGCCCTTGGGTTGAAAATCCCTAAACCCCTGGGGGAGATTGTTTGGCCGCCTATAAGCCACCGGTGAAAGACTCGGGAACCTAGGCATTGGCAACGCATCATGGATTTGATTCTTTTATAGGGAAGATGGATTGGTTGTTCCACTTCCTGGGTATAATAATAATCGTATGCCGTCTTGAGGCAATGGATTCTATACTGTAATTCCAGATCAGGTTCTTATTAAAAAAAACTATGTTTATATTATATCTCTTGGAGCAGATGGATTTTATTGGCTTGGGTTCTCATCAACACGTATCATCAAGGTTTGAAAATGGGTTGACACAAAGGGAGGTAACCTGCATATGCATGAGCATGCATTATTATGAATTAGTTGTTTATGAACTGTTATAGCTAATGATCGAATTGTTTTATGAAGAGGAATACTTTGCTTAGGGTGATAAGTTTTTAAATGTTTTTAAAGGTTGTACGTTTTTACCCTCCCTACTGAGCGATATGTTCACCCCGTTTTTCTAAAACCTTACAGGTATTCAAGAGTCCAAAGAGGACAATGACGCTATAGGACTAATTAATGGCTCTGATACGGAAGCATTTTTGTTATTTATATGTTCTCACGGGAAGCCACGGCTAGCCCGAAGTGTAGTATATTATTTTGAGCTTACTCAGTTGGTTTTGTAAAACGGTTGTATGCGTGTATGTATGTTTATGAACAGTAATATTATTTTATATCTTGTTGATTAACACATATGATATTACTCTTTGAATTTCCTTTGTATTTACATATATACATATTTTAGTCAATCTAAGATAGGTTAGTGATACTACAGGCTTTAACTATGGGCGTTGTCCTATTAATTAAGGCAGGGGTGTTATACATGGCCAGAACTCAGAGACACCTCCCAACACAGAATAGGGCTCCTCTGTGGGAGACGCTCATACTCTCCCCGAAGTGAGGTCCATAGAGATTGTGCACAACTAGGAGGAGATAGCGCGCATTTGCCTTCCCCCTATATCTAATGAAGCCAAGTATATCAAAAAGTACACGGAGTACCTCAGATCCCTGATTTGGTTAGGATTAGGGCTTCAGGCCTAGAAAAGATAGCATGTTACTACAGATCTCGGGAGGTCTACTTCTACGAAGCTACTTTCGAGCACGGGCTGAGGTTTCCCATGAACGATCATGTGAGAGAGCTGTTGGTAACCATGGGCCTCACTCCAACTCAGGTCAGTCTGAACATGTGGTCCTGTTTGATAGGATCAGTGATAATCTTCAGGGCTATCTCCGCGAAGAGCCACGATATAGCGATCGAAGAGTTCATCACCTTCTTCCAACGTAAAGATAGTGGTAGAAAGAACAAGGGCGCATTCAACTGCCCTTCAAGGTTGGGGCCCTCGAAAATTATCTTTGGATGACCTTCAGAGGACTTATGAATACCCCCACTAGAGGACCTTCATCTCCTCAGCCCAGAGAAAACGGCTTTTGAAAGAAAGAGGACTCCACAGGACAATGCCTGCAGTCTCGCTACTAAGAGCTCTAAGGGTACGAAAAGGCTCGCAGTGGAGGAAGATGAGGTGGTCATCACTAGGGCCAAGGATGCCCCTAAGCAAACTTCTGGACTTGGGGGGTCTGACGATAACATGCCCGAACCCAACCCTCGGGGCAGCTCTACCTTCTTCGTCCCGGGTTATTCACTCCCCCTGTCATAAAAGGTGATAGAGCAAGCAAGATAGCGGGGGACGAGCTCGTTGGCCAGCTCCTTTAGTAAGTCAGGTATATCTTTAGTCTTCCTCCTGGGATTTATCTTTCAAACTCTCTAAATGAAACTCACGTCTTTTACTTCCTTGCAGGCCATGAATTTCTTTTTCTCGACAATACACTTAGCTGAGGAGGGCTCAAGTGCAGTCGACAACGCAGCTCTTTAGGATAAGCTCATCAAGACTCAAAATGAGCTCTATGTGGCCACGAGTGACCTGGAGAGGGCCAACTTCGCTAAGGAAGTCATGTTGGGGCAACTCAACAACGCCTTGTCAAAGATAAAAGGCCTGAAGAACAAGGTGGACAACTTCTATAACATGCTCAGCTAGTTAGAATCTATGTATAAAGCATTGTCCTAGAAGCACGAGGCCAAAAAATAGGAGGCCTTCGAATTCAAGTCTAAACTGGTCCAAGTTAGGAGAACGATCCACGCTGTTGGGCCTGTCTTGGAGATGGCCCAAAAGACTGCAGATTTAGAGCGCAAGAGCAGGGAAGATGCTAAAAAGGCAATGAAGGATGCCCGAACTCAATTAGTAGCAAAAGAACTAGAGCTATTAATCTTCCAGCAGCATCAAGAGGCCATACGTACTCAGCTCTCCGACCTGGAGAAGGAGTTGAAAGAACCCATCCCTACAGTGAACTCCCAAGCCATCGAAGAGTTTTGTGTTGCTGAGGGACCTTTGCGAAGGATATCATATTCTTTTATCACTGATTTTTACAAGTTTAAGGAGCTGGCCCTTCCACAACTTGAAGAGTTTAAGAGCCTTGAAGTGCTTTAGGAGGTAGATTTGACTCCCAAGCTGAAAACCAAAATTGCTAAAAGGAGATCTGATGCTCTTACTGTGCTCCAGTTAATTAGAGCCGAAGAGCTCGACATATTGGCTGAGTGGGAGACTGGCGAGCCTTTTCCTTCAAGGGCTAATTAAGGGGCTGGTGATGGGGGGAAGCAGTAGTTTTGATAGGTTTTTCCTTTTTCTGTTTATATAAAATCTAGGACCCCTGTAACTACTTTCCTTATCAATGAAATGAACAATTTGTTTTAAAAATTGTCTATTGTTTGTCTTATTTTACCTTAATTCTAGTCTTTAAGTTGTTATATGAGATATAATGAGTTATGTTGATACTCTAATACCTCCACAACATAGAAAAAAGCTAAGCAGCATTAAGTAAGATAAACAAAATGCCTCAAGAGATGTCTTTTCCCATATTCACAAGATGTCAATGACCTATAAGAGCTCGTTGAATTAGTTATCATTGGGTTTTTTAATACAAAATGGAATTCTTGTTACTTTGGTTAAGTCTATAAGAGTCAAGCACCCCTGAAATTTAGGCAAAGTTTATTAAGAGTTCTCAAATGTCATTAGGACTCCTTATTGTGTAAAAGTGCTCTTTGAGCTAACCAGTTACTACGCTGACCTTTTTGTGAGATAAGTTGTACAGTTTTCAGTAGGTCTGCATTGAGTACCTTTTATGCTTGGCGACTAACCTATATGGTGATAGAAATTTTTTTAAAGCCCTTAGTGTTTTAAAAGAAAAACTTACTATTTTTGCTAAGTTTATAATAGAGTTGTGCTCTTTCTTACTTAGGCAATTTTTGGCAATTTTTTCATTTGTTACCGGGCTCTCCAGTTGAAAAACCAACCTCTTTGTGAGAAGGTTTTTGACATAGTGTAAGGGTGCTCAATGAGCTGTGCACTTACTAAACTGACATCTTTGTGAGAGGTTTTTACATAGTGCAAGTGTGCTCGAGGAGTTGGGCACTTACTAAACTGACCTTTTTATGAGAGATTTTTACAGAGTACAAGTGTGCTCGATGAGTTAGGAACTTACTAAACTGATATCTTTATGAGATGTTTTTACAGGGTGCACTTTACAAGTAATGAAATACCAAAAAAATTTAAAAAAATTTATATACATTTTTCTTGGAATAACTATTACAAAAGTACAATGTATTTCAACTCAAAGTTAGTATCTCTTGAGGTGCTCTATATTCAATGGTCTCATGAGCTCCATACTGTCTACACTCCTCAGATAGTAGGTACCAAGTCGGCTGACATTGGTAACCACATAGGGACCTTTCCACTTAACAGCGAGCTTGCCATGTTCAGAAATTTTGGTGGCCAAAATGACCTTTCGGAGTACCAAGTCACCCACGTTCAGACTTCTGTGCTTTACCCTTTTGTTGTAACTTTTGATTATGTTTCTTTTATAGGTCTGTTCTTTGATTCGAGCTTACTCTCTTCTTTTTTCATGGAGTTCTAAATTGGCTAACAGGCCTTCGTTATTACGAGCTAGGTCATGGTGGTTGATTACGTATGTCGGTATTCTTATCTCTATTGGGATAACTGCTTCAATTCTGAAGATCATGGAGAAAAGAGTTTCACCGGTTTGACCTCGGATAGTGGTCCTATAGACGTATAAAACTGATAGGAGTTCTTCAGACCAATTCTCTTTGACATCATCGAGTCTTTTCTTCAATGGCTTAATAGAGTCCTGTTGGTGACCTATGCTTGGCCGTTGGCTTGAGGATGGACAGGGGAGCTATAATGATTTTCAATTTCATGCCCTTCACAGAAATCTCTGAAGATGTAGCAATCAAACTATTTTACATTGTCGGTGATCAGCACCTTTGAAAAACCAAAATGGCAGATGATGTTCAGACGAAACCCTTGATCTTCATAGTGGTGATTGTACTTAGTGCCTCTGCTTCAGCCCACTTAGTGAAGTAATCAATAACTACAACAACAAATTTGGTATATCATTTGCCCAAAATGAAGGGTCCAACTATGTCCATGCCCCACTGAGAGAAGGGTCAAAGACTGCTAACAGGGGTCATAAGTTATGCTGAGAGATGCTGGATGTTGGCGAATCGCTGGCACTTGTCACATTTCCTTACCAACTCATTAGCGTCTTGCAAGATAGTGGGCCAGAAATAGCCTTGATTGCCAACTTTAAGAGCTAGTGAGCAAGCTATTGGCAGCCCTCCACATAAACCTTAATGGATCTCTAACAGAGTTATCTAGGCTTGGTCAGAGTGCAGGCAAAGTAAGAATAGAAGGATGTAGCCCCTCTTGTATAGCGTTGCCTCAATGAGCATATATCTGTTAGAAATATATTTTGTCCTTTTGGCCATCTTCTTATCTTCTGGCATAGCTCCGCTCGTGAGGTAGTCCAGAATTGGATCAATCCAACACTTACAGACATGTACCGGGGTGATGTCAAGCTCTACGAGCTCATCGATAGCCTTTTTTTTCAGGTACTCTATGTGGACAGCACATGGTACCTCTGTGGATGAAACAAGTTTGGCCAGACTGTCTTCTTTATTGTTCTGAGCTCCTGGGACCTTCACGAAAACCAAATTTTAGTACCTCTTAACCAATGCCTTAGCCTTAACCAGATAGGCGGCCATGTGATCTTCTTTAGTCATGTTATGATCAAGTATTTAGCCAACCACTACTGCAAAGTCGTTGTAAACTACCATCTACCTTGCCCCCAAATCACCATCTATTCTTAGTCTCGAAATGATGGTTTCGTATTCAACCTCGTTGTTTGAGGCCTTAAAGAGGAATTTGAGAGCTATCTCCAGAGTGTTGGCCCTAGGAGTGATCAGCACTAAACCAGCACCATATCTTTGTAAGTTGGAAGCTCCATCTATGTGGAGTATCCATATGGGAACTTTTGGTCGCAAGTTAAGAGATGTGCGGTTCGAGGTACTCAGGTCCACAGGTGGAAGCAGTTTTTGTTGCTCAGGGATTAGCTCTTTATTGTACGTGAACTCTGCTATAAAGTTTGCTACGGCCTGTCCTTTGATTGAGATCCAAAGTTTGTAATTGATCACAAACTATCGGAGCTCTACAGCCCAGATGGTCAATCTCTCTGACTGTTCTGACTTGTCAAGAATACTTCGTAACGACTGATTTGTGAGCAAATCAATAGCATGGGCCTGGAAATAGGGTCTCAGTTTTCTGAAGGTGATGAGAAGGGCGTAGGCCAGTTTCTCCAACCTTGGATAATTTAGTTCAGCGGCATGCAGGGCTCTTCTTATGTAATAAACGGGTAATTGTGCCCCCTCCTCATTTCTCATGAAAACAAAGCTGACTGCTGTGTGTGACACTACCAAACTTTGGACCTCTTTTGGCTTGGTCGGGGATCTCATATATATTAGAACTTATATTTTCTCAGGATTATTCTCAATACTTTTCTGTATTACTATGAAGCCCAAGAATTCTTTTCCTTTTACCCCAAAAGCACACTTAGCTGGGTTGAGGGACATACCGTTCTATTTGAGTATAGCAAAGGCCTTGTTGACGTCGGCCATATGACTAGAGGCTTTGAGACTCTTGACCAACATGTCGTCGATGTAAACCTTCATATTTCTGCCTATCCGGACTTTGAACAGTGCATTCATAACTCTCTAGTAGGTAGTTCCAGCATTCTTTAAACTAAATGGCATGGCCTTATGGCAGTAAGTGCCTTCGTTGATGATGAAGGAGGTTTTATCTTCGTCCTCATGAGCCATTCTGACCTGATTATAGCCAGAATAAGCAACCATGAAGCTTAGCATTTCATGGCACATGGTTGTATTTACGAGCTGATCAATCTTGGGGAGTGAAAAACCATCTTTTGGGCAAACCTTATTAAGGTCTTTGAAGTTGACACACATTCTCTATTTTTCACTGTGCTTTTTCACAAACACTATATTGGAAAGCCACTTTAGGTAGTGGACCTTTCAAATGAAACCAGCTTGAAGGAGCTTCTGGACCTTTTCTTTGGCTGCCAAATTTTTTCACGGGTTTAAAAGATGGATCGGCATTTAGCCTATGTACCATGACATCTAGATTCAATCCTTTCGTGTCATTATGGGGCCATTCGAAGATATTAGCATTAGCTCGTAAACATTGACAAAGCTCCTCTTTATCTCTTGAACCGAGCTGATTGCTGATTTTTAGGACTCTGTCGGGCTGCAAGGGGTCCAGGATTAAATCTTCTAAGTCCCCCACTAGTTTACCTCAGAGCTCTTTCCCTTCATCTCTAGAGTCTGGAGTATTTATCTCCCACTTCTATGAGTTATTGGGCCCCTCTTATAACGCCCCGCCCTTGGGGGCGATAAGAAATGAATAAATAGAATACAAATCGTAACAATTTACGATAGATTTCTAAAATACAACGAAAAATTCTCTATCAAACTACAACTATCTCTAAAGTTCTCCCACGAACTTTCACCGTCCCATCCCGCGTTCTCACCACGTGTACCTGTAGATGAAAAACATGTATGGGAAAGTAAACCGTATACAGAGAATAAAGATGACTCTGTGAATCAATAGAACAATAACAAATACACATACTTAAACCAATCATCATACAAGGCCTTATACTCGGCTCTTTCATGGCTACATGTCAAGTACCACCATACCAATTCATGCCTCACCTCACCCACGCCCTCTCCGCGGACATTGCAAACCGGGCTGTTGGACTGTTGGCAAATCCCCGGTAGGTGTACTTAAACATGTACCAATTAATTACTAAAGCACTTAAGCCAAACATATCACATATACCAATCAATACCAACAAACACATCACGGAGCCAATGAATAAACAATAATAAGATGAATACAATAATACGGATATCAAAGAATAGCTCTAGAGCTTACGGAATGCATACGAAATACTTCTCATACCTTAACCATAGAAATCAATCCATATCCGAAGCTCTGTTCAGTGAAATCTTAAAGCTCTCGCATCACCACACCCCTAGCGTGGCAAGATCCTCAAACCAATGATCTATGAACCCTCGTTCCCGTATCCAACGCTCAAGCTAGAGCTCCTATGGTGGACAACAAGGTAGAAGATGATGAATAGTGAATGAGAGGAAGATTTGGATGGTTTAAAGCTTTAATTCTTGGATTAAGAAATTAGATGTGTAGAAATCTCCTTCTCTCTCTCCCTAGAGCTCTTTAGAACTCTCTAGGGATGTTTAGGAGTGTTTGGGTCGAAGTTGTGGCAAAAAGTGGTTAAAAGAATGTTTAAAAATAACCAAAACCAACATTGGCCTGCTGCCGGACCGGTATTGAAAAAGCCCATACTGGTCCACGCATCAGTCTGGACTCCCCATACTGGTCCGCGTGTAATTTTGGTGCTCTAATGCACTGTTCATAATTTAGCCATAACTTTTAACTCGGAACTCAGATTGAGGTGTTCTTTATATGCACGGAAAGGTAATTCAACGATATACAACTTCCTAAGAGAAAGTTTTCCCAAATTATGGATATATTTTTTTCAAAAATTCGCCAAAGACAATGCTCTGCCGAAGCGCTACCGAATGACCAGAATTTAGCGATGGACCTACTTCGGGCCTTATTTTGATCAGCGAGAAGTGCAAATTGGACTTCGGTCAAAACACAAATGTTGTATAATGGTATAAAATCTAAAAGTAAGAATAAACGATAATCAAATCGGATAAAAGATGAGAAAGTTACGATAATCTAAAGTTGGATAAAAACAAGAAAATCGCATATGATCAAAACTCATGATTTACAAACCAAAATCGATTCGGACCACCTGAATCACTAAACGATCTCTCACATGAGTGTAAAGAAGCTAATACAACATACTTAACACTTTTATGAAGACGGGTGTTATACCTCTGCATTTACCAATTCTTCCACAGTTGTAGTTTCGAGCTCAATAATTATAATATTAGCGGTTTTGACCTCTTTCAGAATTCCAAAATGACAATATTGAGCTTCCACTTGGTTTCCTCTGATCTCCCCTACTCCGTGGGGGTAGGGAACCTCATGGTTAAACTGCAAGTTGATAATGGCAGCTCTAATTTCATTGAAAGTACTCCTACCTATGATGGCATTGTAGTGGGGGGCCCTGTCCAATACTAAGAACTTGGCGATGGTGGTGAACTGATTCAGGACTGTTCCTAAAGTTATAGTTAGCTTAATGGTCCCCAAGGACCTGGTCTTTTTCCCAGAAAAACCAACCAATGTTACTGTTGAAGGGGTCAGGTACTCGGTAGTAAGGCCCATAGTTTTAAAGGCACTGTAATACATAAGACTGGAGGTAGCCCCTGTGTCTATGAGAATTATGTGGACATTATGTTGCTCACCATCGCTATTATTACCAAACGGTCATCATGTTGGAATTCTACCCCATTAATGTCCTCATCTGTGAATACGATCTCCTTGACATCATACTTCACCATTTTGGTAGGCCTGAAGATGGAACACTCTACCTCTAAGCTCGTGGACTTAGCCTTCATGATATAGGCCTTTCTAAACATGTTATTGTTTCCAGAGTAAGATGAGCCCCCTCGATCAAGAAAATTTCATTTTGTGTTGTTTTCTTTTGGCTTTCTGGGGAACCTTCTTCTTCTTGTTCATATACTGTCGGAGTTGTCCTCTCTGAATGAGTTTCTCAATCTCTTTTTTTAACTTTCAACAACCATTTATCTCATGGCCATGGTCCTTGGGGTACCAGCATTACTTCGTTGTATCCCTCTTTTTCTCAGATATTTTCATCTTCCAAGCTTCTGGGATCTACCCTGGCTCTAACTAGGCATAGAGCTCACCCAAATGAGCTATTAGAGGGGTAAACTGCTGGCGAGTTATACCTTCACTGGGTTCGAACTTGTTCGATTCTTTCTTACCATTCTTACCCTGTCTCTCTTGACTGCGGGGTAGGGTGTGCCACCTTTGGCGCTTGGAGGAGGGAATAAAGCTGATAAACCTGATAAACCTGATAGGTCTCATCCTTGTAAAGTTTCCTCCACGCCAATTTGTTTATTGGCCTCATCCAGGAGCTCGGACATAATCTTGGGAGCTTGTCTTGCCAAAGTCATGAGGCAATAAGGAGAGCTCACCCCTTCCATAAAGGCTTCTACCGCTACTCCTCTATTGAGTTTTGCAATCATAAGGCTCTCTTGATTGAACCGACAGGCATACTCCTTCAAACTCTCTGTGGACCTCTATTTAACGGTGAAGAGGTGAGTAGGGGACTTGGAATGTTTTTGTAACGACCTGAATTTTCTAAAATACTTATTTACTCCAAATTATTATATGCATATATTATAAATTAATGTGTGTTCTCTTATTCGTCTTGCGGTGCATTTATTGTATGGCCAATTTATTATAATGTGTTAAAAATTATAATTTAAAATATATATGATTAGTTTTGAAACCTAAAGTTTTGATATGTTCTCATTTAAAAATTCATATCTTTTATTATGTTGGGAATTTTTTTGTGAAACTAATTTTGTTTTAAACTAGACTTGATGAGCTTCAGTTTGAGCACAAATTTCACTACATTTAGACTTTTAATGAATTAGTTATGATTTTTGAAAGTTTACTTAACCATGATGTGAGTTTGACCTGCGGGAATTAGAGAAAAAGAAAATTTATTTGAGGTCTTGAGTAATTATAATTAGATAGGCCACTGGGTTAATTTAATGGGTTAATTTAAATGTATTCTTTTATTTGTTATAAGACTTATTTTAGTTAGCCCAAATTAGATGAGAAAACCTAGCATGAATATAAGTTAAGTTCTCAAACACAAATAAGGTTTTAGGGAGAGGAGAAAACCACGCATTGTCTATTGTCATATGGCCGCTCGTAGAGAAGAAGAAGAGATGCAAGAAAGAGCCCGAGTAAACGCATAATACTTTTGGTTCTTCCCCTTTCGATTATCTAGTGAGTGTTTCTCACCTTTATTATGTGGACTTTGATACATGCATATATATATAACATATTCGTTTTGAGTCAATTTATATTGGTAGTTCTTTTAGATTTCTTTTGGTTGATCAATTTAAGTTTTACTAGTTATGGTGAGTGATTATCACCCTCTTCTTGTGATTTCTATTCGTATATATTGTTTTGGTTTTCTTTTGACCTAATTTTTGAGAAACTAGTTTATTGTATTTTTACTCAATTGATTATAAGTTTCTTAACGAAAAACCTTAATTATATGTCTTTATTAAAATCTCAGAAAAATACATAGACTAATATTATGAGTTACAAGTATTGTGGCTTTGGAATTGGAGTAATATGATTTTTAATTTGGGAGATATCAATTTTACAAAAAAAACAGAGTGTTACAATACTTAATGTTGATCAGATTGCTGTCACACATCTGTAGTTTTGAGTTCGGTTAGGGTACTAAACTTTTCTGTAAAATTCTGGAAATATTTGGCAAGTTAATATCGTGTGTTAAGAGAATCTGGGCTTTGGAATTGATCGAATATGATTTTTTGTTGAGAGTTATTGAAGTTACAAAAACAGTGCGCAGCAAAATCTGATGCTGGACAGATTGTATACCTGTTAGCAAAACATTCATAACTCCTAGAATATAAATGATTTTTAGTTGAATCCAATTGCATATGAAACTAGACATGGCTGTCTATATTGTGTAATTTTTCTGGAATTTTTATATTGTTCGTTTATCCCCAGAATGTCTGTGAAATTGATGATTGTGCCGATTTAAGATATTGTTTGTGCTCTTGCCTTATTTTTTTGTGCAATATAACTTATGTTTTAAAATAATTTTATTAATAGCCTTTAAAATTGGGATTATGAGGCTCTAAAAGGATTTGTGGTATGATTGTATTTAGTTTGTGAAATTGTTTACTTGATTGACGTTTAGAATATTATGAACAATACATAATTGGTGGAATTATTTGTCTTAAGCTTCTAGACGTGATATTTAGTAAATATGTGAGTATGATTTTGTTTTTGGGACAAATCTACATTCTTGTTGAGGTTGATAGTAAAGTTTCTTTATATATTAAGTATTAGAGTTGTATCGACTATGAGTTGGTTTTATTAAAATTGACTAGAGAAGTCATAAGGAAAATTCCTTAATTACGCCACTTCTCCCTTGTTATGATTTTATATTGGTTTTGATTCAACACTTGGGTGGATTTCCCATGATTTTTGTGAAAAGAAAACTTTGGTGAAAGCCAATGGAATTTTATGATCTTGACTGTAAGCCAGATTGTGGTTTATGATGTTTGTTGTCCTCGTTCTATTGTTGAATAGACGAGTGGATTATATGTAATTTTACTCGCAGAAGGGCGAGTGTTTTGGCGCGCAAACGTATAACTAGCCTTCCGAAGAAGGTCGAAACTTTAGACGATATGCCCGTGCGGGTTCCGGTTCGGAGTGGCCGCTAGTTATACGGGGAGACACAGGGCAGGATGATCTGTGTAGGCCATGAGAGAGTATGGCGAGGTGGCATGTAATTAAGGTGCACACGGTAACTTAAGTGTTTAGTGGTTTTAAGTCTAGTGTTTCCAAGATGACATGCTTTAACTTATGTGGTGCTTCGCTTAGACGATAGACAATTTGTATTGTCGTGTTAATTTACTTTTGAAATCTTGGACACTGTTATGGAATATTGAATGGTAGAATTTAGCGATTTTTCGCGATATTTTCTTGGAAACGACATTCTGCATATTTTTCGTTCTTTGAGTTTTCCGAGATTCTTTATGGTTTGAACAAAAAATGGATATTTATGTTGCTGTGTTTTTCTTATTTATTTTCGAGTAATTTAAGTTTAACATTTCTAATGCAGGACGGTAGGCCGTACTAATATTTTTGCAGGTCTTGGCCTACCGTATTATAATGGTATGTTATTAATAGTTTTGGTAAGTGTACGGGGTAAGAAACTACTTGCTACTACTTTGTCGAGAAACTACTCTTTTTGTCTCGAAAAGTATGTGGAACTATTCGTCTTGCCACGTAATGAGATTTGAGTTAATTGTATAAGATATGTACATATGAATTATGTGTTTGCATCATGGACATATTGGGTGATACAGAATCAACTCATACCAGTATTTATATACTGACCCAAGTTGTCTCCATGCTTCTTGGGTACGTTCTCTTTATGAGCGTAGCCCAGTTTTGCAGGTATATATTAACGTGCTTCGTTGATCGTGCTAGGAGTTTTACTTGAAATTTATTTTCTTTTATTTTGTAAAGTGTATATAGTTTGTTGGACTTTGGGAACGACACCGGTTTAGATACTCTGGCCAACTATTTTAATAGAGTAATTCTATTTCGTTTTTATTATGTAATTGAAATTTTTAAATAAAGTTTGGATATTAAAGTTTTGTTTGTTCCGCAAACATTTGTAAAGGATATTGATTTAAGATTAAATTTTAGTTTTCGAGAATGAGTTTTAAGTTAATTGTTGTTTTTAATTTTCACCCCCGGTAGTTGGATGGGCGAGTACATGTATATTAATTGGGTATTCGGGGTCCAAAAATCGGGGTGTGACAGTTTTCGAGTTCCAAGGAAATAGAAGATGAACTTGGTGCCGAGTTCATACGAGCTCTGGATTGATCCTGGGAGCAGGCTATTGCACTATATTCGAGTCGACCCCTATAGAGTGGTGATAAAAGCTCTGCACACCATACCATCTGGGACATTCTGGAGCCCCATAATGTTCCCGTATTACTGTCAGTGGTCTACAAAATCGGGACTCCTGTCATTTGATTCCAGTGTTTGGAGTTTAAACTTTTCTAGGACCTGATAGCTCAGGATGTACTCAGCAAATGGAGATTTTGAGTCCCTTACCAAAGTTGCGACTGAGCTGCCTCCCAACTGGCCCATTGACTTCATCATCTCGGCCACTTGAGCTCATACTTCTGTCATTAACCTTTTTTCAACCTCTTTTACCGGTTCTTAGTGCAATATCTTGTCGAACAATGACCCCTAGGGTCTAACATTTACTTCTCGGTGAGGTGCTTGGGGCGGAGGAAGGGGAGGCCGAGCTCTTCTACTTTGGCTCTATTGTCTTAAGGCTCCCTCTAAACATCTCTCACGGACCACATGCACCTGCGGATTCCTCAGCAGTGGGGGAGGAAGTGCGGCTGAGACCTCCTCATAAGAAGACTCTCTCTTGGAGCTAGACTAACCATATTTAAACTCACCGGTTGTGCTGTGGCTCCCCCTAGATTCTCTGCCCTGGTCTTTGAGCCTTTGCCTAACTGGGACTAGTGGTAAGATTGAAAGAACAGCTAGTCTCGAAGGCTGTGACCGACTTGTTTCTTGAGCTAACTGGGGGTGTCTCCATTTGGGCTGTGAGCCTATCAATCTGGATTTGAATGGCAACTTGTTGTTCCTATAGTGCCAATAGAGGGTCTAGCTGAGTATTTCTAGAAGAGATAGCGATTTTTGTAGTGTGTTTTTGTTGGAAATAAAGTGTATGTGACTTGAGAATGTGTTGTTCCCAAAGAAGGAGCCAAACTGTTGGTGCTAAAAAACTATAAGGGTATTTTAGACCACACAGTCAAATGATCGAATGTAATAAATACGACAAACCAAAAGAGTCAAATATGTATAGAGGATGTTGGCCTCGTATGAAAATACAGATTAGTTCTTCTCTGTGGATGGAGCTAGGAACTCGGTTTAATTTGCATTAATGATAAACAAACAAGTATTACAAACTCACAAAAGCCTCTCATCCTCACAATATTACAATGAGAGTATGCTCGAGCTACACGAATTCAGGTTTCACTCTTTTTGGAGCTCTACTGAGTGCTCTAAGCTTTTAACTTTGTCTTGTCTTCTTGCTATTGAATGCTAGATTCTCTCTTGATGAGTTGATCTCTTGGTTCTTAGATTTGTCTGATTATTTTTAGGTTGCTTTTTCAATCTCTGAGAGAAGTAAATGCTTCTTGTATATATATGACTAAGAGAAAACGTATGGCCAGAGCTCCCATAGTAGGTCTGGGGCCATGCTTCGATCATCACCAACTCTGACCTTGCTTCTCCATGAATTTTGGTGCATTAAAATTTAGTTTGTGTGTATTTCATGAAGGTGAGGGGAGTTCTACGCGCTCTGCAGAGCAGGTGGCAGTCACCCATACTTTTGCTAGTTGTGGTTAGGCGAGATGAAGCTCTAGAACTCGCCGAAAGAACTCTAGAGCCCAAACTCCGCAATTCGTTGTACGTAATTGACTCTCGAGCGGGTATCCAATTTGTGAGGGGCTTTATCTTTCTTGTAGTAACCTAACAAGGCTCCTCCCGCTAGGGTAGGCCTGATTGCTTTCGTGGACGACCACGTGTCAACTCGTGGTCAGCGGGGCAAATTGGATTAATAATTTACACCATCTATAAAGTTACAGTCTCTTCAATAACCAAACTCTATCCCTTTCATACTTTACTTATATCAAGTATATTATTATGGGTAACTTTTAAATATATACATATATTTTTTGATAAGAAAAATTAACTAGGCTCTAGATAGAAAATGGCAGCATATAGCAACAAAGGAATGAAAGAAAATGAGGTAAGAGTACCTTTAGGAAAACAGAAGGTATGAAAATATTTGATTTTAGTCCATTGTTTTAAAGTAGAAATCATTGGCTTCATAAGAATCCTTTTATAAACTTTAAACATTCATATTCCATTCATGAAACTCCTACACACATTCAATGGCCGATCGATGAGTTGAATTGCATGATAATATGTACAATTACTACTAACAGACTCATAGATGAACTAGGGTGGGAGAAAAAATGAGGCTTATGCTCATAGTGTTATTGGATTTGATCTTAATTTTTGAACAAATTTTGTTTTTTAGTTATGGTTTTATTATAATTTGTCGATTTAACTGATAGCTTAACTTTTTTGACTATATTGTCATTGCATATTATTTTATTTATATATTTTTGTTGTTGTTGATACATTATTGTATATTGGTTTTGATTATATTTTATTGTGGACAACCAATTCAAGTATAAATGTTGCGTTATATTACCTCCATTTCCAAACAAATAAATAACATAACATAAAATAGTCTACTTTGATTTTTATATATTTTTATATAAAAATATATAGATTATAGTAGAATAGAATATAATTGTGAGATTAGATTTCAGATACAGTGATTATGTCCTTCAAAAAATTAGGATTAATAAATTGAGATATCTTAGAAAAAAAAACTAGATTATGCATTTAAGATGGAGTAATTGTTATTTATATATTATTTGATTATTTTTATAGTTTTTTTATTCATAATCCTTCAATTTTGATAACGATTATGTTCAACTAAAAGTACATTTGCACAAATTATCCTATTTATTAATGTAACATAGTTTTGCACTAACCTATTTTTAAAATTTGTGAAAAAACTAGAAATATTATTTTGAGATTTGTCAACTATTGTTGTAAATCTATAAATTTGTAATATTTAGGTTGTTTTTTTTTGTAAAATGGAACGATATAAAATATTATGAATTAAAAAAAAACTAATTTAGCAATACGCTCGTGCATCGCACAGGTTTGCTAACTAGTAGTAAATAAAATGCTCTTTTTTTGATGAAAGCATGACATATGACATATAATAAATGTGCTTTAAATTCTATAATATTCATATTATTTTCAATTTTCTAATAATTTAATATCTCATATCTAATTTGTAATATAATATATTAATTACAGTATCTAATTTAGTATATGCAATATCTTTTTTTATCAAATATAATATCTAATTTAATTTCTAATAAAATATTAATTATAATATCTAAATTTCAAGAACTTTTTCAATATATATCTTCAAATTTTTAAGATATTTTTCAATATATATCTTCAAATTTTTAAGATATTTTTTTATATTCTCTTCTCTTGGTCTCTTTCCTTCTCTAAGAAAAAATGTATTATTAAACTACTTTATATAAACATTTAATTATTAGACCATCTGCAAAAATTTCATATATAATCATATCATATGTAAATAGAATGTAAATTGCCCTTTTCTCACCATATTGTAACATAAATATTTCCATTTTCCAATTCATATATATATATATATATATATATTCTTGTTTTCACGACTTTCTATTTTCCCACACTCTCTTTTATTTATTAAGTTTTTTTTATTTTATTTCTAACATAATATTAAGTGTAATATATAATATTACTATAATATATATAATTTTTAATATATTAATTCATTAATTTATTTTCTTTTATAGTATCTAATCTCTCAAATTCATAATTTATATATCTAAAATTATAATTCTTACTTCAAAAAATTTAATGTCAAATTTCAAATTCTTTTTCATTGATATTAGTTAATTATTCTTTTAATCTCTCTAATTTTCTTATACAATGTAACTCTCAAATTCCTAATTATTACTCATTTATGTTTGATAGGTTTCGTCTTTTAAAATTATCTCTCTTTAATATGTGGAGTTATAATTATTTAAATATTTTATATATAAATTTCTTATTTAATTTTTAAAATACTTAATTAATGCTATACTCAGTGACATTACGTGTAATACCCGTAATATAATTAGTGCAAATTAGACACGTATTAACCTCGATTAAGTGAAATTTTTGAAGAATTTAAGAATCTTGATTAATCATGTACCAAATTATAAAACTTCATAAGTTTGGTATGGACTAAAATGTAAAATTGTAAAAGTTCAATGCTAAAATAATAAAGTTATAAAACTTTAGGGTGGATAATCGTAATTAAGCTAAAAGTTAGATTTTTTTTAACCACTGACTTGCTCCACTTCCTTTAATCTTCATTCTTCTTCCATTTTTGTTTTGTTGCTGAGAAAGATAGAGAAAAAAAATCATAGGTATGAAACTTTTTTTTATATAAATTGGTCATCTAAACTCCGTCGAATCATGTCGGCTCTTAAGGAAAAGTCATTCTACACATCGAAGGCTGCGCGAGGGTATAAGAATTTCGGAGTTGTGCTGGTCGGGGTTCGGATTATCATCTCAAATTTCATTCCTTGCGACTAAATATTTTTAGGTAGGGATTAATTATGATTATTTGTATTTTAAATTGTTAAAATTTTAAATGTTCCTCAAATATATGATTTTGCATGTATAAGTTATTATAATTAATTATTTAATGGTTGGTGATAACCAAACACATGCATATGAATAATAATTATAAATTTTAAAATTAGAACACGGAATTCTACACCTCAAGTGTTTATTAAATTGTTTAAAATTGATAGGCGATTAACCTTGCATCATATGGGATTAAACATGGATGATTATATATTTATACTGAGATACTTGGCATTATAAGCATGAATTGCATTATTATTATGTCAACCCGATGATTTGGTTATATCAAAATTCTCTATAGCATATGGTTCGTATATTTATCTCTTGCAGGAGCTTATATCTCTAATATATTTTTATTCAGAGCTTTTTATACTTATGATGATATATTAGTGGATATGGCATGATCTCGATTGATTTGTCAACGGTGATTAGCTGGTATCGTTGATATATTTATGGCCTCCTGACAATGAAGGAAATTTGGTATGGTTAGTGTTTACTGGTATAAAAATAAGCAGGGCTAAGTGCCCTTAGGTTGAAAATTCTTAAACATCTGGAGGGCAACAAATCATTGGTTGTCTAGAGCCAGCGGTGTAGAGTCCGAAAATCTAGACAATGGCAAGACACTAATAGTTGTATTTATACGATATTGGTGGACGTATGGTCCAATTCTGTTACTATATATTATGATATTCCTTAAGACGGTCAGGCCATGTTATGATGATCTTGATATTTATTCTCTTGGGAGTGCTCAAGCCCATTGTTATTATTATTATGATTCGGTTTGTTTTCGATATCTCTTGGGGGCGATCAGGCTCATTGTTATTATTATTATGATTCGGTTTGATTCGGTTCGACTTTAATATCTCTTGGGTGGTCAAGCCCATTATTATTATTACTATCATTCGATTCGGCTTCGGCTTCGATATCTGTTGATGACGTGGTATAATGGTTGACACAAGAGAGATAACATGCATATACATAAGCATGCATTTTTTATAAGATGATGGTTCTAAATTGAATTATTAGTTAAAGTATGATTTATTATTAAATTGCTAATTATGTTTTAAATATATTATCCTATATTATCCTCCTACTGAGCTGTAAGTTCACTCCGTTTTTATTAAACAATTTCAGGTACGTAAAGAGACGAATGATGTTAAAGAAACGACGGGTTCGAAGACAGCGTAGATTGCTCTGATACGGACTTATTTTTGTTATACATATTTTTATAGGGCAAGCCACAGCTAGCCTAAGTTACTTTAAATGTTTAGTCATACGTTGATATGATCTTGTATATCTTTTAGATATGTACATATGTATTATGCTTCCGTTATATATTATCATCATCTCTATAAGTATCAAATGGTCAATTGACATATGTAATATGATTTACCATAATTTATTATTTATACTAAACTTATTTTAGCTAGTCTAAAATGGGTTAATAATGCTTTAAATCTTAATTTCATGTGTTATCCTGTTAATTAAGGCGGAAGTGTTATATTAAGATTAATGTTCTTAATATATATATATAGCATTCCTAATAAGAATATAACTCATAGGGAAGAAATTATAAATTTGAAATAAGTATTATAATATTAGCAGATTTATTGAACAAAAGTTTTTTTTTCCTTCTTCTTTATGAGTTTTACTATTATTAAGAGTGCTATATATATATATATATATATATGCATATATAGATTATAGATTTATGATTTTTCACCTCGCTTTTCTTATAATACATGTTTGTAATGATACTCATTCTTTTCTCTTTATATATTCTTTATATTTATATTCCTTTACCTCTTTTTTTCCATCACCAATGATAGAATTCATGGGAAATAAAATATTTTTACTGATTAATTCAAGAAAATTTATATTTTCTTCCCTATAAATTATATTCTCAAGAAGAATGATATATGTATGTATAGTATATATGCATATATAGATTATAAATATGCAATTTTCCACCTTACTTTTCTTCTTGTACATGTTTGTAATAATATGTTCTTGTTTTTTTTATTTTAGTATTTTTTATACTTATATTCCCTCACATCCTTTTTTAAAGTCTTGTTTAAGCTTTATTTTTATTTTTCTACTTCTTCTAGATCAATAATTTTGGCATCTGTCTCAATTGAAGAATGCAATACTTTGAGGATTTTGTATCTTAAATTTGATAATTTTGTTCCTTACGTACATGATTTATGTTAAATAGTTGACTCTGGAATAAACTAATTATATGAGTAGTGAGTATCTTTTGAAGTATAGAGTGAGAGACTCCAATAATACTCTCTATTGATGTTGTCATTATAACATGTATCGTAATTTAATTGGTTGTGAATAAATATATGAAAAAGTTGGTGTTTAATATGTTATTTTTTAATGCAAAATATTGAATAGATAGACAAATAATCAAGGCTCTCTACTCATCCTTTCTATTTTAGTTATATTGTTAGACTTTATTTTTTGGGCATATGTTAGCTATTATAAATAAGATTTTTGTTATGGAAAGTCTCTTAAAAATGCTTTAAGCACTTAAATGTAAAGTAGGACCATTAATTTCATACTGCAAACTGACAAAAATGATCTTTTTAGGTTGGTAAATTAATCGACAACGAATTGGTCGGTTACCAATCAAACCTAGTTGCGGAAGCGATTTACAATGTTTACAATGTCGGTAAAAACCTACATGCCAAAATTTTTAATATATTACTTTTAAATAAAAATATCACCTTTAAGGCTTCAAGAGTTGGAAAAGTTAAAAATTAAAAGTGAAAAAATAATCTCAAATCTCATCCTCTTTCACTCTCAGTCATGTTCTTAGTTCTCACACTCAAAAAAAAAATAAAAAAAAATACAAAGTGCTCTCACTGCCATCTGCCATTTGCTGTTATACTGCTAGGTGCTGCTGCTACTGACTGTTGAGTGCTGATGCCTGGCTGTCTACTGCTATGCTGCTGCCTACTATTGTGCTACTGCACATGTATCGCTGCTTACTTGCTTTCATGCTTTGAGCATTTGAGACTAAAAGTTGTGTGCATTTTTTGCTGCTTTAAGGGTGGTACTTGATGTTTGCATGGTAATTGCTTTGAGATAGTGCATTGTATATATGAGCACAAGTTGTTTGTTATTTCGTTTGTGAGAATTGCAACATATTTCTCAAGAGATAAATGGTTGGTTTTAACAAATTATCAATCGAAATTGACCGACCATTTCGGTAATACCAACGTTAGTAAATTGATCATTGCGATTTGGTGATAGTTATATTTATTAATAAATTGACCAAGTCTCAGTTACTGAACAATGGCTAGCCCTAATAAAAAAAAATACAATATACATTTAATGTTACACTGATTTTTATGTAAGATTTAATTATTTTGTTTAAGACACATGTTAATACTACTAATTTTTATTTTAGTAAATAATTATGTTTATGTATAATTTGTGTATCTTGATAATATATATTACATATTTATAAATAAAAAAATTAAATTATAACATATATTAAATTAAAAATAAATTCTCATATAAAGTATTAATATTTTTATATATATAATATTATAACTTTTTTTTTTTTTTTTGAAACTCATATATAATATTATAACTAACACGCGCCCTTTTCCTTTATTAAAAAGGAAAAAACTGTTTTGGAAATAGTAATTACCTTTGACCATAGTTCAGAACAGATCAACGGTCCTAGTTACTCTCAGCATAGTAATCTTTCCATATCTCGATGTAGACGACCCCAGTGGAACTATTCGCTCCCCACTGAACGATACTGGTGCACAGTCGCATCGCAATGGACGACTTTTGAGAAACCCCCAAAAACGTCATTCATTTTCTAGGTCTAGCGTTTCTCTTTGTTTGAGGGCGAGAGTGAGAGTAAGAGTGAGGGTGAGAGCTAGGGTTTCATAATTCACCCCACATTGCTGCTGACAATCTGCATTTCAAAGGTGCAATCGTTCATACTCCACCGGCCTTCAAATTTTTCGCCCTCCAGTCTATCTCTACACATAATCAGGTGAGAAAATCTCTTGTTTACCTTTTCTTCCATCACTGCTGTTAAATATTTAGCCTGACGATTTTCTTAGAGGATTTTTTTCGTCTGAGGAACTTCAAATTACGTACTAGTAGTCAAATTAACTGTAGAATTAGAGCTTTACTCGTTTCTGTGAGGTTATTATTGTTGTTGGGACGGCTCATTTTGTGATTTAGGGTTCTAAGATTGAATTTGTTGTCGGTTAATATTATTTGTGTAAAAAGTGCATTGTAGGGCATATGCAGAAATGTGTCATTTCCATTTTCTCGTATTGAATTGCTTACTATAGAAAGTGGTTGTTCATTGAGGCATTGATTTACTTTTATTTATATATTTAAATGCCTATGTGAAGTTTTTGATTTCTTGCATGAGATGGATTCATTGCAGTATAGATTATTATTCGCACATCTGTGTCGCTATTAGAGTTGCATGGATCTTCCAGCCAATTTTAGGCGGTTTCCGTCATGGTCTATTAGCAGATCCAAGACTAAGAGTCATCTTCCTTTGACAGATTTTGGTGGGGTGCTTCTGGTGCAACTGTCGGTAGTGGCCTAAGTCGTTTTGACTCCCTGTTGGGAATTGTCAACTAAAGCAACAGTAGAGAGTAGGCTTGCAAGTTGTAACTTCAGGGAATCCCAAACTCTGATTTTGAGCAGAGTTCAGTCGATAAAAGAGTAGTTAGTAGAGCCAATTTTGTTGGTACTAATATTGTTTGCTCATCGTTTTAAAAGTTGTTTCTGTAACTTCTGGCACTATCATGATTTTTTCCTCTTGAATATTTCTGAACTGGGAAAAAAGAAATAGGATCTTTCTTTGTGCCAGAAACTTTGAGGGGAATAAAAGAATTCAGAAGGGATAGAAGGAGAAATTTGTAATTCCGAGGAAATCCAATTTTTTATATTGATCAGTGGAAAAAACTCGGGAAAGCTTGTTGTGGAAGTGGTAAAGTGAATAGTAGCTAGACTTTGTCTGTTCGTATTGTCATCTCCTTTCTCTTTCCATTGCACTCTGGGTAAATCTTTTTTGTTTCTATTTCTTAGTCAAATGGAGTACAGCTCAGATGAAGAGTCAGACATCAGTGAGTCCGAGATAGCTGAATATTATGAGAAGCCTTATGAACAACTAAGGACTGGAAAATACAAAGTAAAAGCTGCCAATGGCACCCTTAGGTGCCCCTTCTGTGCTGGGAAGAAGAAACAAGATTACAAGTACAAGGACCTTCTTCAACATGCTACAGGGGTTGGTAAAGGTTCTGCCAATAGAAGTGCCAAACAGAAGGCAAACCATGTTGCACTTGCAAAATATTTAGAGAATGACTTGGGAAGCGAGGCAGAACAAACCCAGCCTGTTGCTACACCAGCACCTGCACCTCAAAACTCCGAGCAAAATGATCTCTATTCCTTTCCCTGGACTGGAGTGGTTGTTAACATTGTGAAGGAGCCAGAGCATGGAAAAGATGTTGGCGATAAAGAATACTGGCTGACCTATTTTGCTAAATATAAACCTGTTGATGTTATGATCTTTTGGGATGACCATGAGCAAATGGCGCAAGCTATAGTGAATTTTGAGAATGATTGGACTGGTTTTAAGAATGCTATGGAATTTGAGAAATCATTTGCAGCTCACCACCGAAGTAAGAAGGAGTGGATTGCTCGGAAAAGTGCCCCTGGCGCAGATATATATGGCTGGCTTGCTCGGGCTGATGATTATCATTCCAAAGGGACAGTAGGAGCTTACCTTCGTGAGAAAGGAGACTTGAAAACTATATCTGACCTTGTCCAGGAAGCAACGAAGGGCCGGAATAGTATTGTTGCTAATTTAACAAGTGAAATTGATAAAAGAAATGAAAACCTGGATGATTTGCAGATACAATACAACCAGAAGACCTTGTCTCTTAGTAGGATGCTGGAGGAGAAAGACTCCCTACACCATGCTTTCTACGAAGGTTCCCCCTTCCTCTTACTCTTTGTGCATGCATGTCTGTTGATACATGTTCACTGCTTGCATAAGTTCCGCATTATTTATTTCTGTGTGCATGAAGGTATATGCTAAATTATGTCCAGCTTATTGAAGATTCTGGGCAACTTGCAAAGTATGTGGATTCTCACCGTAAATGTTTCCATGCCCACCACCAGTATAGCTAAAATTCTATAATAGATTGAATTGCTCCAAAGTTTTTATGTTGAACTTGTCATATTTTTTTTTTCTCCCTAAACTAACAAAAATAAAATAACTGTCTGAAGTCACTCACTGGAAATCATTAGGGGTTTGTCGGAACCCAAATGGACGTGTTTCACATAGGTCATGTTATTAATCCATTATAAAGGTTTTGTCTCGATTAGTGATTTACAAGTTGCTAATTTTCAAAATGTTCAGAAACAAGAAAGATGCAGCGAATCGCAAGAGAGCATGTGAAAAGGGTTTTAGATGAACAAGAGATGCTGAACAGGGATTTGGAGAACAAGAAGAAAGAGCTTGATTCCTGGAGCAGAAAACTTAACAAAAGGGAAGCATTGACTGAGCGCGAGAGACAAAAACTTGATGAGGAGAAGAAAAAGGTGATTTATGTTCATTCTATATGTATTTATGTGACTTGAGCACAAACATTAATCCGATATATATGTATACTATATTTTGTATTACAACTATAGGACTTGAACACGTGACCCCTCCCCACCCTTTCGAGATGTCGGCTAGCACTTACCACTGCTACAAGGCCATTGGCAACGCTAATCCCGTACTTTTGTTATTACATTTTCTTTTTTGTTTCTATTGTTAGACTTTGTCCATGTCATAAAGATTCGACTAAGTTTAACGTTGGCTGCCGACTGCCTAACACAACCCTCCTCCTTTACCCGGGCTTGGGACCGGCAGCATTGAAGTAACACTGGCGGAGCACTACTAACTTAGAGGTAAAAGTTGGGGATAATGTCATACCACAAGTCACTCGGTTTAAGTATCTTGGATCCATTATACAAGAAGATGGGGAGATAGAGGGAGATGTAAATCACCGGATTCACGCAGGATGGTTGAAATGGAGGAAAGCTTCGGGTGTGTTATGTGATAAAAAGGTACCACTCAAGTTAAAAGGAAAATTCTATCGTACCGCGGTTAGACCAGCAATGTTGTATGGGACTGAGTGTTGGGCGGTCAAAAGCCAACACGAGAATAAACTAAGTGTAGCTGAGATGAGAATGTTGAGATGGATGAGTGGCAAGACTAGGAAAGATAAGATCAGGAATGTTACCATCAGAGAGGGAGTTGGGGTGGCACCTATTACAGAAAAGATGGTTGAATCTCGACTTAGATGGTTTGGGCATGTATGGAGGAGACCTGCAGATGCCATGGTTAGGAGAGTTGATCATATGAAGGGAAGCCTAGTTGTTAGAGGCAGAGGAAGACCTAGAAAAACTATAGGTGAAACTATTAAGAAGGATTTAGAGGCGAATGGTTTCACTAGAGATATGATTCACGACAGACCACTATGGCGTCGTTTGATCCATGTAGCCGACCCCACCTAGTGGGATAAAGGCTTGTTGTTGTTGTTGTTGTTGTTGTTGTTGTTCTATTGTTAGACTTTGACAGTTAGCCTGATATGCCCTCCATCTGGTAGACTATGTAATAATTACATTATTATCATTTATCTTGTCAAGGGATTTTCCCATTGTGACAATGGGGATTCATGGACCCTTCTCGCCTTCTTAATTGAGGGCCCACTTCTGCAAAAACCACGCTAATCGTAGTCCAGGCGTGCAATTGTCTTCATCCTAGCCATATTATGAGTAATTACATCTTCCTCCCCAATTATAGCTCCTAGAGTTCAAATTATATTGTTGTCAGTTTGGATAACTGAAATACCAATAAGTATGTGAAAGAGAACAGAATGGTAGCAATCGTAGTTTTTAACTTCTTTGTTGATAAAGAAAATGATGCATTTCCTGTATTATGATGCTTAATGATCTTAGTTTTTTAATTATTTCAGAATGATGTGAGAAATAGTTCACTGCAAATGGCTTCCATGGAGCAGAGAAAGGCTGATGAGAATGTTTTAAGGCTGGTTGAAGAACAAAAGGTGTAGCACCTGTTTGCTATTAATATTTGCTTGTGTTGCCCATTTTTCTATAAGCTATAATATATATGGATTTAATGACTGGGTTGTTGAATTTGCAGAGAGAAAAAGAAGAAGCGTTAAAAAAGGTACTTGAGTTAGAAAGGCAGCTAGATGCCAAACAGAAACTGGAGATGGAAATTGAAGAACTGAAAGGGAAGCTGCAGGTGTTGAAGCATCTGGGAGACCAAGATGATGCTGCAGTCCAATCGAAGATGAAGGAGATGAACGAAGAATTGGAACAGAAACAGGAAGAAATGGGGGATTTGGAAAGCCTTAATCAAACCCTTGTTGTCAAAGAGCGCCAAAGTAATGACGAGCTTCAAGAAGCTCGTAAAGAATTGATTGTGGTACGATTCTAATGCAACAATTTTAGCCTGTCCTTTCATTCTTTGGGAGACAAATGACATAACTAGAGTAAATGAATGTATGTTAATGCCACTACAAATGAAAATGTCCTCTTAAGTTAAATATGTGGTTAACTAATAGCATGGATTAGTTGGACCACAAGTGCCTCTGCTCTATTTATTCCTCATGGTAAAGTCATTGACCATTGTTCAGGTTTTCTCTAATGCTGAAGAGAAAAAAATAATTATATGAAACGTGAAGAGAAAACTGAAGTGGGTGATTATCAAATTTAAGTTGCTAAGTAATTGATATAGTTAAATGATTCATGAATCAAATGGTTAATACCTAGAGCCTTGGCGGATACCTATCTCAGCCACATTATCTTTAGCAGATTGTGAATATTAGATTTATTACTGCTAACCGTATGGTGTAATGATTTATTGTAATTGTTTTCTTCAATATTTCAGGGATTGGGTGAGATGTTGGGTGGTCGCACTAACATCGGCATAAAGAGAATGGGGGAAATTGAACTCAAACCCTTTCAGAATACCTGCAAGGAGAGGTTTCCATCTGAAGAAGCTCAGATCAAGGCCATGGAACTGTGCTCTCTGTGGCAGGAGAAACTGAAAAACTCAGACTGGCACCCGTTGAGAGTTGTTACGGATGGGGATACTGCTAAGGTGAATATCCTTCTATAGAGTTTCCCATTCATGTGACAATTTTGTTCACCAATGATACTTCAACTAGATTTTGAGATGTAAAACACATATATGTTGTCATTTTCATGGCCTTCATCCTTCTAGACATGCAAATATGTGGGTGGTCACCTATTTCTCTTTGTCCTTTGGAGTTTCTTGCAGTGATTCTAGATTATAGTATATAAAGTTTCATTATGCGTGCTATTCTATCTATCTGATTTTACATTAACCTTGTGATGTTGTCATGTTGCTCAAACTATAGGATTTACTATAACATTTGTTCTTCTGTTTACTTGTCTGTTTTTAGAACTTTTCAGAGATGTAAGTATTGTGAATCATGCTGCTAATACAGGAAATTATAAATGAGGATGATGAATTGCTGCGGAATCTCAGGGAGGAATGGGGGAATGAAGTTTGTGACGCTGTAATTTCAGCATTCAAGGAAATGAACGAATACAATCCCAGCGGTAGGTATGTGGTTAGCGAGCTGTGGAACTTCAAAGAAAAGAGGAAAGCCACGCTAAAGGAAGTGATTGCCTATATTTTGAAGAATTTGAAGACTTTGAAATCACAAAAACGCAAGAGAGGAGCATGAAGTCGAGGTTTGTAATCACATCTTCTTTTCTTCATCCTTTTCCTTTTTTGCATATTTTCTGTGGTTCAGTAAAAGAAGATACACAGTTCATTGGTCAGTGGTTTGATACTTTTCGCTCTTCGGATTACTTTAAATTTGTTGAACTGGTGTATTATTTTTCCATTGTAAGTAGGTTCGGTAACTTCAGTTGCTGATGAGAAGCTATCCCGTTGTGTAAGAATGACTTTTCACTGGAAACGTCACAATTGAGAAAAGGAAAGAATATTACCTTAAATTCCACAAAATGTAAAAGAAGAAATAGATAGACGAGTGTAGTACTCATCTTTGGACTTAAATTGTGTAAAGCAATGAAATGTTTCACTGGTTTCTGTCTCATTGAAGTGAGTGCACTAGCGGATGTTTATATTCCCTGTGCTTGAGTTGTGCTTTATTTTTATAAGTACCTTGTTTAATTATGATTTTTTTTTTGGCTAGGTGAGGCTGCAGGATGAAGACATTTGCTAGAATCAAGCTTTCCTCCTGGTCATATTTTCCCTTTGATGTACGCTTTCAGACAAACACTGAAAAATTGGATTTGTTTTCCCCATCAGGGGAAAGGATTTCTTTTTAATTGCTGCTTCAGTGGATGGAAAACTGTAAATTCAAGGGTTGGAAAACTGATTTTGATAATTTTATGCGAATCGTCCACTTGGACAGTAGGAGCCATGGAGTTGTAGTTCATCCTATTATGCTTTGCTGAATAAGTACTTTCTGTGTATGTTTATCTCGTGCTGGATAAAGCTGAATCCCTTATTCTTATATATAGTTAGGGTTACTTTATATATTTCTACACTTTCAAAGCTGTGAGCCTATAAGCAGTCTGACAGAAAAAAGAAGTTAAAATCTTCATATAGTGTATATGCATTTACTTGAACAGAGATATGGTTAAGGTACTTGCGGTCGAACGTCCAAATGTAATTTATCTTTTGCTTAGAGAGGATTAGCGGCTTGTCCCTTCGAATGTGTCTGTTTAGCTTGGATGGTGTAGGATTGGGCACATTGTGTTGTCCAATATTTTGCTAAGAGAGGATCTGACGAATTTTCATTGGGGTAGTATTTCTCTTGGGTGTTTCTTTTTTATTTTATTTTTTGTTTTTTGGAAGTATTTCATTAGATAGTTTCTATTGAGCACCTATGACCTAGAAACCTTTTTTCATGGCCTTTGATCTTGAACAGAAAATTAGATTACTTTTAAGCGTAGAGTTTTAATACACGTGTGTTTAGAGAAATAAGTGCAAGTGTGCAACGTTCCCCAACAAAGATAACTTTCCCATTTATGAAAGATGAAAAGGTTTGCCAAACAGCTCCGCACTAAAACTACCGCATGATAAAAACTAGCTTACATCTCTCTCCCCACACCCAAAAAATAAAGACATCTTGAAATGGAAATGTAGCTCAAATTGAAGCTGAATTTCGTACTTTATTTCTACCTCAGAAGGGTCTGGGTTAAAAATTCAAAATCAGAAAATTGTAAAGAAATGCGGTAAATAGACTTGGATCAAGCGAGTTTTTAATTTGTTGATCATCCTCATACGAGCTGATCCTCTTGAAGTGGTTGATGCATTGAATTGGAAATACGGTGATTGTTGCAAGTCCCTATTCAAATGCATAAGTCGATGGGTCATATTCACGCTCTGAGAATGGTCAACAAAATCTGAACTCTCCACCAGGTATATCACCTTTCATCATGAGAACTTACTACAGAAATACATAGCCTGTATAGTAAAGGGGTTTCTCGAATTTGAACCTTGTATCCTTCTTGTCTACACTAATCATTATTAGAGTTGCCAAATCTGAATTGCAACCAAGTGTCACCGTCCAAAACTAACTTGCCAATTATTGTACTTCCCCCAACAAGCATTCTGACAAAACGCTTTCACCTTCTTCTGCCAAACTAACCTAAATCTTACCTAACCTGATATAATCTTAACTCTGAATTGATTAAAAAAAAAACCATCACATGCTCCACTTATTCTTCAACCGAACTGCAAAAATCACACAACAAAAATATTACAAAATTCAACAATACGCTATCATCGATAAATTGGCATATAACTGCAACACACAGATCCGATATGAAGCTCAAAAAAGTTGCAGCCACCAATTGAAAACTCAATCTAAATTCGACATCCTAAATTGTACTTGGAGAGAAACTACATCATAGGTAGAAAGTAAACACAGAGCCATAGCTTAATTTTTTCCAATACGTGCAGTTAGTTACCTGTAGAACAATCAATTCCTCCTCCTTAATTGTGTCATCAACAGATAAGATAACAAAAACGTGCAAAAAAAAAAAAAAGGAACACTTTCACAGAAATTGGGACATTCAACAGCTGGAACTTTGATGACAAAAAAGTGGTGCATCAATGATTCAATATTCACAACAAAAAAAACTTTCAGTGTGACAACTCTGCCAAGCCAACAACTCCGTGCAGATTGACCTATCTAGAAATCTTTTTTGAAAAGAAAAAATGTTTTTGGTTTTAATAATTAATCGGCAGATTTCATATGTTCCCTGGAAACCTGGTATGACCTCTAGAGGGCAATTGTCACTGGCGATGTATCACTATGGCTTTGGTTGGAGAGAAAAGTTAATGTTGTTCAAAAACAAAGAAATAGTAAGGAGGAAGTATGGGAGAAAGATCAAATGCTTTGCCTTGCCAAGGGCTTCGTCTTTAAGAGCTATCATAAACTTCAATCTCGATAGTCAGTAACTCATTAATCCTAAATAAGTGTTGTTTGAAGAAAGTCAATGTGTAATAGTACCCGAGGTCTATAGGTTTGTAGATGGCAGGGATTGTTTTTATTTCACTTCGAGTTTTTAGTATGGTGTTCATCCTATGTTTTAAGTGGACTAATAGTATGCTGTTCTTGTAAGCTCTCTCTTTATATTATATAATTTATACAGGGCAACCTATAACAAACTTCAGGACCACCAAAAAACAACGGGGCATGAAGATTAGACGGAAAACGTGATACATCCTTTCAGTTGTATAAAAGACACAAGCAAGTCCAACTGTCCAAGAATCAAGTCACACAAAAGCAGAGAGAACCTAATATATGTTTCTGCATTGCAAAGTTTGTTCCTGTCATCATCTCCTGCATAAATAAGAATATATTTCGAAAGTGACAAACAAGGTTAAAAAAAAAAGAAACAACACAATTGTGCTACAAGTATTACTTGGAAGACCAAAGAGATTTCCTTCTATGGTCATAATGAGGTGAATATTTCCCTCTTCGTTCGTTTCCGGTCAACTAGTGTCTAATGGCCAACATTCTGAAACACCAGAAAAATACCTTTCTAGTTTTTTGTTACAAGGACGTGAGCAGGTAAAAGAACAACCAACCGACTGCCATGTTGCAGGAATGCAGTCAGCTTGCACCATTCTTTCTATTTCAGAAGGGGTTTCTTACCAAAATGAATTACATAATAAAGCAAATAGGAAACTAACCCCAGTGAATTGAATAGAAGCCACATAATACAATGTCAAACAATAAACAGATCTCTTCTAATAATGATTAATTACCTGTTGTTTTGACACCATATATGCAATTTTTAAGTTTTGTTATTCTCAGCCTGCAAGAGCTAACATTAGTTCATCAAGAAAACCTAACAACTCATTTCATCCTGGAAAACAACTTACATTTTCTCATTGAAACCTTTCATGGTAATTAACCATAACCAAAATTCAGACCCATACAAAAATTTGTTTCCATATCTAATTCAATTTTTTTTAACAAATCTCGAAAGTCATAGAAGTAAATATATATTAAAAAATAAGCATGTTTAGGAAAATTACCGTTTGAAAATAAAGCAGCAGTTGGCATAACAAATGAATTCAGGGGTAAGTTAGAATGCCAACTGGCAAGCAATTACATCCATCTCAACAGGACCTCGACTTGATTCAGCACCAGGTTAGATTCGTGAAAAAATGGCTAAAAGTAAAATGGAACTAGAAGAAATCTTCTACCAAAAGCAGCAAAGGCTAAACCATTTCTGTTCTCCAAATCAGAATATAAAGAACTCTAAATGGGAGATAAGTATGGAGAAACAATACCTAGGTGTGACTGACAAGGATGACAATTACACACCAACCTTTGGCAGTTGAGCCAAACTGTAACACGGATAAGTGCCATGATGTATAAATGATAATGGCATGCAACACAATGACACAAATCCAACCGTTGCAATATGCAAGAATGACCAGCGCAAAAACTAAAATGAAGCAACAGAATCTTCAGCTTACAGATCTTCAAAAAGTCAAGGTCTAATGAAATAAGATGACATAACAGTGAAAGACCAGGGAAAAAAAATGAAAGAATACAAAAAAAAGGCACTTTCATGATCCTTTTATGATACCAAGTGAATCGGTGATAACTAAACTACAGAAACTCGTGCTTCATTCAACTAACAAAAGGAGTTAAATATATAGATCTGGGAGAAAAAGAAGACAAGAAACAAAGCAAATAGATGAAGCAATCAACTGCATTTGATGGCATAAATGAGCACCAAAAGTCTTATCAATGAGATTGCCATATGTGGAGTGGACTTCTAGGTAAAAAGTTTTGTTTTCCAAGGGTGAACCCATGACTCAAGGATGCCAATGTACCGTGTGTAGATGTGATGCAGGTTTGATTGTATCAGTTAATGTCGTGGAAAGTGGTGCCGATGCTAGTTTCAGTTGTGGTGGTGAATGAACTGCTTAAATTTGGGGTCAGAAGCTTGAAATTTTTGAAAGCATCAATTAAATGGAAACTTCCCAGATGGAGGAAATCTAAAGATGTAAGCCATCATAAGGAAGATTCATAAAATAAGAACAACTTTTATCTAGATGTGTACAGAAAACAGTGGTGATCTTACACGCACAACATGTCAATAGAAAGCTATCATTTCATTTTTATTTTTTTTTTCTTTGATTTTTTTTCCAATTCTCAATGGTATCCTATCAATTATCAACGCCTAGACCGTACAAGACACCGGCATATTTATCCAGTGAACCACTAAAGAAGTTGTCTTTCAACTTCATAAAAGTAGCAGATGTGAGCAAACTATCCGAACCAGCCTGGTGACATATACCAACTCTCTCAACTTCCAACAATTCGGCAAGCTTGTTCAAACCACCGTGAAGACTATTACAGAACTTCATGAGATGCTTGATGTCGTAAATTTTCGGGAAGTACACATTAATCAAAGTAGAGAATCCAGCTTGTGTGTCGGGCAAATTCTGGCAAGTTAATAGCTTAAGCAAATATCCAAAATCATAGCCACTGTGAAATGTAACCCAATGAACATGATCATTCAAAACAATCCCCGAAGACATCAAGAGCTCTCCAAAGCGCTTGGCATCAATCCCTTTTTCATTGTTCTTCTTGAAATCTATTCCACTCTGGCGCAAAAGCTCAATGGAATCATTTGCAAACACATCCTCGTTGACATTGAACTCCCGGAAATTGAATTGCCAAACACAAAACTTGTCTGTGCCACATTTAGGTAAATTCCCTTGCTCATCCGAGAAGGTAAGCCCTAATTGGATCAACTTCAACATGTCTACATTGTCTTTCAACGTCTGGTAATGATAATCATTGCTATTTTTGAAATTCCCCACCGGACGTAGAACAATTCCAGGAAACTCTGTATCCATGGCAATATAAGGATAATCATCAACGACATCGCGAATCAAAGCAAACTCTTCTTCGAGATTGTCATCCCACACCTCCCTAATCTCAACCGAATCAATTTTCGGCAAAATCGACATTTTTTTTAATCACGGTACAAACAAACTTCGATCAATCAAAAAACAAAACTTGGGAGAAAATTGGAAAGCCTAAACAAATCATACAAAAATTCGAAACGTCGCCGGATCTATTCCGAACCTTCCAGATTCGGACCAGTCCTGCAATAAAACGAACAAAGTTAGCTTCAAATTAATAAAGAAATATAAAAAGCAAATCACGAGTTCCAAAATTTACCTGCGATTAGCAAAAACTGGAGATGTAGATCGAAAATGAAAGAGTCGACCACAAAAAAGGAAAAAGCAAAAAAGAAGATGGTGGGTGGATTCAAGTAGCAAAAAGACGGTGTTAGGGTTTCGACGTGGCCCAATTTAAGGCGACTAAGGGAGATAAGGAAAATTAAGTTAAAATTGAATTGGAGGGTATTTTATGTATCGGAGATTAGAGAGAGAGAGAGAGAGAGAGAGAGAGAGAGAGAGTGGAGAGAGAAAAGGGCTTCCTGGGGGTAAACACGGTAGAGGGCCCTTCCCTTCTTCTCACCTCCTACCAGCATCCACAAAGAGAAAAAAACACAGAAAGACGAAAAGAAAATTAATTGAATTTTAAAAATTTATGTATATATTACCAAAAAAAAAATTATGTATACTTAAACATTGGGCGGTGATGTTCGCACCCCCAAAATCTCTTAAAAGTACTCCCACTTTTTATTCAGTTTTTAACAATCGAATAACGTATACATTATTCGGTTGTGAAGGACCGAATATAAACTTGCAAAAATTTAAAAATGCTTTACTCGGTTGTCAAGAACCGAATATATAGACCTATATTCGATCCTCAACAACCGAATAAACCGAATAATAGACACTTTACTCGGTTGTGAATGACCGAATTAAAGTGAAAATGTTACCAAGTATTTTGAGGGTACCAACATCACCACCCTAAACTTTAGTGGTAAAAAACACTAAACCTTCTTAAATTATTATTTTTTTATTAAACATCTCTATCTTTTAAAAATTATACTAAATTTTTTTAAATTATTAGATGTTATCACTTAATTTTTAAAATTACATAAATACTCTTGTATAAAGTTGGGTAAAAAATATTAAACTCCCTCAAAGGCTCAAACTATCACTTTTTGGCACTAACCTCCCCTAAACTATATTAACTTGACACTTTACCCCTTAATTGACGGAATGACATTTATTTACAGGGCATTTATGTAATTTTGGGAGTTAAGTGATAAAATCTAATAGTTTAAGAGAGTTTAGTGTCACTTTTAAAAGATGGAGAGTTTAGTGTCACTTTTAAAAGATGGAGAGTTTAGTGTCACTTTTAAAAGATGTGAGGTTTAGTGCAAAAAACTTTATCTTTGAGAAAGAAGAGGCACAACATGACAGACATGCAAAAGATCAGGAAAACCGGAGAACAAACTAGAAGAATTGTAAGTCAAAATAAAATAAAATAACATAATTCATATTATTAAAACAATTATCTATTTATCATGATATAATTTTGCTTTAAAAGTTATAATGTATGTTTTTAAAATTATACATATTTCTAAACGCGAATATAATTACTTTGACAATAGTCCCATATAAAAAATATATATAACATTTCCTTTTTATAAAAAATAAATTATTTATCATATCTTTTAAAAGTTAACATTTTATTTTAAGTTTTTTAAATTTTTATTTAACCATTTACTAAGTGTATCTACCATCGGATGTAAAAATATATGGTAAATTGATGTCTTTAGCTGGATAAATATCATTATGGGAAAATGGTAAAAATTGAGAGGAACGAGTGATATTTGTTCGCCTGAGGTAAGAATGGGTGAATGTCACCCATCTTTCCTTTGTCCTCTCCTTCCTTGCTCTTTTGATATAACAATTTTTCACTGCAAAAAAAAAGACAATTGAAATTAGATGATTTATTTTGAGTATAAATCTCCGGATCACTGGAAAATTTATTATCAACTTACTATATTCATCTCACTCGCTTTGTTTTGTGAATTCATTATTTCATGTGTAAGTTTAGAAATATAAAATGATACCAATTGTGAAAAATTATAAAAACTGTTAAAATACCAGGTTGCTCATAAAATTCTTGCTTAACTGTTTACCAAATGTTTTGGATCTTTGATTAATCCCTACTACTGGATTTGAAGTAACAGTTACATAAATTTAGCACAATGTCTTGTCCTCAAACTCGTCATATTTACTTCGTGACTTCGAGATGTCATCATAAAATTTTATAAACTACACAATATACCAATTTATGTAGGCATATTTTTAAACAATTTAGTTCATAATGTTTGGTGATATATTTGAGAATAAGAACATTAAATATATAGAGTGATATTTGGTTTAAAATTTGGTGGAAATAGTCATTGGAGAAAAAAGGAGAAGGAGAGGGACATATGAAACTCACATGCAGCCTGCTTGAGGTAAAGGCAAACTACTCTCACTAGTCCGACTAAAATTTAGCCAATTGTTAAATTTAGACAGACCTTGACATATAGGGTTGGCAATTGCCAAAGTTAACATACACACAACATGCGTAAAATTGCTAAAGATTAGTTTTGCATATGCACAATAGACAGCCTTATTAACAACTATACACAATGTTTTTATTATTCATATTAAACCATTTTCACAAGCGGTATGTTACTCGTGTATACAAAATTTCATGAAAAAGGTTTAATAAAAATTTAAGATGGTCCAACATTTTTTTTTAAAAAAATTAAGGGAGATTTAAGTCTCTCACTTAAACTCTATAAACAAAGAAAAACCTTTATTTTATTCTTGTAAATCGAACTCTTAATCTTAAGCTAATGGTAAAAGTTACCCATTGCTAGGTCCAAAAGTTAATTTTAATTGTAAGTTGTTAGAATGACGATGGTTTAATTTTGGGTGGTGATGTTGACACCCCAAAAAACACTTGGTAACACTCCCACTTTAATTTGGTCATTCACAACCTAGTAAAGTGTCTATTATTCAGTTGTTGAGAACTGAATATAGGTCTATATACTAGGTTCTTGACAACCAAGTAAAGCATTTTCAAGTTTTTTCAAATTTTTGCATGTTTATATTCGGTCCTTCACAACCGAATAACGTATATGTTATTCGGTTGTAAAGGACCGAATGAAAAGTGGGAGTGTTTTCAAGAGATTTTGGGGGTGCCAACATCACTGCCCTTAATTTTTACAAATAATTTTTTTACGAAAAAAATATCATTAACATAAAAGTATACAAGTTTAAAAAATATTATATAATGGGCTAGTGGCTTTATTTAAAAAAATGACCGACCATGGTTAACGGAGATTAGCCGCCCGCGCCCCAAGGAGAGAATAGCCCAATGGGCCAAAAATTGGTGGGCACCCAATGTTGAAGAGGGTACAAATGAAAATTCAATAGAAGTGGGCTTTAGGTTTTCGTGTCCCTCATAAATACCGTATAAAGTCCCTAGCTTTGTTCCTAGACTCAACTGATTCGTTCACAGATACCATTTTCTTCATCACAGGTACCCCCTCTCTCTCAAATTGCTCTGCTTGATTAATGTCTCTTTTCTTTTCCCAAATACACAATAAATACTTGTATGTAACAAAACAATGCTCTGGCTGATTTATACGTTATTGAACTGAAACTCCAATGTTTGTGTCTATGTTAGTATTGACGGTTGGAGGAGATTGTGTCTGTTCATTTTGGATTGGTGTGTAGACTTTTCCTTAGTACTCACGCTAATAGCTGAAAATGTGTCCCTATGTATAGATCTTGAAGCTAGCTTAGATTGATTTATTTTTTATGCGGACGAAACGAAACTCTGAAAATTTTATAGAGTTATTGGGGATATAGGAACTAGACATGTACTAAATGCATATGGAATGATGATAGGTAGTTGTTAAGACTAGCATTAGATAATTAAAACTATTCAATTGTCTATAGTGGATTAAAATTCATGATTTTAAGCTCCATTTGATAACAACGTGGAAAATGATAAACGAAACACTTGATTTATGTAAGAAGTTAAGTTTGAAAATAAGTTGAGACTCCATCTCATACTAATTTTTATGAGTAGATGTCTTCACTATTTTTTTTGTAAAAATTTTCCATTGAAAAACCACAAAATAAAGAGACATCTCACCACATCTCAACTTATTTTCCATCTTCTCACAAAAAATCTAACTATTGTTATTTTACTTTTCCATGTTATCAAACGGAAAATAATTTGTGTATATCTAAACAAAAACAAAGGAATGAATTGAACCATCAGAGGAAGGACATGCTTAGGGAATAGGGATCCTTTTTCTTACCTCTTACGCCGTTTTTCAAACAGATCATAACTATCTGAGGTGTAGGAAGAGCACGTATGTCAAATGTTATTATAGAATAGGAAAAGATTGTTATACCATGTGTCATATGACAAAACTACATTACTCTTTATTATTTTAATTTTTAAAATTGAGGTTCTATGTACTTTAGGTGATAATCCAGGCTAATGCTTATGTTTGTGTGAAATCTTTGCTTCTTATTATCTAGAAAATTTAGCATGATGGTTCTATCTGTCTCTGACTGTTGAATGATTTTGGATACTGCATATTTGGTTATATTTAGCCTGCGTTGGCATCACCTTTGTTTATTTAATTTGTTTATCATATATGATTTATGACTTTTTTGTGCTTTTTACAACAGGTTCAAGTTAAATACTTAAAAGGAGCAAGGAAAATGTCTGGGTAATTATCACTTGTTACAAGTATAGAGATCTTATTTATATTCATAATTTGTTGACGTTCTTAGGTGCTATTTCCCTCTTTTATTTTTGCGAGGAGGGAAAGAATTAATGAATTATTTGGTATTTTTCATTGTATTCAACTTTGGTCTAGCAGATGTTTAAGCACAATAGCTTGCCAAAATTGCTTATTTGCTTCAAACCTAATGATTTTACAGTGAAGAGCCTGTTGTTGCGGCTGTGGCCGCTGAAGCACCTGCTCCAGCTCTAGGAGAGCCCATGGACACTATGACAGCCTTGCAGCTTGTTTTGAGGAAATCGCTTGCTCATGGTGGGCTTGCAAAAGGGCTTCATGAAGGTGCAAAGGTTATTGAGAAGCACGCAGCCCAGCTGTGTGTATTGGCAGAGGACTGCAACCAGCCTGACTATGTTAAATTAGTCAAAGCACTTTGTGCTGACCACAATGTGAGCTTGATAACAGTACCCAGTGCGAAGACTCTGGGTGAATGGGCTGGGGTAAGCGGACATAATCCTCTAAACCTCATACCTGTTTAAGCATTCCATTTTCCCTCTTTTTTGGATGTCAAGTTTGATAATTTGTTGTGCCTTCAATACAACGGTTACATCAACGCATGCTATCACTTACGAATCCAATTGCAAGGAAGTGTGCATTTCCCTCTCCTCAATCACATGTGTCATTGATTTCCTGGAATTTGATTGGGTAAGTGATAACATGTGTCATAACCGTTGTATTGAATATTTTCTCCAGTATTGGGGCCATTCTTCTCTTTTCTACGTGGTCACGCTTGTCAAGTGAAAAATACTTGCACACTTGTTTTACACTGGACCATTGGATCTGTTGTATCAGCACGTATGTGTCAAGTGCATTACTAAAAGGATCCCAAGTATACATATAAATCACAGTTCTATTATTTTTGTTTTGAAATAGAATTCTACACAAGAAAAGATTGTCCTGTTAATGAGTTCATTTTAAATGTGGCATAAGCTTTTGTTAATTGCATGGAATGAAAATATGTTATTTGTGTTTATTCCCTGCAGTTATGCAAGATTGATTCAGAAGGAAAAGCGAGGAAGGTCACAGGTTGCTCTTGTGTTGTCGTAAAGGTATAGAGAAAATCACACTACTCTGCTTGGTTGTACTGATTTAACTCTATGAAAATTTCATATTTTGTATGCTTTGCAGGACTATGGAGAGGACACTGAAGGTCTACATATTGTTCAGGAATACGTCAAATCTCACTAAATGAGGAGGAGCAATTGATCTATATCAAGTTGTGGTTTATTTGAAGTTTATCTGTAGAAACCTTTCTTTTAGTTAGAGAGGGGCTCTATGTAGGAAATATTATATGCTTCAAGTACCAAAATTTTCTGGATTCAAGGGGATTTTTGATCACTGAGAGTTGGGTATTCTTGGCTTATGTATGGCCTGACTCTTGTTTAATGTTGGTTATAAATTCGATTTGAGAGTTCTTTGGATTTCTGATTTGGCCCTTGTGAGAAAATAGTACCCCGATTATTATAATATTTATAACAAATTCAGCATTAATCACAAAATTGTGTCAATGTGAATTATGCAGTGTTATGTGCAAGGATTTTTTGAAGTTTGAAACGGAGTGTGTTAGATACAGTTTACTGGCAAACTAATCTCCTGTAGCACCCGATAAATTAATTTAAATTTTGCATTAAGTTGCCTTTGGTTGTCTTTCTTTCTTTAATTTTTTTTAAGGCTCCATGGAAAAGAAAAACAAAACTAATTTGAGTGAGAAAGTGAAAAATAAGTTTAGGGATGGGATGTGATAAGATTAAACTCTTGATTTTTTTTGACTTCTTTCATGGAATAATGTTTTTTGGGTGGTGGTGAGTTTGTTTTTTTTTTTTTTTTTTTTTTTCTCACAAAACATAAAAAATTTTAGAGGACATATACTTAAAAATGAGAATGAGATGGATAATATTATACTACATTTATCAACTTATTTTCTCTCTATCAAAATTTGACGCTCTGAGGCAGAACGATTTATGCCCCCTGAGTTTCTCGGCACTCTCTTGTAGTTGTCCGTACGGGGCACTCTTTGACGACAGCTGAAGCAAGGATGATTTTGTGGCATTAGCCATCTATGTGAAGCTCTATTTTTAAATGTTATAGTTCCAGATTTTCTTTTCCCTGTAAAAAGTTCCTAGCTAAACAAGCTGATGGAGCAAATAAAGGTTCAAATTTCCAACTATCAAATATCCAACTGCCGTCACAATTTACAGAAGATAGTACACATTTGTTTATGTATGTAACCGTTAAATTTCCCAAGTTCCTTTTGGTTGTCTTTCAAATTACGAATTAGATAATTTTTAATTAAGTCATTTACAAAATTTTCATTTATTAGTATTTGATTGTGTAAATTGAACAATTGTAAATATGATAATTCAAGTTGATTTACAAAAACTTAAATTAAGTCATTTCAAGTAAAACTTGAAATTGTCTACTTTTAGAATTAGATAATTCATTCCAACTCTATTTTTTAAGAAAATCTAGTTTCTATCCGTGATGTTGATGCATCTAAACAAAATTTTAAATAATATAGAACAATAGAGAACATGTTTTTATTCTAACAATCGAAATTTCTCATTTAAGTTTTCCAAAACACTACTTGAATTAGAATTGAATTATTCATAAATTAGCAAATTCACAATTCTTCAGTCGAAAATTAACTAATTCTAAAATTAAGTAATTCACGTAACCAAACGGGTCCTATTTATTTATTTTATCTTATTTCCTTATTTTAATTATTCCATTCACAATGTTATTTCCTCTATTTATTGTATTGCTAGTAGCTCCCTTTTCCTTATTAGATTACTTTTTTCCTTTTCTATTGTCTTGTAGGGGTGTTAATGCCAATCCGAAAACCGACCGACCGAACGGACCGAACCGAACTGAACCGAATTATGTATAAGAAAAAAAAATGTTAATATATACTCTAAGGGCACACGTTAATTATATTATAATACAAAAAAAGATGGTATTTTATAAGAATATATTCTTTAATAATTACATATTATGATAATTTTTAAAAAAAAAGTCATTAACGCATACCCTTATTATTGAATTAACTACACAAAGCTAAGATTTTTTTATCACATACATAATGGTAAGACATTTCATCATTTTATTTAATGTGTTTTATTATTGTAAATGTACAAATAAAATAGTAACTAAATAAAAAACATAATATCTAGATGTTTACTCCTTATTTCTAAAAAAATATGACTTTAATTTGAATATGAACCATTCTTGCATTATTATTAGTATTACGTTGTTATGGTAAATTGATTTAGAAAAAATGAAAAAAAAATATATCTCAAAACCAAATAAAACCGAACCGAAAAGTTTGGTTCGAGTTTGGGTTTCAAAGATTTAGAAACCAAAACCGAACTGAACCGAAACCGAATTTTTATATTTGGTTTGGGTTTGGGGTACCTTAGTTTCTACCCCGACCGAAACCGAAAACACTCCTATTGTCTTGTAAGGCTTTATAAATAGAGATCTTCCTTTATGTAATACAATCAATTCAATAATATTTTTCTCTTTTCTATAATCTTAACATGGTATCAGAGATGTAAGATCCTCGCGCCTTTTCGTTCACCGGCAGGCAATATATATCGTCATCCGCCAAACCTCCAAACCTCTCTGTCACTCATCACAGCATCTAGCCGTCTTCTTGTCACCTACCATCATCGTAGCCCAAAAACCATTGATGTTAATCAATCTTGTCAGAAATCCAATCAAACCTAAACGCTGTCCACTCATCTAAAATTCATTAGCCGCACTGCACACTGTCTAAATTTCAGTATTCCGATTTCAAACTTAAAGATACTGTTAGCCTCCTCTTTCAGTAAACCCATATTTTCTATTCCATATATTTCTACTCAGATGTTCTACCGAGATTTTTTATTACAGATTTTTTACCTAGATGTTCTATCCATATTTTTTATTCAGATTTTCTAATCCAGTTTCTACTGAGATTTTCTATTCGTAATTAGATCCAGTTTCTCCTGTTTCTACTATGTTTATTCGGCTTATTCTTTTACTATACTTTCCAAACTCAAGTTGCTCTATTACTATCTTGAGTTTGAGGGTGGGTGTTAAATTTTCTAATTTGTTTATTTTATCTTATTTCCTTATTCTAACTATTCCATTTACAATGTTATTTCCTTTCATTATTGTATTGCTAGTAGTTCCATTTTCCTTATTAAATTAGTTCTTTCCTTTTCTATTGTCTTGTAAGGCTCTATAAATAGAGATCTCCTTTTATATAATACAATCAATTTACACAATCAATTCAATAATATTTTTCTCTTTTCTATAATCTTAACAGTAACATGTCTCTTGATATGAAATTATTTAGTACTTCGATATATTTTTCTCTTTTCTTAATAGTAACATGTCTCTTGATATGAAATTATTTAGTACTTTGATAGGTTGGAGTATTCATGTACCATCAAGGAATATTACTTGCTAAAGCTAAATTTGGGCATATTTCCTTGAACTTTTCCAGAAGGAATGAATTTACGGTCCGTTTGAATTGAGGGAATGAGAAGGAAATAAAAGAAAAAGAAAAGAAATGATTACATTTCACTTGTTTGAATAGATTTATATGAGGAGTGAAGAGAAAACGGGGAGAATGGGAAAATATCAATTTCATCTATTCCTTTTATATTATTTCCTTCTAATATTGAGAGAGAAATGATTTTTTTTAATGAATTATTCACCTTATTCTAAATTTAACCCTAATTTGTTACCAATATATTAAATCACATTATTTCCTTTAATTTCTTCAACAAGATTTATTTTCATTCCATTCTTTTCTACCTATATTCATATAACAATAAAATTAAACCCATTCCTTCCCCTCCTAATTAACCTTTTCCTTTCGTTCCCTCCCCTTTGATCCAAACAGAGTGTTAGTGAAAGCAGAGGGAGAATGAGAAGTAATAAGACAGATAAAAATCCCAAGAGAGAAATGTAAATGCCTAATTCCGTCACCCTTCTACTCGTCCAGTGTCCATCAGTGAAACCCTTTAATCTTTATATTCAAGAATCACCCAGGACCTTGTTCTTTTCCTTTATTCTTCAGGTAGGAATATTAATGACTACCTGTTCCAACCATATCTGGCTGGTCAATTAGCCAGCAAAATGGGCTTGCAATCACACAAGAGAATAAACACGAATGCGTACCAGCTGCAATTCAGATTGCTGTTTCGAACACAAAATGCAAGCAAATGAATCATAAAAAAATGTACCAAAAAAATTGGTCGAAGTCTAACACGGACAGTTACCAAAATTATATTAAAGGAATTGATCTGAGTCTAACATTGACAGTTACCGGATCCTCCTGTATATGTTCATACATTCATGATGTTCATTCAAATATGAATTGAATCTCTCTCCCTCATAAAAGAAGACGTAAGCCAAGTTCACCCCCAACAACAAATTGAAAATAGGGGGAAAAAAACACATCAGCAGCAGCAAACCTACGGACTACTTGTTAACCGTTCAATTTATCAAAGAGAGACAAAATCTACTAGCTTTGAGTAATTGGGAGGTAGACACCTTCTGCAGCCAACCAAACATTATCAGCACGTTTCTCCCTGACACCACAAACCTGCAAAATGCAATAAACAGAGTAACTACCAGAAACTGAGCTTTTGTAACTATGATCATGTCTAGAAATTTTAAAAGGGTTTAATTCTCACCTCTTGCTGCCCCCCTGCAATGCGGCTGTATTTCTTGTTATGACTGTGAAGATATCCATCTGTGTCTACGTGATGCAGCCTGATCCTCTGATCCTGCTTCCATGTTTTCCCGCTCCCCTCAATTTCAAGTCTAAGGATAAGATGAATAAACAAAAGCACATATATAAGCAACAATTCACCAATATATATATATATATCACATGTAATTTAAAAGTTCTTTTACTGTAGATCACACCTCCAATAGTCTCCGGTATCAGATTCTGTATCGCTTCCAAAGCAACTCACCTGCAAAGATATTTTCATGTGGATTAGTTTCAGCCATCAAAACTTTCAACATTAAGGAAAATCAAAGCAGCCATTATGGACAGTAATTTGAATAATGATAATTTTATCAATGGAATCACTACGTCAACCTCTCAGTGTAAAATAAATATACAGTATTACGATTATTATATATTCATGTTAAGGGGCAACAAAGAGATACTATTGCTGTTACATATTACCAATTGGGTGCAAAATGGGAACGAGATATGCTATAGAAATATAAATTATAACAAGATGATATTCAGTATAAGAGTGTGGTAAAGAAGACGACGCAATAGCAGTGGAACATAGTGATGCCAGTTGCAAGCAATTAATTAGCAATTCAGAGGGTAAAGAGCCACCTAACGAACCTCAAGATTGCCAGATATTGGGGATGCATGCAAGTGACTATGGAGCCATCTTCTAGTTCTCATATGTTGCAATCGAACCATTGTTCCACTTGTAATCTTGTCTCCTTGTTTCGCCGATGAGTCCAGCACAGGCCTAACTATCTGGCAAGTGAAACCCCAATTTCAAGTGAAAATTAGAAAATGAACTCTAAAGTGGAATTTCGGTCAAATTAATACTGACTCAATAAGAGAATAAAATGGATCACATACCCAATAGCTATTGGCATCATCCACATTTGGAAAACCAGTGACAGACTGCTGCCCACTACCAGAGCCATAGGGCACATCATGTGAGTGCAGCCGGAATTTTGTTTTCTCGTGCATCAGTTTGATTGTGGACCCATAAGTAATCTGCTGAATAAGAAATTATTAGATAATGTGAAATGAAAATCCACACATTGCCCATACATATTCTTAGAAGACTAAGAGATATCAAATAACCTATGTACTCAGTAATAAAAAATTAACACCCATTAGTTATGATATCTCATTATCTCCCAAGTTTTCTTTTGAAGGTTAAACCAAACCACAAAAGGCAAACATAAAATAATCGTAATCGTCATCATTTGCTTTGCCCCATTTTGAAATGGGACCGCCCATATGAATTCAGTACCTCCCACTGGATCTAACTTACTTATCCTTCTGCATTTCTGGTTGCAATGTCAATTTTTAGGTGTTGTTTGTTTTACCTCCAAAGTCTTAGAACCTCTTAACTCTGAATAGCCAAACTTCAGACTTAAGAGAGAAATTCAGCTTTCAGATGTAAAAATGAGTGAGAGACTTTAGGCCTAAGGATATATAAGTGTAAGCACGCTATTTTAATCAATTTGGATTTCGAATTCATATTCGGATTAAAAAATATAATCATCTTTAGCAAATCTCTGAAAGGAAACAATGCAGATAATGGAAGCAGAAAATATTGTACAACTAAAACTAATCGGATCAAAAATGAAAATAAAAGAGAAAGCAATGAAATATAAATCGTGCACAAGCAGCATTTATGTATGAAACGAAATAATTACCTCGACGCCTTCAGAGGTAGTAGCAGAGACCGAAGAGTAGGTGTAATCGGAGTCAAGGGTGAGGAATAGAAAGATAGCGACAGCAAAGAATGAGAATGCCATCACAAAGAGGACCAGTATGAACCAAGTCTGTTGCCAGAAGGGGAGGTTCAGATCCGAATCCGACGGTGGAGTTAGGTTTTCTCTGTAAACAATCCGAGTGGGACCCGAAATTGGGGTTGATGAAGAGTGGGATTTCCTTCGGGAGAGGGTCTGTTGTTGTTGACCTGAAGGAGCCACGGCTGGAGATTTGTCGGGTCGGAGAATGGTTATCGGAAAGATCGCCGGCCGATTGAGATGTCTGGGACGGGTGAATTGAGTGCGCTTCACGACTTTCTCTACTGCCTGTTTTGGTTTTGGGGTAGAAGAAGAAGAAACGGTGTCACGTAATTTACAGAGATTTGGCCAATTGTGTTACTCCACGTGGAATAATGTGTCATAGGAGAAAGCTTATGTGGATTCTAATTATTTTTGCGGAAATGTCTTGCCCTTCGAACTATTTTCATGTTATTATTTTTAGAATAAACTACCATAATAACTTTTAATTATTGATTTAGGGGGTGTATTAAATTTACAATTTATAAAATTTTTATGGACTTTTAAAGTGTATGGATATTTAATTGAGATTTTAAAAAGTCTTTTAAAATTTTGATGTATTCAATTAAAATTTTAAAAAATCTATCTAAATCTTATGGTATTCAAAAGTCTAATGACTTAGTAAGATTTTAATTAGTAGTGAATTTTGGTGGATTGTAAAGCCTTTTTTATATATAAAAATTCATTTTAAAATCTTCTCGCTTACCTAGAGATTTCAGATAGATTTCTAATTCCTTTAAGAACTTTACTCAACATTCTCCCCCTCTCTCTCCCTTCCCCTCCCCCTCTCTCTCTTTCAAAATCCAAATTTCTTATTATGTGATGAATGTATTATAATTTTTTCTTTATCCTTATAAAATCCTTATTCTCTCTTTTACTAATGTGGTTATCACGCATTAATATAATTTCAAATCGTTAGACTGCTAATTATCGTTCAAATTTTTAAAAACAATTCATGTCAATTTCATTAAAAAATAATAGTAGGGTGAGAAGTCTAATTTTGTGGGTGCAGCATGAATTTTTATAATGTATTTCGTTAATTGTCTTTACATTTTTGATAATGTTACTTTAAACTCGTAATTAATTTATTTTATTGTTTGTCTTTTGTCTTTTGATTTTTTATTTTTTTGATAAACTTATTAAAATCTGCAGAAATTCAAAAGAATCCATGTATTAAAATATGTCAGATTCTATAAGGATTTAAAACAATCCATAAATTTAACAAAATCCACGGATTTTAAAAAGTCAGTTAGAATCTTTTAAAATCTGAATTGAATACAGTCCCTTAGTGTTATTTTGGTCCCTTAAATTAAAAAACACGCTATTTTAACACTTGAACTATTCGCGAGTGTTACTGTGGCTCTTCCGTCCACATTTTTTGTTGAGTTGGACTAAAATGGGGGACATTTTTGTCATTTAAATTATTATTATTTTAAAATAAATTTAATTTAATTTATTATTATAAAATATATTAAAAATATGGAAAGAAAGAGAGAAACCCAAATTGGAGAAGAAAAGACAAGAAATTTTTCTCTCATACATAACAAAAGATAATACCAAATTTCAAAACTTAATTTGGTGATTAAAAACAAATCATCATGGGTTTTAAATTTGAGCTATGGCAAGATCCATGGGGTATGTGTGTGTGAGAGAGATAGAGAAATTTAAGGACAGTGTAGAGAGAGAAAAATTTAAAGAAAGAAAGGGATCAATGAAGAACATGGGGAAAGGTCCCAAAATAAATAGGAATCTAGAAGGACAGAAAATCGACGATCGGAATGAATGGATCACCAAAGAAAGGAGCTTACAGCGGCAAGTTCACTTGGTTCGCCGCCGACAGGTACTCGTCGGTGGAGCTCAGGTGGTTTGATAAAGAAGTTGTTGTTGTTGATACAAAGACCCCTAACTTTAAGGATCGAAACAATGTCGTTCTTGAGGTGGCCAAAGATGGAGCTGGGGAGGTGGTGGTGGTGGGAGTGGTATGTATATAATATATATATATATATATATATATGGGTTTCTCTTTTTCTTTCTCTTTTTGGGTTTGTGGTGGGGAGGTAGTCAGAGATAAAAGTGAGGAAGTGGTGTTGGTGGTGGGAGTGGTAGAGAAAGAAAATGGTGATGGATAATATATATATATATATATATATGTATATGTATGTGTATATGGGTTTCTCCTTTTCTTTTTCTTTTTTCCCTTTTTTTTTAAATATATTTTATAATAAAAAATTCAATTAAATTTATTTTTTAAAAAATAATAATTGAAATGACAAAAATGCCCCTCATTTCCGTCCAACTTAACAAAAATGTTTGACGGAAGGGCCACAGTGACACTTGCTAATAGTTCAAGGATAAAGTGGTGTCTTTTGTAGTTTAAGGGCTAAAGTGACACTAGGTCAATAGTTGAAAGGTATTAGAGTAATTTACTCTTATTTTTAGAAATGCTTTTCTGATTGAATATTTTTTCTTTTATATATATATATATATTGATTTATATAAATTGTATTGTTTACAAGATATGATAAAAGTATAATTCATTTAATACACCTGATAATTATAAGTTATGAGATTTATAAATAAGAAAAATATTTTATTTTTCTTATTTTTGTTCAATACATAACCATCAAAAACTTTTAGGTGGATCCTATATTCACCAATTATTTTGTTTGGTTCACTCATCTTCCCGGTCATAGTCTCATAATCTATTTTTCTACTCAGTAATGCTCTCATTGACCACCTTACTAATTCTTTATCTTGTTTTTCTTTTACCACCACCCTTCCTCTCCCCTCCTCCACCGCTGCCACCATCCTACACTCCTACTATTAGGGGTGTTTATGGTCCAAATGATAGAACCGTTCACTTTGTGTTTAGACCGGACCAAACTGATTACTTACAAGACCGAACTAATTCAAATGGTCTAATTGTGATTAGTCCAGCCAGTCTAAGTTTTTTAATAGGCCTATTTTATTTGAACTTGTTAGCTAATTTTTCACACTTATTAAGACCATTTTAATGGCATGTATATATATATATATATATGTTAAGTCAATTTGACTTATTTTTCTCAACAATTCAGCTTATTTATCATAAAGCTCGTATCTACACTATGTAATTAAAAAAAAAGTGGCGGTCTACAAAAAACAAAAGAAGAAAAGAAACCCAAAAATTCAAAATATGACAAATTCATACCAAGTCTTCGAACATTGGGCAAGAGTTTGAATGTAAATACGCCATTTAAAAATCTAAAACATAAAAAACATCATAACAAATCTAAGTCTTCAAACTGTACTTACAATCCATAAAATAAGATAACAAATAAATTGGTTTTTAGGATTCAGGGTTAGATAAAACTTAAAAGGAGTATATATATTTTTGAAGAATTATATAAATATATATATAAAAATATAACTGGTCCGATCTAGTTTTTTTGGCAATATTTTTGAGCAAGACTAAAAATCGGATCGATTAGATTCAGTCCACTAAATTTTGGACAAAACCGGATCATTGTATTTTTAAAACCCAAAAAAACTTCCTATATTTCTATTTAGTTCGATCGGTCCATTCAACCTGATTCGATTTCTGCACACCCTACAATTACTTCCTTTTCACTTCCAATCTCGTGAACATAATTTCCATATATTTCTCAAATCAACTTCTCGCTTGAACTTCATCTACACCTCCTTCCACTCCTCTGACAACTACCACCTCACTTCTATTCTCAGGGTTGAAATTGTAAAACAGTAAAATTGCCGATCCCTAATTCCCTTTTTAGAACTTTAGGTGAAGTATAAGTCCTAAAATTGATCTCTAACTTTGTTTAAAAACGCTAACTTATGTGATTAGACATCTCTCCTTGGTGATTAGACAAACACAATTGTTTGATTATTATTTTTTAATTTAAACCTGATTTAACCCTTACGCGTGGAATTTTTCTATATTGATTCGATGCTTTCAAGCAAGTGTGTTAGGCTCGGCAATGAAGCGCCGAACGTGACTAAAAACACTCATTTTATTTTACATAAGCCGGGTATGTGCGTATCGTTGAGTATTTGTAGAATCATCTTATATCTGTTGGAAGATGGACGAATGGAGAACTAGTCAAAGAAAAGACTGGCCAATGGGTAAAAGGGTAGGGTGTAAAGAGAATAAACAAGACTTGGTTTTTTTATGGTAGTAAAAACCAAATAAAAAGGTGGATGTAATGTAATATATATATATTTTTATTAACGAGAGACCTGTAAAGCGGACAAACAGGATAATCTACCAATTTTTAAAATAGCAAAATAATATAGTGATAATGAGATTGAAAAGAGATTGAAATTGGAGAGATGCGGAGGTCCGTTGATCAATATCATTAAAAAAAAACAAACAAAGCAAAGAACAAAATTTTTCACACTCGTTTTTGTTTTGGGTAGAAAATTAAAGGAAGAAAGAAAAACTATAATCCACTCGCAGCACCCATAACATCAGCCATCAACAATTAACAAACTTTTAACACCATCAACCGGTGCCTCCAAAAAAATGCTCATTTTAATATTGGCCATAACATCGCACAGAAATAACAAAATCTCAAACTTTAAGAGTTTGTTTGATAACAATATGAAAAAAAAAATTGATTTTTTTGAAAAGTTGAAAAATAAATTAAGGCATGTGGTGAGATGTATCCTTATTTTGCGGGTTTTTCATGGAATTTTTTTTGTATGGTTGAGGAAGAAATTTTTTTTACAAAAAATTATGAAAGCTATATGACATCTACTCATAAAATGAGCATGAAATGAAGAGCATATTATCATATGTTTCAATTTATTTTTCAACTTCTTACCAAATCAAGTATTTTTATTTTATTTTTCTATTTTGTTATCAAATAGAGTCTAAATTTGGCAATATATGTTTCAGGGAAACGAAAATCAACATTCTTTTGTTTGGGTTTCATCAATTGCGAACATTGGATGCACAATCGGATTTAGTAGTAATTGCTTATAAGAAATGAGTGTAAAACATTTCAAACAATTAATGAATGAAAATTTGTTATATCCATAAAGAGTTGCTTGATTTATAATCTGTAAAATGTCAAATTTCTAGCGTTAATGGTTAGAAATATATATATTCACTGAGATCACTTAATATTTTTTGGAAGCTTTATTAAAAGTTTAATATTGAGAGGCCGGCTAGCTATTGCACTATTGAAGGTGATTAATTAGTACTTGATGGATTTAATCATTTATTTGAAGTTATGAATTAGTTTAATATATAAGTAAAACTAAATTAAATAGGTTCATAAAACTAAACAATTCCTTAAACATTTTACGATAATTTTCTAGTTAATCACTAGATTTACTATAAATCATACCTTTTTTTCTTTTTCTTTTTCTTCTTCAATTCTTCATATCTATCTTTTTTTATCTGTATTCTTTTAACATGTATACATTATAAATTTGGATGGTTGTAATTAGCTTCAATAAAATTTGGTTTAATTACGTTATAATTATAAAATAAAGATGTGATTAATAAATACAAGCACTCAAGATTTGATTATGGATCTCCCATTCATGCTGTCGTGGTTCTTGCAGTGCTTATGTATAGGGTCATTCATCAAATTTGAGTCCTAATTCCCCCCCCCCCCCCCCCCCCCCCCCCCATTTTTTTGCCATTACCTTTATAAAATAATATGCACCATATTGTTAATTTTTTATATTCATTTAAAATTCTTTGGGCATTCTTACTCTTAAACTAAAAATAGCTTATTTTAGATTACGGTACTTATATTTGGCTTAACTCATTAACTTTTTTTTTTTTTTTCCAACGGGTGACAAAATTAAATAGAACGATCCTTACGTACTAAATCCGAAAAACTATTAGGGATGCAGTCCAAACTATAAGTCCAAGAGCCTACATTTTCGGTTGAAATATAATACCTCATAACCCAATTGTAATTGTGTTCGTTCAGTTTTGCATATCTTTCCGGTCGAAATATAATTAATTTCTTGACATTTTTTATTACCCTATTTCCTATGCACTTAATTGGAAAGTTACCAGCTGTATGGGCAAATCTTTTCTTTTTCAATATTTGAACATTTTTATTTCCCGCATGGACTGTTTTAAGGTAACAATATTTTCACTATAATTCAAGGTCTCGCTTGCGTGCAAAAACCCCTTGATTTGATTTTTTTTTTAAATGTGCAAGTACTTTGAATGTAGCCTATGTGGAAAATGTACACCCAATTTCGAAAACAGACTGCTTTATTTTATGAATTAATAACCATATAGACATTCCTGATCATATTTATCATTAATTTTCTCATACAGTTTAATTATTTTACCATATGCTGCTATTTTTGATAAAGGAACTGTAAAAGCAACTAATTAGTTGGCTGCAGAGAGTTTTAATAAGTAACAACGTACTCCAGATACCTCATTTGGGGATCAAACCTAGCTTGAGGACTTTCTGCAAATCCCGAAACAAATATATATATATATATTTGAAAGGGTTTAGTTCTGAGAATTTTGCTAGGAGTTTAAATTACAAATATCTTCTGAAATCACATGGCACTGAAAGTATCGCGAACATTTTATGAGGGTGCCAAAATTTTGTCTTCTACTTGTTCTCATGTCGCATAGAAAATCACTGACATGCACGTAGTCACGAAGTGCCAACCAATTTATATCGTCTAGTAACGGCATTACAAAATTGGCAACTGTTAAACTTATTTCAACCATTTTTTTCCTTGTTTTCATGGCGCATAGATTAAGATCATTGACAAATTTGTCATGCCATAATCACAGAACTCAAAGCAATTCATAACGTATACTAACGGCATTACAAATTGACAACCACTAAACCTTTTTCAACAGTTTTTTCCTTGTTCTCATGATGCATAAAATATCACTGAAAAACTTATAATGCATGCAACCTCGAAATTTAAAACAATTTATAACGTCTATTAACGACATTACAAAATTGACAATGGTTAAACCTACTTCAATGGTTTTCTCCTAGACTCATAAAATACCGTCGACAAACTTATTATGCACGTAATCCTAAAATCCAAAACAATTCATAACGACTACTAACGAAATTTCAAAATTGACAACTGCTAAACTTGTTTCACCAACAACTTTAATCTTTTTATAACGAATCGATGTCTTTTTCCAAATCATAAAAGAACAAACATTTCTTAATAGGAAAAATAGATTATCACTACATCAATCACATAGCTTAGGAGATTTAGGAAGAAGAACACTCTTATCATTTGAAAGAAAAAGGAAAGGAGAAAAATAAAGAAAAAAGAAGAGAAACAATTCAAAATTCCAAATAGGACCCTATATTTAATCCCACAAAACTATATGCGCGCCAATGCGAATTCACATTATATATCCTTCCATGTTTGGACAAATATTTTACAACGTTTATCTTCTCTCTTTCACTCTCTCTCTCTCACTCTTACATATACAACGACCAACAAGTGTCGTACTGAATTTTTTTTGAAACGGCAGTGCAGTGAGGATTGGAAGACAGACACTTTTGAGGCATAGCCAAAAGACAGATAGGATCCCTTGCATGCCTTACATCTATACCAACCAAACCCCTAATTTTCTCACCACTTTTGCTATCTATATAAGTATAATACTGTGTGCTTTGCTTTGTAACCCTCATTTCTGCCCCCCATCTGTTCAATTGTTATATACGGTTTCAAGAGTGTAGCTTTTGGGGTTAAATTTGAGTGTGGTCTATAGGTTTTGATGCTTATATAGCAGAATGGTTTCTAATTCCTCTTCTGTGGAGGATCCTTCTGTTGCAGAGCAGCTTATAGAGGCTTTGACAAAGCTGCTTTTGCCCCTTTCTTCTGTTGGTGAACTGCTTGATCTCCTTGATGTAAAAACCCTATAACTCCCACTTCCCTATGTCTAATTTACACACACACAAAAAAATCTGTTTTGATAGATATAGGCAAACACAGATGAGCACAAATATATATATATATATTACTTGATTGTTGAATTTTTGTTAGATTTCGTGGATTGATTGTTGTTTGTTGACTGTTGATTTCTGCATTTGCTTGTGGATAATACTTGGCACTGTGGAGGGTAGAATTTTATTTGTTGGGTTAGTGGTGTGTGTAAGGTTTTTAAAGGGTCTTTTATGATCCGGTTACTGAGATAAAAATTTTAAAGGATGCGGTCAACAATCTTTTGTGTAAATGATGGTCTCTAGGTAGATACTACCTCACAACATTTGCTTCTAGCGAGGACTAAATTTCATAATCTGGTCGCATCATTTGTTGATACGGAGGGATGGCAACGGGTTGGGTTTCAGGCACCCGATCCACTTATAAACCTAGCTGATCTGATCCTGACGTGGTGCAGGTTTTATTTTTAAAAAACCGAACCCACCCTGTCCCAGTGCAGTTTAATTTTAAAAACTTAAACCCATACCCTATCTGCCTTGTCCTACCCAACCCGTGGTAATTATATTGTGTTATAAAGATATTTAATGAAAAAATATATTAGCTTCAGGATGGGTCGGATCAAACGGGTTAAATTTTTGCAACCCCCTCACCAGGTTTTACTTTAAACCTTGAACCCAACCCGGTGTTAAAAAGCCCGCCGGGTTGTGTTTTATTGCCATCCCTTGTTAGATATTGTGAGGCAGTATTTGCCAAGGGAACGCATCCTTAAAAAAAAATTTGTGGGCTGCATCCTTTAAATGTTCAAACTCAGGGACTGCATCCTTTAAAAAAAAGTTGTGAATTGCATCCTTTAAATATTCGAACTTAGGGACCGGATCCTAATATTTTCGGTTTTAAATTGCTTGACACATACCACCATTTGCTCAAACTGAAATTTGTACTTTGAGGTTGATGATTTTGTTGAACCAATTTCTGGGGAAATAGATGACTGTAGTTTGGTTTGTTTCCTCCACCTGATTATTAGTAGTTCCTGTATTTCTACACGAATTAACTATTCCTTGTCAGGTCAGGGCCGGTTCTTAGATTTCAAGGCACTGGACAAAAATTAAAACAGACCCCTGTCCTCATTCACTTACAAATAACTTTGACAAAAAAGATTAATTTAATAGGGAAGTAGAATTTGTATGGGGTAAGAGATAATGTCAAAATGCAGAAGGGGAAATTTTAAGGCTCCAACTGATAGCAACATGGAAAAGGAAAGAAAAAACAACTGATTTGTGTGAAAAGTTTGAAAATAAGTTGAGGCATGCGGTGAGATGCCCTCCATCTCATGCTTATTTTTATCAGTATATGTCCTCTATCATTCTTTATATTTTAGAATTTTTTTCATCCTCTAAAAGAAATTTTTTCCATGGAAAAGGCAAAAAAGTAACGAGTTAATCTCACCACATGCCTCAACTTATTTTCCAACTTCTCATACATATCAATTGTTTTTCCAACCATTTTCCATGCTATCAAACGAAGCCTAAATGTTTCATTTGAAACCATTCAGTTGCATTAAGATTTTGTGTACATATATTTTTTCTCTGCTGGGCTCTAATATAGTCTTTAAGTTACAAAAGCATAGCCATATATAAGGAAGTTTTGGGACAAGCCCTGGGCCAGCTCCCCCTTTGCTTCTGTCATTCATTGGCTTTGTGTTAGTTTATTGTCGAGATGATGTTTTTTTTTGTTGATACGATGATGTGCTCTTAGGGTGTTTTCCTACTTAGAGGAGTTTGGCATTCCACTTGGATGGTTTACTGAGAGATTTTGCATGTTTAGCTATAATTTTTACTTAAAGAGGAAATTTATCCCGCTAAAAGTGTGGAATTAACAATATAATTCTAGACATGTGTTTTGATGAGATTATGAAATGGAAATCTGGTTACCTGAAATTATTCAACTAATTTCACTTTTAATTATTTCAATACAGAAGACAAGAATTATAGCTTGTGTAGTCAATGTATATGAAGTTTGGTTGTTCTAGATAGAAGATTTAAACGATGTTGAGCCATTATTCCAAAGAATTTGAATATTTTCCATTTCAGAGAAGCATGGAATTTGACATTTAAGAACTCATTTGGAAAAGATAGTACTGATATGAAGTATGAACAAAATAAATACGTTATTGTTGCTTGATAATAAGAAAAGAAGAGATAAACTCTTCTGTCTGAGATAAGCATATTTAGTTATTGATATTGTAAATATGTTGCTCCTCTCAAATTTTGTCTTTCTGGCTCAACTTTTTTGTAAAATCTTGATGCAGTATACTAAAAGCGTATTTCTTTTTATGTTTCCACTTGTTTTCAGGAAGTAGAGAATCTTTTAACGAAGGTGGAGCAAGGATCACCAGAACCAGTGAAAGATGCACTTAAACCAATAATGAAGGCGCTAGCTGCAGATAATTTATTGAAGCACACTGATATGGATGTAAAAATTTCAGTTGCAGCTTGTATTAGTCAAATTATGAGAATAGCCGCACCGGATTCTCCTTATGGTGACGGAGAAATGAAGGTACTCTCCGCTCAGTAACTATCTGTATATTCTCCTTATAGTCAAATTTTCATCTTTACTTTCTTAGATATTTGTATATGTATAGCACTATAACGTAATATTGAGATCTTATTCTCCTTTTTTGTTTTGATTGATGCACAGGAGTATTTTCAGCTGACTACAATAGCATTCGAGAAATTGTCATGTTTGTCAGGGCGCTGTTATACTAAAGCTGTTTCAATTCTCGAAACTTTTGCGCAATTTAGGACGTGCATATTGATGCTGGACCTTGAGTTGAATTCACTAATTTTTAAAATGTTTGAGCAGTTTTTTAATTCCATTGGGTAAGAGCTCTTGGACTGTCTTTATGCAAATGTTGGCTCATTCTCTTAAGTTCAATTAAAATAGGGTTGCAGGTCGATGAAAATGTTCCAAAATCTAGCACAAATTTAGCTGTCTAAAACCTTTTGATGTTATGTCTTCAAGAAGTTATATTCACAGAAGTGTATTTATGATTCTTTTATGTCTTATATTACCATTTTTTGTTAGCATCCATAGATCTTTGACAACTTCCTTATCCAAGATCTTTAAAGAATACAATGATTGTATTTTTTACTTCTGAAGTTAATCCTAGACAGTGTAGAAGATATAATCTTTATGTGGGTATTTTATGATTTTGCTTGATTTTTGCTTCATTCACTTTCATAGATAAATGGTTTACACAATGTTAAGTATGATATTCATTATGGTTCCTTCTCCTAACAGCCTAAGCTTTTGGGAGAGATGGTTCCTAACATGGTATCAGAGTTTGGTTTTCTGGGAGGTCCAAGGTTCAAGCCTTAGCACCTCCATCCCCCATTTGTTACGAAATTTGTCTGCTCTCCACGTGCGAGCTTAAGCTTCAACTAGGCTTCTTCTTTGTTTACCATTCTCATCTAGCTTTTAATGATCTTTTTTTATGGCAAACTTTATCGGTGATCTTAATCATTTTGCATTTAAGTTTCCAAATCGAGCTGAAAACTTGTTAGCTTTTGGCCATTTTGGGTTTTAAGTTCACCAAATTACATACATAAACTGTGCTGGAGAAAAATGGAATGGAAGAAAAAGGGTTTCACGGTTCGTGTTGTGAAAGGAAATTGCTAGCTTTAGCACTCACATAAATTTGAAAATCTAGAACTTAAACAAGGAGGAAATGGAAGAAAAGGGTTTAACGGTTCATGAAGGACTGTGGAAGGGGAAATCCTCTCCATGGTTCATGATTGATGGTCCTTTTCCAATACCTCATCCTCTATCTCTCTCTAGCACAAACATATTATAGCCAATTAGCCACTGTTGATTATTGACCGTGTGAGAAAAGTTAGCATTTTCACTGTCTTCATGGTCTATGGGTTAGTCATAGTCCGAACATAAGCTTCCCATGAAACTAAGGGATTGCCACATTTAGCATTTGGACGTTCATGTTAACATCTTAGGTTAACTTTATCTCACCATCACTGCGTCCAGTTAGCTGTTTGCCTGATTATGCACCTACCATTGCTGTGCTATGACACAATCTAGTCAAAAAGGAATACTTTTCAATTTATGTGTTGCACTCAATGTGTTAAGAAATTTGTCTTGGATGTAATCTTTTCTCCTATCCCCCCCCCCCCCCCCCCCCCGCCCCCCCCGCCTGGCAAAAAAAAAAAAAACCACCAACCCTAAAGTAAATTTGTTTTTCTGCACTGGTATGTGTATGTTCGTGCCTTTTAGCGTGTAGATGTATATGCATGAAAGATGCTTGCTGCACAAAAGATTTCCTGTTTTGAAAATAATTTTTTTTAGAACATTTCGAAGATTGATCGGACTGATGGATTTGCTTTTCTTGGTGAACTTCAAGGTCCAACCTCCCGCCCAGTGTATCATTAGACATGGAGAGAACTATGACATTGGTCATAGAACAAAGTGAAGAACTTTCAGCCGAGCTTCTTATATTACTTCTAACAAATGTAAAGTTGGAAAACAAGGTAAATTCCCTTTTCTTGATGTTTATCACATGTTACTGTTCATTCCCGTTTCCCTCCGATTTAATGAATCAGATCAAAATTTTCCTTCCCTTATCAGAGAGCTCAGCCTCTTGCTTGGAAACTGGGGGAGAATGTCCTAAAGAATTGTGCTACTACACTTAAAAAATGTATCCCTGAGGCAGTGAAATCAATGGGCATTGCTCTTGGTGACTTTGCTGAAATAGTTGCTTCAATATGCCAGCTCGCATTTGCAAAGGAAAATTTGGTTTGTCTCCTATGCCTTTACTTATACATCAAAGTTAATTGGTTAATTATTCAACTAGTTAGTTTTCTCTAATCAAGATTGCACGTGTCTGTGCTGATTGTGAACTGTTTACCTACATTTCTTGTGGAAAATTTATTTCCGAAATCTTTTTAATTTAGTTATATTGTGATATGTTACACATTGCCTCATTATGGAACCTTTTTATTTATTTTTAAAGAGATGCTGGAAAAAGTGTCCAACTCCTCCCAAAAGAAAAAAAAAGATGAAAAATAAATTTATTGGCCATGGTACTGCTCGTGTTATTTCCCAAGCGGACTTATTTACATTAAATGTGCATCATAATTTTTTTTTTACAGAACTAATGTATTTCCCCTTTTTTCCCCTTGCAATTACTTAAATAAAAAACCTCTTAGTTTTAATTAACAACAGAAGTGTTAAATGTATTTGATATGTGCCCCTAGTGAATTTTCATACTATAGCTATGTATGAAAGTTCTAGTCATGACTGAAGATGATTAGAAAATATAAAGCCAAAAGAGATGAGATATTTGGTGGGTCCAAGCCAAAGAGCACTCTCAAGACAACCAAAGCAACTATGGAAAGTGAATATAAATATGTAGAAAGCCTATCCTTGATATTCGGGGAAATGATACGTATTCTGGTATTACTATTTAACTTTCTACTGTCAGTGATTACCAATATGTCAAAGTGCATTACACAACTACCTTCGACCAAAATTCTGTATTATATCATTTCTCTTTGTCCTGTGGCTCGAGAACTTTATGATTGAAATTTTACTTCTAAAATACATTTCTTCCCAAAAGGGTCTTAGTGATAAATTTTTTTGGTAAATGTCTCAAAACTAGTTGAAATACTACACTGGTAGGCTTGAATCATCCAGATATGGGTTTTTGTACTCTCAGCATTAACAGCCAATTTTCTTTAAAAATCAGAAGAAAAAAAAAATCCATGCTATAAAAATCAATAAAAAACTTAAATCGTGTTGAAAATATCTACAATTTTTTCATTACTACTGCTGATACTTCATACTCATAACGAGTCATGTGCAATAAAATTTAATAAAATTTATTTTCCAGGAGGTTATAGAGCTTGCACCAGAAGCCATTGATCATGGCAATACTAGCACATCCAAATCAGTGATGAACAATGGCACTGCTCAGAATGGAAATGAGGACGCATCGAAGGCCGAAAGCTCTTTAAGGACAACAGAGTCTTTTCATCAGAGTAAGCAGCAGGGAAATGGTGATGCAAGAACCATTTCCCAACCTGAAAATGTAGGGCAAGAAGATAGACTGCCCACTGAAGCAATGGGCAACGATACTTCTCAGAGCAAGAACCTTGAGGGTGGAAGTTCTACAAAGACAAAGTGTTTTCATCAGAGCAAGAAGCGGAAAAGCCAATCTGAAAATATAGACACCAGTAAAGGACTGAAGACAGAATTAAATCCTGAAGTTGTCCCGAAGAAACGGGACCGGAAACCTAATTCTTTGATAACACCAGATGAGGGATATTACCTTTCCTGGACTAGTAGAGGAAATAAATATCTTGAACTATCTCATTTCAAGAGCAGTTCCAAAAAGAAAGTTGGTAATCCACCCAAGACTTCTGCTGTGAAGGGAAAATCCTCTGTGGACAGATCCGAAAAGGAAACTCGTAATTTATCAGAGGAAAAGAATTCAAGGAAAAAATGTCTGAGGAAGGAAGAGAACGCAACAAACCAGAACGTTTCAGCGCATGTTTCTGAGGGCCATGACAAGGTATGAATAACTTTTAATTGTTCTTTGACGCTTCAGACCAAACTAACGAGGGTTGGTTTGGTTGCCATAATTTTCTATTGAACAATTGCATAAAGTTTCCATGTTTTAGACTTTTAACGGTGTTTGATTGCCTAAAATTTTCAAGTAATGCAACTCCGCCTAATTCCATGGTATATTTTCAAGTAATGCAACGCCTTCCTCCCCTCATATTTCTTGAATTATAAGTAAATGGGGAAAGCTCAATTCTAGGTGCAGAAGTGAGCAATAAAATGCCAAAAGTTAGAACATATGTCATCATTACATGGAAAAAGTACTTATTTTCATCCAAAAAAACAAATGGAATCAAACACCCTAAATGCATTTTCCACGGACTTCGTATTCTAGAAACCAGTTACCTAGATTTGAATTCTTTTGTACGATGCCTACAATCAAATGTGCCTTATTGGAAGCTCGATGTCTATATTATAATTTATAACAGTGTTATAATTTAAAATAAGCTGTATGAATACCGCCATACTGGCGTCTCCACTGCAAATTATGCTCATGATGGATTGTTCCAAGGTGTTATGCCAAACGCGGGCTTGAGTTTGTCGATTACCCCTTTGCGCAAATATGCCAAATCTTGTGTCCAAATTCAATGGGTTTTTATTTTTTTCTAAATTTTTCAGATCTTGCTGGTCCTTTTGAAATCATTTTTATCACTGGCCAAAATTTTTCAAAAGACACTTGTAAGGATTTTGAAGCTCTTACTTCTAGTAAAGTGTCTTGTAGCTGCATAAAACATGATTTCACTATGTTGAAAATTTAGGATTCCCTTTTCTCGTGTTGATTTATATTGTTGAGCATTTAATGATACATTATGTTGGTCTCTCTCTCTCTCTCTCTCAGTTATTTTGCACCCATATGATAGTATTTTGTATATCTCTTGTTGAATTGTGATCATAAATTTACTCATGCAGGCTTCTAAAAAGACTCATGCTGTTAAAGATCATGGTGAGAAATTGGTTGGTCGCGAAATAAAGGTTTGGTGGCCAAAAGACGAGGAGTGAGTATTGAAGAACTACTCTATTCTGCTTCAAGTTTATATAACTTCGTTTTTAGCTGTGTGCTTACATATCTTCTTATCAGACACTACTTAACGGTCCATCCTTTCTACTTAATTGGATAAAAAATTTATTTATTCAACTTTTTTATGTTGTCAAGGATCATGTCCTCTTTACTTTCTTATCCGCCAAAAAAGGTAATTTTTGTGGCTTTCCTCATGGCCTAATTCTTCCACGTGACTTGCTTGTTCACTAACTACATCTTCAATTTTATTTTTCAACTAGAATCTGCTGTTTGTTAAAATCGTATCTATCAAGAGCTCCTTGAGATTGTGTTGACTCTTCAAGTGTTCTCTTTTATCCTTTCTCTCCTTATCTGTGTCTGGATGGTTTTTTGTAAACCTTTTTATGGCAAAACAAAACATACAAAACCGTCTACCATTAACATGGAGAGTGTGCCTTGTGGAAGTTTGAGAGGTATAGGGTTTTAATATGCCCCTAGTCTTGCTGACATAACCAACTCCAAGTTTGGATAGCCAAGTGACAGACTGGCAGATTGCCATTAAAATTTTACCCTCAAATCCCTTCTAAAAATGCGAATGGAATTAATGTGAATAAAATTGATCCAACTGGAAGTAATTGGCTTGCATAGTGTAAAATACTAAAAATGGAACGGAATGATCTTGTTTTGTTCTGAACGCAAAGGCCTTTCCTTCGAAAGGAGACTGGGGAACCCCCTATTACTTAATGACTTAAAGACTGTTTTGATCAATATCTACTTCTTTCTTCATAGGCAAAGTTGCTTTCCTTGAACAAAAAAGCATCTTTAAAAGAGAGAACCCCATAAAAAATCATAACTAGATTTAAGTTAAAGTGGGTTTCATATATGAAACACAAGTTCTGTGCCGTATCACAATTTGTAGTTTGATGGTGGGAGAGTATTAAATAGCTTTGGATCTGATGCTTATCTTTGACTTGTGTGCTTAAGGCTTTCTCTATTTTTCTCGGTATGACTTCTTTTTCTATTTTTAGTTCTCCCTTTAGTTTTTTTTTTGGTAAACTTTAAACTCGTATTAACAAACCAAACAATATACAAGATACAAGAGGCATCACCCCAGGGTTCTCCCTTTAGTTTTCAGCAATTACTTCTTAAGGATTTCTCATATATTTTTGCTCATGTTCAAAGTCTTGCAATGCAGGTTTTACTCAGGAGTAATCACTTCATATGACAAATCAAACAAGCGGCACCAGGTGAGATCACTCGTAGGATGTGTTTTATTGCACTTCTTTTCCTCAGAAAATGTACTAGTACTCCCATGTTCCATCTTTAGCGGTGTTTGATTGCATTACTTTCCGTGGTATCAACTTCCATGGTACAACTTGGTTTAGCTTAATTTACTCATTTTCCATTTAGTCTTGAACCACCTCCACCTCCAGCCTAAGTTTTTTGTTTCTTATGGAAAAGTTTTCCATGTGAAATAAATTCATGGTATTCACTTCTTATAATGCTAACTTTTTTTAGGTTCTTTATATTGATGGTGATAAAGAAATTCTAGATCTAAGAAAGGAACATTGGGAGCTCTTTGAGGATGTAGGGTTTTTTTTTGCCTAATTCTCTTTCTCTTCTTGATTTCATTGTTTTAGATACTTTTACTTTCCCCACTAATATATTCTACATATGGATGATTGTTTCCATTTATTGACAGGGGGTCATTGCTGGTGCTAAAGCTTCTGTTGATACGTAAGTGCTGTCTGAACAAGTATTCGTTTGTCCATGTTTTTAGACATAGCTCTGAGAGGTATTAGATGGAATTAAATATGGACTCGTACTGTGGATGCAATTATTGATGTGAAGGAAAAACAAAGCAGCATTTTGTTCATGCTTCACAAATATAATATATTTTAGAATCTGCTGGTTGGATAGTTTACTGCTTAGCTGTTTTCGGGGGATTGAATTAAACCTTCCTTATTTCTTTGTAGCTTTTTTTTTCCTTCAATGTAGGTTGGACCTCTGGTCACAATTTTTATACTTGTATTCACAAAAATTCTCGCGTTTGATTTCTAGAAAGGGTATGAAAAATTAGTGTTGGTTTTTTTTTTTTTTTTTTTTGAACACAAAAAAAAGGAAAAAATTAGTGTTGTTAAACCCCCCCAAAAAAGTGTAGAATGCAATTCTTAAAGTTTAAATTACTAGATTTAGTTGTTGGGATAAAGCATTTAATAGATCAACTAAGCTCTTATGTTATGAGTTGGTTTTGGTTTCGAAGAAGCAATCCATTATTAAAGGGCGTGTTTGATGAAAAAGTTGGAAAATGATTGAAAACACTACCATTTTTTATGAGAAGTTGGAAAAGAGAGGAATGATTTGGTGAAATGTTCTAAGAAATAATTTCCATGAAAATAAAGATAAGATAAAGAACATTTCACCAAATCACTTCTCTTTCTCCATACTTCACATAAAAATTAGTAGTGTTTGCAAACATTTTCCAACTTTTTAATCAAATGCATCCTTAAAGTTTTGAAGAAAGTTTTTAAAAGAAAAAGGGCTTGGACCTGGTAGTTTGCAGAATGCAGTTTTCATATTATTATCTTTTTGTCCACTATGTTCTTGCCTGAGTAATCATGCATTTACTCTATAGCGCCTACATGTAAGTTTGTAATGCGCTAAATATACCTCTTGCTTGATTATGTCCGTTTTACTTGCTGATGTTGTGCAGGAATGATGCCACCGATTCGGTTCCTCATGCAAGAAAGAAATGCAAGGTGAGTACTTTTTGTGGAATCTATGTATTTGTAAGTTGAAAAGCATTTCAAATGCATTATGACAGATTAGTTTTTAAGTTGTGTTAAATTTTTTGGAAAAGTTGAAAACTTTTTGAAAAAGATATTTCAAATGGATATTTAAAAAAGGGTAAAAGATATTTTAAATTCTGTTAAAATGGCAATCGGTTTTTCTGTTTGCCATATTGTTGAAGAGTAAAACATTTTTATGACATTTCACCAACATCTTATAAACCGATCCACCTCGATATGAGAAGGATTTCCTTTTATAAATGAAATAATTCAATTTTATAGGCATTCACGTTGCACTATACTCTCATATTATATCTTTCTGGTTTGTTTCATTTGGTAGAAAGGAAGGACAAGTTTAAGGAAAGAAAAGTAGGAAGGATGAACTTCCCCAATGGAAGGAATCTGTTCTCTCTTTTGTGTTTAGCAGGGGGCAAGGAAAAGAGGAAGTATAAATTTTCCCTTGTTTGGTATACTAGGAAAAAAAAGAAAGGAAAAGTTAGTAATTGTGCACTGTTGTAGGTTCGTCCCTCCCGCTTTTGGAGGAATAAATTTGGTGTATTTGGAAGGAAACTTGTTCCTTCTATCCACATTTCCTTCCTACCCTTTCCTTCCATTCACTTTTCCCTCCTACCAACACAATGCTCATTTTTCCTATTTTGTTGCCAATGGGAATGGAGATATATGCTTTGTCTGTTAGGTCAGCCGTTAGAAATTAGGTTCGGGGCATTAACTGATAAAGTGGTATTTATTAAGCATCTTCAATGAAATGCTTTTACGTAGGTTTCTACTGCCGATGATAATGAACCAACGTTGGCTGCCTGCAAGAAAATTTCTCAGAAATCGAAGACAGCCACGGTAAAGTTTGCATATTGATTCTGTATACTAACAATTATATTTTCTTAATTTTTATGCTATTCTCTTACTAGAAACATTTGCTAACAGGTCAAACATACGAATCCTTCAACTCCTGGTTCTTCAAAGCTGTAAGTGTTTCAATTACGCCACATGATTATAACATTCTATATGGTTACATTTAGACCTACCAAGATGAGACATGACATGGATTGACCACAGTTTCAGGTCATATTAGTGCTGACCTAATAAGTCACAAGAAATTTGTTAACACAGTAATGGGCATTAACACCAATTAATAGTCTACATACATAAATATACATATATAATATTATATAGTATTTGTTAATCCATGTGTTTATAGTATTATTTATGTGTCTGTATTTGTGTGTTTTAATATGTATATATATATTTGTTAATGGGTTATTGTGTGGATTGTATTTGATTCAAAGCAATTAATTTGACTTAAAGGTTAATAACGGATTGTCTTGATGGATTTGTTAAGATAACACATTTGGTTTGTATAAGATTTTTTAAACCAATAAAAAAGGTCTCTAAACATGAATATGTAACAACTTGAACACGAACACGACTCGAACCGACTACTGTCCCATTGACAGGTCTAGTTACATTACTATAGTTACATTTCTAAATCTAAATGAAGTATAATCTTCTCATCAGGATCGTACCACAATCTCCAACAAATAAAGTGGCAACTGCAAGCACTGATATCACAGATGTGCAAGGGTACAAGGTGAAGGCCAGCATTGCTCCTACACTGGCGGACATATTTAGCAAGTATGGGAACATTGTTGCTCAATGTCCATACAAGTCCGCTCCAGTAAGGGCCTCTCTGTTGGAAGTCATTGGTGACATAGTACTAAGGCTACAGAGTGATGACTCTGTGCCTGATTTTGAAGAAGTTCGAAGAGTTGTCATTGATGCTGAGGAAGCAAAGCTAGATGTTGGATGGCTGCGGGTCCACTTGGAGAAGAGAAGGGTCGCTGAAGAGGCTGGGAAGAGAGGTACAGAGTTGAAGGAAATAAAGTCGAGTTTTGTAAGAGCGGCTAAATGGGCCAAGAGAGATGTGGACCACAGGAAAGCAGTGCTGGCGGCAGCAGAAAGAAGCGTTAGAGAGGGTGAAAGGTGCCTTGAAGCATTGAAGTGTGTGAAGAGGAAGTTCCATGCTGATATATTGCAAAATGAAGCTGAAAAAAAGAAGAGGAGCAAACAGCTGGAGGAGTTTCCATAGCACACAGTTTCAGTCTATTGCGGTTGAGTTATTTTCTTGAAAGTTGTAAGTTAGTAACGTTTTTATCTCCAAACAGAAACTCTGATCATCTGGTAAAAAATTAAATTTTTTTTTTGAATCTTTTTAAATTTGTTTCATTGCCTTTGAACTTGTGAACAGGATCGGTTTCTATTTTATGTGATGGTCATAGTTTTATCGTATTACCCTTTTTTTCTTTGTCTGTTAGTATGATATTATTCTCTGTCATCATGTCTAATCTTGATTATGTCTACCCTTCACGTGTGACCATGGGTTGTACAAAGAAGACTTTTAGTATGATATGCTCTGTGCTATTTCTTTCACCGTCACGTTGGTTTCATGTTAGTTCATACTTGTTTTGTGTCAAGAAATGTCCTTAAAAAGTGTTATTTAACAAAGTGCTTGTAAGGTATTGTTTTGATTATGGTATTATCTCAGGTCCAACATAATTTGTGTCTCCTATTTAAGTGCGTTTATCATGTAAACCTTTTGATGCCAAACCAATAATGTCAAAAATTGATATCTGTAATATCGAGTACTCAAATCAAACAAATCTATTCAAACCCATTTTTTTTTTTTTAAAACCATATATTTTGGTTTCTAAAATTGAAGTAAACTAGTTAACATGCTCCATGGAGTGTCCCACGGTCCACGGAATAGAATAATATAACCAGATTTGGCGTGCACTATATTTTCAACACTTAATTCCACAGTAATGTGTTTAAAATTTATTCTGAATATTTAGAAGATCCAAGTCATAGTGAGAAAGCACAATTCGTGTGAATTACAAAGGTGAAAATTTAATTCTTGATCCTTTCCTTCCCAAAACCTAACGCTAGTTAGCAGTTACAAGAGTATTCTCTCTCCCCCCCTCCCCCTCCCCCTCCCCCTCCCCCTTTCCTTTCCTTTCCTTTTTTTTTAATTATTATTATTAATATATCTTTTGAATACGTCATTCACCGAGTTAAAGCAACGTTTGTTGCTTCAAACCAGAGACAAAAATAAAGTCGAGTTCTCAAATTTGAAAAACAAGTCGTGCCCATGAATAAGAATAGATGCATTTGCTTGCATGTGCATTGCGTACATGTATATAACATGTGTGACATGGTTAATACAGTAAAATATGACATTTATATTTTGCCGGAAAGAAAGCAAACAAGTACGTATGCATGCTCTATTTCAAAAAAAAAAAGTACGTATGCATGCTCCAATCTATTTACTATGTTAGATTTATGTTTACATGTAAGTCAGATAAGCATAAAATTCAATATTTTTTAATCATGTAGTTAACTTATTTCTCGGTTGAATTTTTTGATGAAATTTAGTGGAGATGTTCTACACACGATGAAGAACATTCCCACCAAATTTTATCAAATTTTTTTTATCAAAAAACGTGCCAAATGATCTAATTCATATGGATAATCTGTGAAAAGTAATCCGTACTAGAAATACTCTTGATATGAATATCGAACTATCGAAGTCCATTATATTATGTTATTGAGACAATGTGCTCAAAAGAAAACAAAGAAAGGCACAAGGTTCAAAAAGGATTCCCAATGCTCTTACTGATGAGGGCGCCAGTGCTTGCAACATTAAGATCCTTCCATGATTGGACAAAATCCCTACAAACATTTTTCTTTCTTCCCAAAACTCAAAACTTTTTTGAGGGGTAAGCCTGTCAAATGGAAATCGTTGTGCTCACTCATAGTATAAGGAAGGGGAAGGCTCTTATAAATTAACTTCATTCGTAGTCACTCAAACAAACCCCAACAGCAAATTTCTCAAACGGCAAATGGTAAGCAAACCCATATAGAGCAGATACAGATAAGCAGAGCCCAACCCTCGGATTTGAAACCCAACTTTTAGCAGAAATTGATGAAGTGGGCAGAATCCGACAAAGGCCTTGCATGCCTTACACATTGCATAAAAACCCATTAATCACTCTCTTTATAACGTCGCCATTTTGCCTTTGTTTGCATTTGCCGTATTTTGAAGGTCTAGGGTTTGTGGGTTTGAGTTAAATTTGAAGAGGGTTTGTTGGGTTTTGTTCTGATTAACAAAATGGCATATTCTTCTTCTTCTTCTTCGCTTAAGCAGCTTGAGGAACAGGTGAAAGAGGATGGCAATAGACTTCTAATGCCCTCAAATTCCCCTGATGAACTCATCAATCAACTTGATGTAAGACCCGCTTGTTTATTTATCTCTATCTCATCCATTTAATCCGTTTACACTCACACAAATAATTCGTTTGTTGGGGTTGTTGAATCAATGGTTTTTGTATGTGCTTAATTCTTGCAGCTATTTGATGATGAGTGTTAGTACCTTAATGGGTGAAGGATTGTTTGCTGAATCAGCATGAGGGTGTTTGTTGTAGGGAGAACAGCTTTCCCCATTGCTTAAAATTGAAAAATGTGCTTCAAGTAGGCTGATGATTCCTTGTTGAATCATTTTCAGATTATGATTGTCGTGCGGGTGCTATTGTACCAATTCCTAAGCTTTGTTATTGTTTTGTGTGGATTGATGAGCGATTGTTAAATCAATTGCGGAATCACTTTGAGATGCAGGTTTCCAGGTGTATTAGAATTCTTTTCTTTAGACAATTTACAAGGAATTTATAGTGTTAAATTTATAATCCTACAAAGTGACAATCCAGAGTCATTAAAATTGGGCGTTATTTCGGGAGTCCCACTAATTAAAAACTCTACATTGTATATACACAGTGGTACACGATATTCACCTGCAAAGTCATGTTTTGAAGAGTGTGTCAAAAATACCAAAATCTACAGATGTTAAGCTTTCGTTCTGATTGTTTATTCTTAGAGGGGGTCTTGTGAAGAAACTGAAGCTTCAATATCCTTCTCCTCTTGTTTAGTAACTCCAAAATCTTCATCATTTTCCATGGGGATACCAGCCTAACTGTAATGCAAATCATTTGGAGTCTGATGTTTGATTGATCTTTCAATCTATGATATACGTTTCCTTAACTAGCTGACAATGTTCGCATAGTGGTGACATATGTATTCATCTTTCATTAGCATTTGTGATAACTCTGCCGTATGTGTTTTTATTTACAATTTTATGTATGGTGGAGATTAATTGAATCCCCTCTCATTGTGTATTTTAGAAATTAGAGCAACTTTTGTCTATGGTACCACAAGCACCATGTAGATCAATGAAAGATGCACTTATACCTGCAAAAAGTGCACTGATTGCTGATGAACTATTCAATCATGCTGATATGGATGTAAAAGTTACAGTAGCATCTTGCATAACTGAGCTCAGTAGAATCACTGCACCGGATGCACCTTATGATGATGAAACAATGAAGGTATTCTAAACCTATAATGTAGATTATATTTCATCTCAAATCTTCTTTCTTTTACTTATTGGTCACAATTTTATTTAACGGTCATGTATTTGTCTGCATGTTCATTTGACTGTTACACAGGAAGTCTTTCAGCTGACTATAATGTCATTTGAGAAATTGTCTCAAATGTCTGGGCGCTGTTACTCTAAGGCAATTCAAATTCTTAACACTGTTTCAAAGGTTAGGTCATCCTTGTTGATGCTGGACCTCGAGTGCAATGACTTAATAGTTGATATGTTTCAGCTATTTCTAGATATCATTAGGTAAGAGCTGTAATAGTGTTTTTATATTGTACTATTCTACATATCTTCTCTTTTGGCTTCATTATTTGTTTAACATTTAAATGCCGGAATATAGCAAAAGCTATGATAAATGTCCTGCTAAATAATCCTACTTCCAGGAGGATTGGTTTTATTTACTAGAACTTGATTGGTTGCATCTTCTGCAGATTTTATTTTTTTGCTAATTAATTCATATTAGAGACGTTTGCGTCTATAATCTGCATCATTTGCCTCTGAATGATTAAATTTGATGCATTTTGTTTATTGCCCGTTGTTAAGGTCCAACCACCCCCATGATGTCTTCTTGGACATGGAATCAATCATGACCTTGGTCATAGAAGAAAATGATGAAATTTCATTCGAACTTCTTAGTCCCCTCCTGTCTAGTGTAAAGAAGGAAAATGAGGTAAGCAACTTTTTTCACTCTTTTTACTTTGCTGTGTATATACTAGATATTTTTTGTAATTTTCAGAAGGACTATTATTTGTTTCAGAGCGTTTTGCCTCTCTCTTGGAAATTGGGAGAGAAAGTCCTAAACAACTGTTCTACCATACTCAGAAACCGTCTCCCAGAATTATTGAAATCCGCGAGGCTTGATTTAAATGATTATGCCGAAGTAGTCAGTTCAATATGCCAAGACGCACTTGGAAAAGAACATGAGGTATGGTCCTCCTTCATCCAAAACTTCCATATCAAAAGTTGATTGGTAGCTTAGTAAGAGTTCAAATATTGTGTGGTTCCTCGAAATCACCTTAACCTTTTGTGGCCTTTACATTAGAAATCTATTTGTGATTTTTTTTAGATTATTTGTGAATTTTTGATATATATATATATGTGTGTGTGTGTGTTGTGACACTTGTCGAACACCAAATTCTGGTTCATTAACTTTTGGTAGTCAACATGCTTCTGAATGACGAGAACAAGTTTTCAGCAGCAGAATGTCCGAATTGGAAACTCAGATGAGTTGGTCTATCTGAGTGTTTTTGTGGATGTATTTTTAAATGTTTTGTTGTTATTAGGGGTGACCGTTCACCTTTTGTTTAGACCAGACTGGTTACTTCGGTACTATAATATACTGGACCGGACCAGACCGAATTACCACTTGAGACCGGACCGGACCAGTTTAAGCGGTCCGGTTTCAGTCGGTCCAACCGGTCTGAGCTTTTTTAATGAGCCCATTTTATTTAGGCTTGTTGGCTATTTTTTCACACCTATTCAACCCATTTTCAATGGTATATATATATATATATATATGTTAAGCCCGTCAGGCAAATGAAAAATTTTGGTTAACAGTTTTAACTCTAATTGCTTTGTATAAGGGAAAAATCTCTAGACTTTAAAGCTCATCAAAAGTAATAGCACAAATATTGTATTATTCTTTAATTTTTGCTTAAACAGGACATTAGCTTCCATAGAAATAGTGTAGGTAGTGAGGTACTACTACGAAATCATGAATAAAGGTTCATCCTTTTATCATTAGTCATATGTTAAGAATTAGCTAATCCAGGTAATTGCACTTGCCTTTGGCTTTCTGCTAAGATATCTACAAGTCCACTGTCTGTTTCAAAATTTCAAAATATATATATATCCAGTCTGGTCTGGTTTTTAAGAGTAAAAATTTTGCAAGACCGAAGATTGGACCGGAGTACCGGACCAATTCGGTCCACAAATATTTAGACGAGACCGGACCATTGTCTCTATAAAACTGGAAAAACACGTATAGTTCGGTTCGGTTCGGTTTCTACACATCCCTAGTTGTTATAGAAATATGTGTTTTAGGAGATAATAATGCAAAAGGATGTTAAGGATTTTAATAAGTGTACTGTCTTCTACTCCAGTTATTTCTTGTGGAATTTTCATTTTTATGGCAAAGCAATTAATGAAAACCCTTCAATCAGGTGGCTAAAGGGCTTGAACCAGAGCCTGATGTGACTTGTAATCAAGAGATTGTCCCATCTAAAGAGCTTGAACTGGAACCTGATATGACTTGTAATCAAGAGATTGTTCCATCTGTGAATCAACAGTCCAAGTCAGTAAGGGACAATGGGACTAGTTCAAAGAGGAAAAATGACACTTTGGGAAACGAAGTTTCTTCAAAGACTTTAAAACGTTGTCAGCAGAGAAAGAAGCAGGAAAGTGCAGATGCAAGAACTGAACCTCAAACAGTAGAAGTTCAAGAAACAGTGCAACCAGAAACAGATGTGGCTATCCCAAAGAAACGGGATCGAAAACCTAATTCTATGCTAAAACCGGAAGAGGGATATGATCATTGTTGGTTTAGTAGTAGAAGCAAATTGCAGGAAAAAACTTGCAGTAGAAAGAATGGCAGGGAGAAAAATGGTAATACTCCTAAAAGTTCCACTTCCAAGGACCGAAATGATCGCCTTCCTGATCAAAGCAATCTCAAAAAAGAACCGTCAAAGAAGAAAGCAAAAATGATAAATAGGGATGATAGTCTGGATCTGTTGTTAGTGCCAGAAGAAATTTCATTGAGTGAAGTTAAGGGCAAAGCTCCCGAGTCTGATGATGGTGCTTTCAAGGAGGGATCTGAAGTTGAGAAAGAAGCGAAAGCAAAATGTGGTAGGCGTTCAAGGAAGACTAAAATTGCTGATAACTTGGAGACAACTACATTGCTTGAGACAACCACTGCTCCCAGCAATGTAGTTGTAAGGAAGGAAGATGGGATCCTTTGCGATTCTGAAGAGAAACAAGAATCATTGGTTCGAGCAAAAGATGATAAAAAACAGAAATGGGGCAAAACTATTGAGAAGTCTGTTGGTGAAGAATCTGGTGACAAGGTATTAACTGGAATACTTTGCAACTGCCTTTTTTTTATCCAATTTATATTAATGTAGGTGTTTGTTATGCCTCGGAATGTGGTTCTTAATCTGTTAGTCTTATATCTGGTGATCTGTACAGAAATTGGTTTCTGTTGGTGAAGAATCTGGTGACAAGGTATTAATTGGATTAGTTTGCAACTATTTTTTTTTTTGACAGTTTATACAAACATAAGTCTTTATTATGCCTTGGACCGTGGTTCTTAATCTGTTAGTCTTTTATCTGGTGATCTGTATAGAAATTGGTTTCTCCATCATTAAACAGAGATGAGAGTTTCTTGAATGAACCCTCTAAGAGGAAACACAAGAGGAAGTGGACTCCAGGAAAGAAACAGGTAAGACCCTATATAACATAGAGGAAAAATTATATGCGTGGGTACTGGGACTTAAATGTTCTCATTTTCATGAACATTTGTTATAATTTTTTTCATTCTGCACTTTTTTTTTCCCTCTCTAAATTATCAACTACTTTTCTCTCTGTCTAAGTTGATGGTCACTTGCTAATATTGTACGAGTTTTGTTTGTGGTCAATTTCCAATCCAGGATTTAGTAATGCCTTGTGGTATTAAGGAGTACGGTGAAGAATTGGTTGGTTGGAAGATAAAGGTTTGGTGGCCATTGGATCAAATGTAAGTGCTCTCCTAGGAACGTGAATACTCTTTTTCTTTCCTGTAATATTTCTTTCCAAACTCGTGTATCAGAATCTTATTGGGTTGTAACTGCAACTTTTAAAACTATGTTCTTGGGCAAGTTTTTTTTTTTTTAAGTCCTCTATGCCCTAGCAAGGGCAGTAGAGTAATAGCATAAATAAAGAAAAAGGTGGGAGATTACAACAACGCCATCTCCAAAGCCATAAGCCAAAAAACACAATGAAATGACCCAAATTGCAAGGTGGACTAAAGGAAAAAACCAATAAGCCCATCAAGCAATTCAAAAAGTAAATGCATAGCATAAACATGGGGCTAGAAGACAGAGAATAACATCTACAAAGACCAAATGAAGACCAAAAAGGAAGGCCAAACAAGCAGCCAACAAGACAAAAAATAAAAATGCAGAGATGTACCAAATCATTTGGCTTTTTCTTCATGGGCAACTGTAATGTTTTCTGCATTCAAAGGACTAGAAATTGTCCTTAAAGCACCAGCCGTGACAATGGGGCTCTTAGCATAAACACACCTTCCATTGGTGTTGTTCATCGTTAGCTATAGTTGCTGTTGCTTCATCTTCCCTCTTCTTTTTATCTTTTTCATGAAGTTGCCATTGAAAAGCATCAGGGTTAGAAGTTTGAGGTTGAGCTGTGGATTTGGATTTTCTAGAATATGCTTTTAATTCTCTGTTGACAGCTTTCATTTGCTTGGTGAGAGGTAAAGGTTGGCCCTTTTTTTGCCTTTGTGCTCTAGTTTTGAGGGGGGATGGAGCATACTCAGATCCTCCTAGAGAAGAGGTGTCAATGCTATGTGGGAACTTATTCCCATGAGAGTTTATAATGGTAGGGCTGTCTTCCTTCAAAGGAGGAAAATTCTGGTTCAAGATGGATGAGTTATCATCTCGCTGAAGTTGAATGCAACACTCTGTATTCTCATTTCTGGCTGTGGTCGCTGCAAATTGAGCATCTGCCCTTGCTTCCCAAGACTGAAATGGCTCATCATCAGCCATTTTTCCCCAATCTAAGGCCTGGTCCATATTTAACTGATGATCATTGATGAGAGAATGATGCTGCTCCTCATCATTATAGTTATGACCTGAAGAATTTGAATCAGAAATCCAGGTTTCACCTTCTCCGTCATCATCCCAAAAGTGATCACTTAGAGGGTCAAATTTGTTGTGATGCCTGACTTTGCTGTAATGTTTCAGATTTGAAGTGCTAGGAATTGAACTATTGATGATAGCTCTACTTCTGTTACTTGGGGTTTTGTGAGTAGAATTTTGTTGATAGAGGTGGGCAGCTGTGGGAGAAAGAAAGCAAGGAACTACAGATTCAACTGAGGGAGAGTTGAAATGAATGGGGACTGCTGTGCTAGAGTCTGGGTAGGACTGATTAATATGATTGGAGGGAGATTGAGATCCAAAAACTTTTATTGCCAAAGAAGCATTCTGAGGCATGGAGAGGTGTTTCTCAGCCTTTGTTTTTTCTGTTGTGACAGAAGCATTAACCGCAGCAGAACTAGTCGGCACATGATGTGCCTGCTTATGATTCTTGACATTGGTAACTGTAGATTTGTGAGCAATCTCTGATTTGGCTGTTTGTTTATGAGTGGTTTTAACCATAGATTCTTGAATTCTTCTTAAAGTCCTACATTCACCCACAAAATGCCCCATTAATTGGCAATGTGTGCAAAACTTTGGGAGGCTTTCAAAGGTAATTGGAACCTCAAAACTGTAACCTTCTCTCTCAACTAGCAATCTAGAAGGAAGAGTGTGTATAAGATCAATTTCAACTTGAATTCGAGCATAGTGTCCATACATAAAAGACAATGTACTAGGATCGATGGCTTAAGGTATACCAACAAGGCTGGCAATGCTAATAAGAAGTTGAGGATCCCAATATTCTTGAGTAATATCATGAAGTCTAATCCACACCTGAGCAGTTGAATGTTTCTGATTGGTGGGGTTAAAGTCATTGCACCATGGTTACAGTCTGAAACTGCCCGGATTCATGTTCAAAGGACCAGCCAGGAAAGCCTTGTGTTGATCTTCTTTGTTTGTGATTCTTAAGCAGAAGAAACCTCTGCCAATTGGAGTTAGAATGAACTTGTTGCTGAGATCCCATTTAGCTTTCAACTGATGAAAGATATCACTGGTTTTGAGAGGGGTGGAGTCCTTCGGTCGTAAAATTCTGCCAATTAAATTTAATTGGCAAGCTAGAACAGATTTTTGATATATCTTTTCATCAAGCTTGATTGCTGGTAAATTTCCTTTAGTGTAAGGAATGGGGAGAGGGGCAAGGGGTAAAGGAGTGGCCCACTTGAATTTTTGAACAAACTGGCAAAAGTATTTTCTTTAGGAATGGAAGGAGAAGGAGAAGGGGTTGTTTTGCAAACTGGACTACCAGAAGTGGCAGTTGGATTATGGTTAGAAATGGAATGTTCAGTTGGGAAAGAAATTGAATTAGTTGGCACAATAATATTTGTGGGAGAAATATTATTTGTTACAGATGGTAGGCTCGAGAAAGGTGGCCTAGAGCCATGTGCATCAGATGTACCAGTAGTGGCAGTGAAAGGCAGGTCTGTCAAAGTAGAAATAGCAGCAACAGTTTGCACTATTGTGCTTGACTGAAAAGGAGTAGGAAAACTGTTGGGCAATAGAGTGTTCTGATGGGAAAAAGCTGTGGGATGGTTTTCAGGGCGGTTTTGCAGCAAAAAACCACTTTCTACACTCTCTATAATATGAGGGAAATCAATACTAAGGGGGTGTTTGGTTAATGTTTTTAAACAAGTTTTCTAGATAAGTTTTTAAAAATTTGGTGTTTGGTTGAATGTTTTGAGTTAGAGTTTTTATGTTGAAAAGTGAATTTGGTTTTGTTTGACTTTTTTTCAACTAATGAAAAAAATGCATAAAATTTTTTAAAAAATAGTCACAATGGATCTTATTTTATAGATCTCGATAAGTAGGTTTCAAATATATATTTTCTATTATTTTTGGATTTTTGAATTTAAAGTTATGGCGTTTTAAAAAAAAAATTAGAGAGAAAAAGTATAGTGAAATAAATTTTGGGAAGTGTGAAAGTAGAGTTGGTTTTGAGTTGAGTTTTTAAAATTTTGAAAAGAAAAAAAAAATAATGAGCAACCAAACATGCTCTAATAAGAGATTGAGGGTTCGGTTGAAATTTAAAAGAAAATCCACTAGTTTCTTGGCTCGAAAATGAAGGTTTATGTGATGGAAGAGTTGAGCCAGCTACTAAACTATGAGAGAGGCTTGTAGAGGTGTTATGAACCGGTGAAGAACGCTGACTGTGGGGACTAACCTCAGAATGACAAAACACTGTGGAAGACCCATTTTTATTGAAAATTTATGCAGAATTTGCAGAAGTGGCTATTGAAGCTGTAGGATGGCCTTTAGATCTGCTCAAAACACCTATGAAGGGCATTGTACACTGTTAAATAGTGTGTATAGATATATATTAGGTGTACATTCCTAAGTTAAATAGTTTCCTAGTTTAATAGCGTTTCCTCTTGTATAAATAGAAGCTCTCATTATTGTACATCAATATAACAATTTCTCATTATTCTCTCACATGGTATCAGAGAGAAAAAAACCCTATTACAATATTTGTTTGCTGTGTTTTTCGTTCCAGCATTCATCCCACAAAACCCTAGCCGCCAACAACCAAGGAGTCGTCCAAAACCCTAGTTGTTTCGCGTGTATCCTACCTCTTTCACATCACACCACCTACACAGTGGTGGTCGGAATTCCCAGACGAGTTTACGGCTGAAAAATCACCGGAAAATTCCTCCCCACGCGCCACTGCCGTCCTGTGCGTGAGATCCACGCGCCGTTGCTTCCAGACGCGCATGAAGGCGCGTGAACAGTCCATTCTCGTTCGAAATTTCCAGATCCCCTTTTTGGCTCGGACCTTACTGTTTTTCAGTATTTTCCTGATATTTTTTGGCCTTTAAAAATTTTACTTGTGTTCATTCTTAATAAGTAATCCTAATAATATGTTGTCTAGCAAATCTTTCTTAAGTTTTGCGACGACTCCTATCATATGTTCTGAAAAATTGAAGGGCCCCAGTAATTATATGTCATGGTCTGCCTCCGTTGAATTATGGTTTATGGGCCAGGGTTATGAAGAACACTTAGTAAAACGTGTTACCGATATTGTTGAGAAGGAACAGTCGCAATGGAAACAAATTAATGCATTTTTATGCAATGTTCTATGGCAATCTATTGATCAAAGTCTTGTTGGCCAATACCGTCCTTATCGCACTTGTTATGAGGTGTGGCAAAAGGCTAAGAAACTTTATTCAAATGACATAAATCGTCTTTATACTGTTGTCTCTCATATGAAGACGATCAAGAAACAGGATCATGATATGCAAGAATATCTTGGGCAAATTGAGACTCTTCGACAGGAATTTAATGAGTTGATGCCCGTGTCAACTGATGTTACGCAACAAGAAGCAGATCGTGGAAAGTTTTTTATGGTTCTTGCACTAGCATGTCCACTGAACTTGATTCAGTTCGCAATCAAATTCTGGCGAATCCTGGGGTTCCTAATATGGATACGATCTTTGAGCAGTTGATTCGTATTTCTGCACCTCTAAGCATCCTAAGCAATTCTACCACTTCCATTGATTCTGCTATACTTGCCTCTCAAGTGACTCATCGATGGGATGGTAAAGGCGGGCAGCGAGGTCGAACTCGCCTTAAATATACTCATTACAATAATCAGGGCCATACAGTAGATCGTTGCTACAAGCTTCATGGTTATCCGCCTAAGGTTGCCAACATTTCACAATATGGTCCATCCTCTGGGGATACACCTGGGACTATGTCTGTACCTGTTGCTGAGTATGCTGCATTTCAGAAATTTAAGGAGAATAACCAGTCGTCAGCCATAGCCTCAACCAGTCAAACTGGTAATTATATTGCTTGCATCTCTCAATCATCCTCTCTTGGGCCATGGGTACTTGATTCTGGTGCTTCCGATCATATGTCTGGTAACAATGATTTGTTTTCTCGTATTACTTATTCTGGTACTTTATCTACTGTTACCTTAGCTGATGGTTCACAAACTAAAGTTAGAGGAATTGGACAAGCTACTCCCTTGTCTTCTCTATCTTTAGATTATGTTCTCTTCATACCAAATTGTCCCTTTAATTTAATTTCCATTAGCAAATTAACCCAAACATTGCCCTATTCTGTTACCTTCGTTGCTAATTCGGTTCTTGTGCAGGATCGGAACATCGGGAAGACGATTGGAGTAGGATGTGAGTACCGCGGGTTATACTACCTTTCCCCACCACCACCCCTTGTAGCCTGTGTTGCCGTTGATCCACCTGCCATCCTCCATCACCGATTGGGACATCCTAGCCTACAGAAGTTACAAAAGATGGTGCCGAGTCTTGCGAGTCTGTCTTCTTTAGAGTGTGAGTCTTGTCAGTTAGGAAAGCATGTTCGTAATTCTTTTTCTAGTCGTCTCAATAAACAAGCAGAGTCACCTTTTGCTTTAGTCCACTCAGATATATGGGGTCCTAGTCGTGTTAAATCTAATTTGGGTTTTAGTTATTTTGTTACGTTTGTTGATGATTTTTCCCGTTGTACTTGGTTATTTTTAATGAAAAATCGTTCAGAATTATTTTCCATATTTCAAAAGTTTTGTTCTGAAATTAACACTCAATTTGGCACTACTTTTGTAATATAGAGAACTTTTGTATTTTATTCCATAATTATAAAGATTGAATACTAAGACATTATATAGGAAATAACATCCTACCTTATCTAAACTACCTACCATGGTGGGATTCTACCATAAACAAAATAACATAAATAAATAACTAATCTAAATAATATTAAATTATCAATACTCCCCCTCAAGTTGGTGCGAAGATATCCGTCATGCTCAACTTGCTCACTTGAACTTCGAATGGTTGCCTTAACAGACCCTTGGTCAAAATATCTGCAACTTGTTGATTAGACGGAACAAAAGGAGTACATATTATTCCACACTCCAGCTTCTCTTTGATGAAATGCCTATCAATCTCAACATGTTTTGTCTTATCATGTAATACCGGATTGTGGGCAATATTGATAGCAGCCTTGTTATCGTATTATAGCTTCATTGGAAGACTTATTGGCCTTTTGACCCTTTGTAGCCAAAGAACCTCACACACTCCTTGAGCCATTGATCTGAACTCAGCTTCTGCACTACTTCTAGCGACAACACTTTGCTTTTTGCTTCTCCATGTAACCAAGTTGCCCCAAAGAAACGTATAATAGCCAGACGTGGACCGTCTATTGGTAACCGATCCAGCCCAATCAGCATCAGTATATACCTCTATCCCTCTTTTATCGTTCTTCCTGAAGAACAGACCTTTCCCTGGGGAGCCTTTGAGGTAACGAAGAATACGGTACACAGCCTCTAGATGCTCTTCACACAGTGAGTGCATGAACTGACTAACCAGGCTTACGGCAAAAGCGATATCAGGGCGTGTATGAGACAAGTAGATTAGTTTCCCAACCAACCTTTGGTATCTTCCTGTTTCGACTGGAACACCGTCTTTAACATCTCCTAGCTTAGTACCTAGTTCTATGGGAGTATCTGATGGCTTACACCCACTCATCCCAGTTTCTGACAGAAGATCCAATATATATTTCCGTTGTGAGACTACAATACCATTCTTTGAACAGGCCACCTCCATTCCAAGGAAGTATCGTAGGTCGCCAAGATCCTTAATCTCAAATTCTTTGGCAAGATTTTACTTTAGTTGACTCATTTCTTCAACATCGTCCCCGGTCAAGATCATATCATCCACATAAACAATGAGAACAGAAAGTTTGTTTCTTGTGGACGTCTTTGTGAAAAGAGTATGATCAGACTGCCCTTGATTATACCCTTGACCCTTGAGGAACTTCGTTAGTCTTTCGAACCACGCCCTAGGAGATTGTTTAAGGCCATACAAAGACCTCTTTAGCTTGCAGATTTTTGTCCCAAAGTCCTCAGTAAACCTGGGTGGAGGTTCCATATAAACTTCCTCTTCTAAGTCTCCATTCAAGAAGGCATTCTTTACATCTAATTGATTCAGAGGCCAGTTCAAGTTAGCTGCAACTGATAAAAGAACCCGAACTGTATTTAGTTTTGCCACTGGAGAAAAGGTTTCGGAGTAGTTGACTCCATATGTTTGAGTAAAGCCTTTAGCCACCAGACGAGCCTTGTACCGTTCCACTGACTCATCTGAGTTATATATAAACGCAGAATACCCACTTACAACCAACAACTGTCTTTCCTTCTGGAAGTTTTACTTTCTCCCAAGTAGCATTCTTCTTCAGTGCTCTCATCTCCTCATACACCGCTTCTCTCCACTCAGGAACATTTAAAGCCTCCTGAACATTATTGTTAGGAACAACTATATTCGACACACAAGAAATAAACGCAGAATAGGACAGAGAGATATTTTTATATGACACAAAGTTTGAAATAGGATATTTGAGAGATTTCGTACACGCTCTGACTCCTTTTCTAAGAGCAATAGGAAGATCAAGTTGATTAGACTGAGTTGACTCGGTATTATTTTGAGAACTACCTTCAGGTATCTCGGAAGAGTCATTGTGAGTATTATGATCCACCTCCAGGTTGGATTCTTGGGGTTGCTGAGGGATGATTTCTTTTCTTCCTTGTTTTGGAATTTTTCTAGAATAAACAAGACCTTTATACCGTTTTGCACACATTCCTGGTCCATCAGTAGTAATCAGATTTTGGGATGACACTAGCCCTGGTTGTTCACCATTAGCAACACCAGTATCTTCAATATTTAATTCATTTATTTTTCCAGATTTTGTGTTAAAATCATTAGGTGCTTGTTTATACAAAACATCAATTACCGAGTTATCGAAACCACAACTACCATCTTCACTCGTGCTCTCCCCCTAAAGATGGGAGTCGTTATAATATGATTGGCCCTCAAAGAAGGTGACATCCATAGAGATGTATAATTTTTTGGAAATTGGGTCAAAACATTTGTACCCTTTCTGATTTGAAGGATAGCCTACAAAAATACATTTGTGTGCCTTTGGATCAAGTTTAGAATATTTAAGGTCATGATTATGAACAAATGCAACACTGCCAAATATTTTTAAGGGAATATCCCCTAACAGACGAGTGTTGGGAAATATGTCAGAAAGAAATTTGATGGGGGCTTTAATATTCAAAGTTCGTGTTGGAAGCCGATTAATAAGGTAAGTAGCAGTCAAAATAGCATCTCCCCAAAGGTATTTTGGAACTTTAGTTTGAAAAATTAAAGCTCGAGCATTTTCAAGTAGATGTCTATTTTTCCTTTCGGCAACTCCATTCTGTTGAGGAGTATAAATGCAAGAACTTTGATGAATTATCCCATTTGTGACGAAAAAATCCCCTAACATCTTATTAAAAAAATCTTTCCCATTATCACTTCGAAATATTTTAATTTTGGTTTGAAACTGTATGTGTATCATGGTGTAAAAGTTTTGAAACACACTCCCAACTTCTGATTTTTCTTTTAAGAGAAAGACCCAACATACTCTAGTGTGGTCATCAATGAAAGTCACAAACCAACGTTTGCCAGACCAAGTGGGCACTCTAGAGGGACCCCAAACATCACTATGAATCAAGGTGAAAGGTTGTGATTTCTTATATGGTTGGGACAGAAAAACCGTATGTTGATGTTTTGCTAATTCACAAGATTCACATCGAAATTTAAACAATTTTTTATTCATTACTAACTTGGGAAACAAATGCTTTAAATATTGAAAGTTTGGATGTCCTAACCTATAATGGCATAGTAAAATCTGACTATCACTAGAAACAGAAATAGAATTAAAACAAGTATGCCGGTCTTGCCTTCCAGAGGTAGACCCATTATTGAAGAAGTAGAGACCCCCATCCTGTTTAGCAACCCCAATCGTCTTCCCTGAATTTGAATCCTGAAATTCACAATGAGAAGCCCAAAAGTTAACTTGACAATTGAGATCAAGAGCTAAGTTGCTGACAGATATAAGATTATACGATAAATTAGGAACATGTAAGACATCTTTAAGAGTGAGCGACGGGGAGACGATTATGGTTCCTTTGCCAGCAACCGCAGCGAAAGAACCATCAGCAATTTTAACCTTTTGATTCCCTGCACACGGAGTATATGACGAAAAAAATTCTGAGATACCGGTCATGTGGTCAGTGGCCCCTGAATCTAATATCCAGTTGCTATGGGATTTGATACAGGCAATTGTAGCTGTAAACTTATTACCTGACTGAGCTATGGAACATGAGGAGTCAGAGTTTCCTAAGGAATGAGCTTGAACCATTTTACACAGATGCTCTAATTGTTCCTTTATGAATTGAAGTGGTTCTGAGGAAGATGGTTGCACTGAATCTGCATTGCTCGCTTGGAATGCTCGTGTTCCTCCCCTCGTTTTGTTATCACGCTTTTTCCAATTTGCTGGTTTACCATAAAGCTTCCGGCAACTATCCCTAGTATGACCTGACCACTTGCAATGATCACACCACAATTTCTGCTTTCCTCCCCGCTTATCACTGTCTATGGCTTTATCAAGGGCTACTAGTGCAGAACCCTCACCATCTGTACGAGGCTCCCGTTCGTCTTTCAATATCACAGATCGTCAAGCCTCTTCTCTGCGTACCTCTGAAAACACCTCTCTGATAGTGGGCAAAGGAATTTTGCCTAAAATACGACCCCGAACTTCGTCTAGGTCCTTGTTCAGTCCAGCCAAGAAGACAAACACCCGACCTCGCTCAACCTTCTTTTTGTAACGAGCACTATCATTCGGGTTTTCCCACTCTTCAGTTTCAAATAAATCCAACTCTTGCCATATGGCCATCATGTCATGGTAGTAGGCTGTAACCCCACGATCTCCTTGTTGCATCTTTCACAACTGATTATTGAGTTCGAACATTTGAGAATAGTTGTCTAGATCCGAGTACGTTTCCATAACCGCGTGCCAGATATCTCGAGCTGTCGGCAAGAACATATATGGTTTACCAAGTCCAGCCTCCATAGAATTGATCAACCACGAGGTAACCATCGAATTCTCCTCACGCCATGACTTAAAGCCTGGGTCGTTAGATGGGGGTGGTACTACCTCACCATTTACGTAACCTAATTTTCTTTTGCCGTCAATAAACAGTCTCATTGATTGTGCCCATTCGAGGTAATTCCTTCCATTTAATTTGTGACTAATATTAGCCACAGGATTATCACTCACCGAATAAATAGTAGCAAATTGCGACATAGTAGCTTTCAACGTAGAAGACGGGCTTGTGGTGGAACCACTAGAAGATTCTGTGACACCCGGACTACTAGCACCCACCATAGCAAGTTTATAGTTCATATAGTAAGAGAATTAACCTAACCAGATCAAGAACAGGGACTGAACAGTATGGAACAGTGGCACAATTACCGGAACAGTGGCAGAACTCACCGGAACAGTTACGAATCAACTGGAACAGTACCAAAACGGATCAAACTCACTAAACCAAGACCAGAATATGGTGCGGAACTGTGAGACGATGAGTACTGGAAAATTTGGGACTGATCGGAGCTCAGACGCGCCGTCACGCGCGGCTGTAGTGGACGGCGCGTGAGATCCACTCGCGGAGGTAGGGTGGCGCGTGTAGGCGCGTGAAGGGCCGTTTTCCGGTGATTTTTCTGGCGTGGATTCTCCTGAAAATCCCGACCACCTCTGTAATGGTGGTGTGATGAAAAAACGACAACCGTAACTAGTGGTTGTGATTGCACATACGTAACTAGGGTTTTGACCGGACTACTACAGTGGCGGCTAGGATAAACTGCCTATGGAGTTCCTAACCCTCCTTCCTAACCTCCTCTGATACCATCTTGTAATATAGAGAACTTTTGTATTTTATTCCATAATTATAAAGATTGAATACTAAGACATTATATAGGAAATATCATCCTACCTTATCTAAACTACCTACCATGGTGGGATTCTACCATAAACAAAATAACATAAATAAATAACTAATCTAAATAATATTAAATTATCAATAACTACTATTCGTACTTTTCGTAGTGACAATGCACGAGAATACTTTTCTGCCCCTTTTCAATCTTTTATGGCCTCTCAGGGTATACTTCATCAATCGTCCTGTACTCATACCCCTCAACAAAATGGGGTGGCAGAAAGGAAAAACAGACACTTAATTGAAACTACACGTACTCTCCTCATTCACACTCATGTTCCGCTGCGTTTTTGGGGAGACGCTGTTCTTACCGCATGCTATTTAATTAATCGCATGCCGTCCTCAGTTTTACAAAATCAGGTTCCTCATTCTCTGTTATTTCCTAATCAATCACTATATTATCTTCCACCTCGTGTCTTTGGGTGTACATGTTTTGTTCATGATCTTACTCCGGGAAAAGATAAATTACAGGCCAAGTCTCTCAAATGTATCTTTCTAGGTTACTCTCGTTTACAGAAAGGTTATCGTTGTTTCTCTCCTCACCTTAAACGATATCTTGTCTCAGTCGATGTCACATTCTTTGAAACGACACCTTTCTTTACTTCTTCCGAACATACTGAATATTTGATTGATGTTCTCCCTCTTTTAGATACTAGTTCTATTCCAATGGTTGTATCATCTCCTGACCCTGCGACTCCTCCTGCAGACTCGCCACCTCCTCTACTCACCTATCATCGCCGGCCACGTCCCCTTCCTATTGCCAACCCTTCCACTGAACCTACCTCCGAGCCTATAATTGAACCTACGACCGACATTGCTACACCTCCGTTGACCGAGTCCACCACCCTTGACAATCCTATATCTGGTCCAGTGGACTCATCTTTTACTCCGATCACGCCTTCTGTTCCGGTCTCTGACTTGGATCGTCCCATTGCCGAACGTAAAGGTATTCGTTCTACTCGAAATCCTTATCCCATTTATAATTTCCTGAGTTATCATCGATTATCTCCATCATATACTGTCTTTGTGTCGTCCTTGTCCCCTGTTTCTATTCTAAACAATGTAGGAGCAGCCCTTTTGGACCCAGGTTGGCGTCAAGCGATGGTTGATGAGATGTCTGCATTACATTCTAATGGCACTTGGGATTTAATGCCTCTACTTCCTGACAAATCTACAGTCGGTTGTCGTTGGGTTTATACTGTCAAAGTTGGTCCTGATGGAGCTATCGACTGGTTGAAGGCTCGATTGGTTGCAAAAGGATATACTCAGATTTATGGGCTTGATTATGGAGACACGTTCTCTCTGGTTGCCAAAATGGCCTCTGTTCGCTTATTTCTCTCTATGGCAGCCATTCATAACTGGCCCCTCTATCAGTTAGATATCAAGAATGCTTTTCTTCATGGTGAATTGCAAGAAGAAGTTTATATGGAGCAACTTCCTGGGTTTGTTGCTCAGGGGGAGACTAGATCTCGATTGGTGTGTCGCCTCCGACGTTCTCTCTATGGACTTAAACAGTCCCCCCGAGCTTGGTTTGGGCGATTCAGTTCAGCTGTTCAACAATTTGGAATGACCCGAAGTGAGTCTGATCATTCAGTGTTTTACCGCCACTCACCCTCCGACCGATGCATTTATTTGGTTGTGCATGTGGATGACATTGTGATTACCGGAAATGACCAGGAGGGTATACAGAAACTCAAGCAATATCTATTCCAACACTTTCAGACAAAAGATTTAGGTAAACTCAAGTACTTTTTGGGAATAGAAGTTGCTCAATCCCAACATGGCGTTTTCATCTCCCAAAGAAAGTATGCCCTGGATATCTTAGAAGAAACAGGCATGTCCAGCTGCAAACCTGTCGAGACTCCGATGGATCCGAATGTTAAGCTTCTACCTAATCAGGGGGAGCCTTTACTAGACCCGAGTAAGTACAGGAGACTTATTGGTAAACTTAACTACCTCACGGTAACACGTCCTGATATTGCGTTTCCGATGAGTGTTCTCAGTCAATTTCTAAGTACTCCATGTGATAGCCATTGGGATGCAGCTATTCGTATTCTAAAGTACATCAAGAGAGAGCCAGGCAAAGGCCTATTATATGAAAACAAGGGGCATACTCAGGTGATTGGCTATTCAGATGCAGATTGGGCAGGCTATCTGTTCGATAGACGCTCAACCACTGGATATTGCATTTTTGTTGGGGGTAATCTTGTGACTTAGAAGAGCAAGAAACAATCCGTTGTCGCTCTATCCACTGCTGAAGCAGAATATCGAGCCATGGCTAAAGCAACATGTGAGCTCATATGGCTGAAACAATTACTCCAGGAGCTAAAATTTATGTAGGTTCAGCAGATGAGGTTAATATGTGATAATCAAGCAGCTCTCCATATTGCCTCTAATCCCATCTTTCATGAGAGGACCAAGCATATAGAGATTGATTGTCACTTTATTCGAGAGAAGATTCTTTCAGGAAACATTGCTACCGGATATGTCAAGTCAAATGACCAACTAGCAGATATATTTACAAAGTCTCTTGGGGGTTCTCGAGTCAATTTTATTTGTAACAAGCTAGGAACATACAATTTGTACGCTCTAGCTTGAAGGGGAGTGTTAAATAGTGTGTATAGATATATATTAGGTGTACATTCCTAAGTTAAATAGTTTCCTAGTTTAATAGCGTTTCCTCTTGTATAAATAGAAGCTCTCATTATTGTACATCAATATAACAATTTCTCATTATTCTCTCACATACACCTTGTAGTGTCAATGAATGAGTTTTGTAAATGACTTGCCAGCCTGTTACCATGGTAGTTCATCTCTTGATCACTGTTTGCTGCAGAGTGCACAGGCAGAGATGCCTGCACTGGGGTTGACTATTTCTGCAAGTTGGGAGGGATGAAAGAAGATGGTGTGGTGGTGCTATGACCAGTAACCATGGCAGAGAGTATCTGTTGCATAATTTGCTGTTGTGTGGCTTGTTGTTCAGCTATTTTGTGGAGAAATATAGATAAATCTGCACCATTTGGCTGTTGGAGACTGTTTTGAAGTTGGTGGTTTTCCGGTGAGTCATGGTGGTGGTTGGTGGTGGTGGTTTGGAGGGGTAAAGGTGGGAGGAGGATGGGGGATGGTGGCCGGATTCATGATAGAATAAAGAAATATTAAAAAAGAGAGGAGAGAGGTTGGAGAGAAAATTTATACTTTCTCTCTCTAGAAAGTTTCATTGTGCTTTTATTCTTGGGCAAGTTAAGTGGAGAGTTTTATGCCTCCGGCCTCCTCTGCTTTGCACTGGATATGAATTTTCTTTCCAGATGGTTTCAATCCTAATTAAGATACTGAATGTGGACTGACTCAGTGGATTACTACCTCTTGGATTTGATTCTAACCCCTTTGAGTCACTTACTTATTCTGATTTCCTATTCAAGTGACATCTATATCACAATTCATGTTACTTTGTGCAGGTTCTATGAAGGCACTATTTCTTCCTTCGATCCTGTGGACAAGAAGCACAAGGTGACAACAAATTATTCTAGTCCTATATGCTTCTTTCCAGTCTCTGATGCTCTTACAGCCCTTCCTCTTGTTATTGTGGTCATATCACTTAAATCTAACCTACTACTCTAGCTTTAGCTGTATTCTCTTATCTTGAAGACTTAATATTCCCTCATTTCGTTTCGTTTCTTTTCCTAGACTTTTGAATTTTCTTTTGGTTCGTATTGCAGGTGTTATATACTGATGGCGAGGAAGAAGTACTGAATCTCAATTTGGAACGCTGGGAGATGCTTGAGAAAATGTCGCCCGATCGGGTCAGTTTTCAAACTAATTCTATATTGTTTATTTCTTTAATATCTTACAAATTGTCATCTCTTACATCCTATGTAATGTGATTTTTGAAACTTGACACTAACAGGAGCAAGCCGGCAATCTTTCAAGTCCTGCTTTAACTGATAAGTAAGCACTATTCTTAACTGATATATTGGGCTTTCTTTTTCATAATGTATTACCTTTTGTAATAGCGATTGTTTTCCATCTGATCTCGACTTTTGTTTGGTAAATTTGAGCAGGCCTCGAAAGAAGAAAGCAAAAGTAAAGCCAGAGTCCTCAGTAAAGCAAGAGCATGCAGTCTCTTCACTGAAAAGGTTGGGTTTTTTCCATTTATGAATATTTGTACCTTTTTATTTCAGTTTTTTTCGTTTTACCCAATGTGGCATATAAGACTTTTCTAAACAACCATCGCACTTGTGATGGCAGATCCAAAACGAAATCCTCAAAACCTGCCAGTAATTCTACACCTGGCATCATTTACGTTGATGATGATGAGACGGTTGAAATAGGTCAGCTATTAGAAGATGATACACGAAAATCTACTGGTGAGCTGGAGAATGATACGCTTAAGTCAGTGATGAAGCCGAAGAACGAAACTACCCGTGTTGTATTTAAGTGCAATGGCTCTCTTCCCAAAGTTGTGGGTGACTTTGGTACTAGCTGCAGCACTAAAGCTAACAGAAAAAATAAATCCTCAGAGGAAAAACCAAGTGGAGATACTGGGAAAGGAGAATTGCCAGATTCAGTGAGCACTCAAAAAGGTGAGGCTAAAAGTAGTACAAGGAAGAAGAGACTGAGAAGCGTGGAGAGCTGAGACTTTCGGTGCTCATTTTTGACTGGATATTGTTGTACAGAGAACTACATTTTTTATCTTGAGCTTTATAGATTATGGGAATGTGTGAAGTCTTTGTTACTGTTTTCTCAGTCACAAAGTGCGCATATTTTGTCAGCTTGAAGCTGTGCCTTGAAATAGTGTAGGTCTGCTAGGAAAAACAAAAGAACCGCGTCTCAGTTGTGGCAAAGCCATCATGTAGGGATCTGTAAAACAAGCAATTGCTAAATTATGCCTTTTTTTAATCTATCGTGGAGATTATCTCCATCAAATCAAATTTCTTGAGCAGAAGCCCTTTGTGGATCTTGGTTGTATATGCGTATATTTTTTTGCAGTTTTTCTGTGGTTAGTTGTGATTTAAGAAGGCGAAGCTTTCATTGAACAAGGTTTCAGGAACAAGGTTTAACCCTTTATGGGGGCTTAATCAAGATTCCGTGGACCAACTCCTTTTTTTTTTAGGAGTTTGACCTTAGGGTGAAGCAAATTTGAGTTCCATAGGATTGAACTGTGGTGAGGTGTACTAAGCCAACTTCTTTACCAACTTAACTAAATCCCGGGTGTAAATTTCTGGACCAACTTGTTAGTCATTAATTGTTGCTAACTAAGAGTGTTCATTAGATGGATGGAATGGATCGGAATATATATGTACTCGGAATTTTTTCCAAAGTTTTTGGAATTGAGAGTGCCTTTCCATTTATAATTCCAATTACAAAAATTTTGAAAACTCAAAAAAACTTCCGAAATTGGAATCTTCCAATTTCTTAAAATATTTGGAATAATTTCGGAATTTTTTGAAAAATTAATGATGAGTTCTTGTTTTTTATTTCAAGTACATTGTATAAAACATAGATCAAATAGTTTATAATAACATGGACGGTAAGCAGCTATTATTTTTAAAATTAAATTATGTATTTAATCTTAAAGCTAAACAAAATTCTAAGGTTCAACCCAATAACAAATTTAAACAATTCACAATTACTAGTCTTAAAATTACATGTTTAATTTGAAGGCAAAACATAATTTCAAGTAACAATACATGTTTTCAAAATGGACCGCTGAACAATATTAGTGTGCTACGCGTAAATTATATTAGTAGCAATTCTATCCCCTCTCAAATTAGTTGTTTAATTTATAATATATAATAAATTTTAATAAATTAAAAAATAATTTCTAAAATTATATAGGAAAAATTGGAATGGAATTATTTGGAAAATGTGGATCGGAAATTTGGAAATTTAAATATAGTTTCCAATTTCATTCTGTATTTTTTCGGAATACTTGAAAACTGAAAATTTTAGAAATTGGAAATATCATATCTCATTTCAACTTCGGAGAAAATTAGATCATATTTTGAAAATTTCAGAAGTTCGGAACATTTAACACCCCTATTCAATGTATAATCATTCTTAAGCATGACTTGAGGAAGACTGGAAGAATAATTTTTGCCACTGCCTTTTACATTCATTCTTAAATGAAAATGATATATTTTTTTAATATTTTAATACAAGAGTTTTATGGAGTTGCTCCTTTTTCATACGGGTGACTACCAAAATCCCCTTTCTTCTTACTTTAAGAATGTTTATAGATTGGATTTGGTGAAGGATAATAATAATAATAATAAAAATAAAAATGTGAAAACATTTGGTAATGGGAATTATTGGAGAATCTTTATATAATCAATTTCTTAGGGTATGACGCATCCCATGCTTGTTCATATAAGAGTAAATTATTCTAATGTTCCTTGAATTATTGATCTAGTTGCATTTTGACTCTTAAACAAAAAATCGCACCACTTAACCCCTTAAAATATTAGCGAGTTTCACATTAATCCTTCTATCCCAACTTTCTATTAATTTAGACGAAATGACCTTTCCTTCCATTTTTTAAAGGGTAAAAACATCATAATACAAAAATATTGGTTTCCCTCCATGTATTGCGGCCCAAAACACAACAAAGGCCTATATAACAATGCAAAAAGCTTGAAAAAACAAAGGAAGGAAGAGAGAAGCAACAGAGAAGCACAATATATATATATATATGTATAAAGAATATTTTTTCAATCTAATAGTTAATTTACTTCTTGGTTGAATTTTTTTATAAAATTTGTTGGAGATGTTCTACACATGATGAAAAATATTCCCGCCAAATTTCATTAAAAAATTTCATCGGTAAGCGAGCCAATTGGCTCGTTTTATAAAAAAATCCTTAAATTAAGGTCTTTACTTGAAATGCATCACGTAGCCAAAAAAATTGGTTAGCGGAGTCACACAATACGTCTTAAATTAATATTTGAATTTTTATTTTAGAATCAAATTAAGAGTTTCATTTTATTTTTAGAACATCATAAATGTAAGAAATCACACAATAAAAAATAAGTTGGGCCATTGACCATTGACTATTGATTATTTTAATTACCTTTTTTTCATAAAAATTATAAAAGTCAAAGTAACTTTTAATTTGAAACAAAGGAACAACATAATTTTGACCCTTAGTGATATTTATTTCTAAACTAACTGGGGTCAATTAGTAATTCTTATGACCCCAAAAATTTACTTATACTAATTGCATTTTGTTATCACTAAGTGGGGTTAAGTGAACCCAAACCCTTCAACCTGGCAATGCCACTGCACCCTATATATATATATATATTAAAAATTAAAAATATTATATATTTGATATTTACTTAAATAATTTTATGTTACACTACTCCATTTTTCTTAAATTAAGACTACATTTAACTTCTATATTTTTTATTGTTGGTCAATTAATTATGTACCCCAAAAAAATTTAATTTTAATTTTAGACAACTTGAAAAAAAAATATACCAAAAGTTGTAACTTAAATAAATTTGAATCACACATTAATGGATTGTGCTTTGGGTATTTTGATTTTTTTTTGGTTGAGTACCATTGCTCTTTATATATGTCTGTAAAGCACTACTCAATTTCATGTATGTGAAACTACATAATTCTAATTCTTAAGATAAATAAATCAACTATTTTGCCATGCAACTACTCTACTACTATTATTATTATTATTAACCGAATGAATTCCTTTCCAAGTGGATCTGTTTTTCAAATGTCTAGGTTGTGTTTGGTTGGTGTTTTAAAACATGTTTTTCGGGTATTTTTGTCCGTAGTGTGCAGGTAACATATTTTCCCTATATATATATATATATAGGGGAAAGATCTAAAGAGGACCCTTTTTTTGGTCCTTAAATGCGGACCAATCATTTTGAGGGGGCAAACGGATGGATTTTTTATGACACTTGGTGAAGATGATCTGCATGATTAGTAGATCATCTCCGCCAATTTTTATCGAAAAATTCAACCGGGAAGTAGGTTAGCTAAAAATCTTAAATTTTAACGGCTAAAAATGCACATATATATCAATTTTTTAGTTAACCCTTTTCCCGATTGAATTTTTCGATGAAAATTGGCAGAAGTAATCTACTAATCATGGAGATCATCTTCACTAAATTTCATCAAAAAATTCATCCGTTTACTCCCTCAAAATGACCGGTCCGCATTTAAAGACCAAAAAGTTGGTTCACTTAAGATCCTTTCCCTATATATATATATTTAATGAGAGCACTTCTCTTAAAAACCGTCCTTAAGTTAATTAATTTAAGGACCAGAGTAAACGGATGAATTTTTTCATAAAACTTGGTGGAGATTGTCTTCACCAAATTTCATAAAAAAAACTCAATTAGGAAGTGAGTTAACTAAAAAATTGATATATATGCACATTTTTTAATGTTGAAATTTTAGATTTTTAGTTTACTTACTTCCCATTTGATTTTTTTGATGAAATTGGTGGAGATGATTTACCCGTTAACTCCAACACGAAGAGCTAGCTAACTCAAACGATGGACCTCCGATCCGATCCATCGATCACCGAAAAACATATATAAGATTAATGCAGTCAATTTCAGGTCAAGTGGTGTGTGTCACCGGTGCCGGTGGATTCATCGCTTCTTGGATTGTAAAACTACTATTACAAAAGGGCTATGCCGTTAGAGGGACTGTCAGAAATCCAGGTATATATATGCGTACGCAATTAAATCAAGCAAGAAGACATTAACGTGAAATTCGGTTCTAAAAATAAAAATAAAAAATTAACTAGAATATCAATCTCAAAAGTTAAGAGAAGTGAATACTACAAATTTGAGACGAAAGAAAGTAGTATTTTTTTTCATATAGTAATATATATATATATATATATATATATTTGTTTGTTTGTTTATTGGATGGTTAAAGATAATCCCAAGAATAGTCATTTGAGAGAGATGGAAGGGGCCAAGGAGAGATTAAGTGTATGGAAAGCTGATCTATTTGAAGCCATTAGTGGATGTGATGGTGTTTTTCATACTGCTTCAATTCTCCTGTGACTGATGATCATGTAAGTTCTTTCTTTATTTAAAAATAAAATAAAAAATGAACAAAAATCCAAACCAATTGATCAATAACCAGACAACTAAATAATTTAAATGGTACGTGTTGTAGTTAAAAGAAAAGCTCCCCAACGTACAGTATATGTTAAAATCCAAATTTATAAAAAAGTATGGTTGGAAATTGTTGGAAATTGTTGTGTAAAATTAAGAAAACACGTCATATTTGTATACATTAAAAAATACACCACTACTGTAAATGTTGTTTGTAAATTAATTTGAGTTTAAATGTAATATACATGTGATATTTGACCAATTTACCACTTGTATCTAATGAATAAAACATACTCCCTCCGTCCTAAATTGCTAGTTGCTTTTGAAAAATTCAACTTATTAAGGACTTAACATCATCATTGCACTTTTTGCTTAATTTACATTGACTTTTCTTTTTTACCCTTTTCTTTATTCAAAACTTTTACTTGAAAAGTGAAAATACAAAAGCACAAAATAGATATGTATTTATCTTTTATGGAAAGTGGATATTTATTTTGAGACATTCAAAAAAAAAAAGAGGGACAAGCAATTTGGGACGGAGGGATTATATAAAAGTGATATTTGAATAAAATTTATAAGACTATATATATATATATAATAAGACTGATGGGGGTTAATTGGTATACGCATGTATGTTGTTTGGGAAAATGAAGGAGAAAGTGGTGGAGCCGGCAGTGAGTGGGACAAAGAATGTGATGGTAGAGGCAGCGGAAGCAACAGTCCGGCGAGTGGTCTTCACTTCCTCAATTGGGACGGTGTACATGGACCCTAATAGGAGCCCCAATTCCATCGTTGATGAAAGTACGTTGCTGGCCGGACTGATCTTGACTTCTGCAAGAACACTAAGGTCTAGTTAGCTTAATTCATCCTCTTTTTATTTTCACATCATTATAGATTCATTACTCTGTCCATCATCTACAGTCTACACACACAAAAACAAAAACAAAACAAAAAAAGTGACCGGCTGGCTCACACAAAAGTTCCTCAAGATCGATTATCAGCCATTAGTATTAATTAAATGGCGTACGTGTATGAGTATTTTTGCAGAATTGGTACTGCTACGCAAAGACAGTGGCAGAGAAATTGGCATGAAAGGAGGCTAAGGAAAGAGGGGTGGAGCTAGTGGTGATCAACCCGGCGTTGGTGATTGGACCACTTTTGCAGCCTACTGTGAATGCCAGCATTGTTCATATCCTCAGGTACCTCAATGGATCCGTTAAAACTTATGCCAACTCGGTCCAGGGTTACATCCACGTTGAGATGTGGGCCATGTGGCATTGGCTCACATTATCCTATTCGAGACTCCTGGTTCTGGACGCTACATTTGTGCTGAGAGTGTGCTTCACCGTGGTGAGGTTGCGGAAATTCTTGCTAAGTTCTTCCCCGAGTATCCGATCCCTACCAAATAAGTTTATCATCAGAACCTGGAGATTTCGCTTTGTAGTCTAGTCTCGCCAATCATACTCGTGTTACCCAAAATAAAGGAAAAGAAGTAGTAATGGTCAACAGTCATTTGGAAAAAAAAATGCGGGCCTGCTGACCTATAATTTTTTTTTTTTGGCTTTGGTTTTTGTCTTAAAAAATCTATGGGTTTATTGACTTAACCTTCTGCACTATTAATCATATTTAAAAAATCCCCTTAAATAAATTTTTATAAGACGTAACTTTCTAAAACTTGACATCGTTTAACTTCTGTCAATTTTTAACATTTTTTGACGAAAATGCCCATATCATCATCTTATTCTTGTAGTTAAGAACCCTAATTTTCTCCTCTTCTTCTTCTTCTTCTTCTTATTCTTCTTCCTATCTCTTCTCACTCTCTCTTCAACCCAAACCACTCCCCCACCAGTGACCTCCCTCTTCCCCACTGTTCCGTTCATCCATTGTCGGAGACCTCCTTCTTCTCCACCTTTCACGGTTTACGCACCACTATCATTCTATGCCTTTCATCTCAGGCCACGTTTACCTCCACCTTCTACACGAAATTGAATATGTACGTACAAAGTTGAATCAAAACGAAATTGAATCTAATGAATATGTATGTATAAAATTGAATCAAAACGAAATTGAATATGTTGAATCTGATGGAAATCCAACCCACTTTCTCTCTCTGTATATGTATGTCAATATATATATGTATTTCTTAGACCTCTTTATCTCCCCCTCCATATGTATATATATATATATATACATACATATATATATAGAGAGCGTTTCATATACGGACCGGTCCGTACGGACCGAGACCTTTAGCGACGGTTTTCCGTCGCGAATACATTGGGGGTATGTTTTTAGCGACGGAAAACCGTCACTAAAGGTCCCAGTCCGTACGGACCGGTCCGCATGTGAAAATTTCCGTATATATATATATGGAGGGGATATATATATATATGTATATATATATGTATATATATATATATTTATCCTCCTTTTTGTATTATCTTTCTTGAATTCTGAATCCAATTATGATTTCCATTTTGCAGTTGATGAACGGTGGTGGCGTGTGCGATTGTGAGAAAGAGGTGGTGGTCATTATCTCTCTAAAGTTTATTTGCCCAATTTTATATGGGGTTTGGATTTTAATTTTTAGTTTTGATTTTATTTATAGAAAGAAGGATTATAATTTTCAGATTCCGGTGAATCGAGAAGTATCGTGAAAGAGAGAGACGTGGGGGAGGGAACGGAAGATGTGGTGGCTGTGGGGATGAAGGATGAGGGAGAAAGTGGTGGTCCGGCGTTAGTGGTGAAGATGAAGGAGGCAGAGGAGGTGATGGTGGTGATAAAGGGTGAGGGGGGGAGTGGCCACCATTGTTGCATTTGAAGGTAGGGTTTTTTTAAGGTTGGTTTGGGGATGAAGACGAAGAAGAGTGGTAATTTGGTCCAAAAATTTTAAAAATTAACATAATGGAAATAATGTCAGAATTTAAGGGGTTATTTCTAGTTAATTTTTTTTGAGAAGTTTGTTCAAATATTAATATTAATATAGGAGGTTAAGTCAATAAACCCCAAAAATCTACTGCTTTACTTTAAAAAACAAAAATTATGCAAAAATGCAGGTGCACGGATGAAGGGAAACCAAGAGTAAAAGCTCACGAGTTCTCGAAAGAAAGGGTAAAAAAGGAATGGGGATTGGAATTGACGAACGTGAAGCAATGCCTATACGACACCGTTAAAAGCCTGCAGGAGAATGGTCACCTTCCACTCCCTACCCTTACCCCCTCAGCACAATTAAATGTTTCTTTTTCACTCGTACGTATAATATTTTTAGCTTATTCATTTATCATGAAGGATGGATAGTATTTTTTTCTTTTTCCATTTTTCTTGGAAGTCCAATATATCTATATGGATTCAGTAAGAATGTTTTATTGCCCTTTTATTAATTGTGTACCAACATTCCCTTTAATATATATATATATATATTGTACGTGGGTTAACTTCTTAGCATCTTTTGTGGTGTATCTCGCTTCCAGAATTTAAATTAAATCAACATTAGTTTATATTTATCTATTAATAAATTAATGATATTATGAAACTCTCTTAACTTATGTTTTTAACTAAGTGGCGGCTTAGATTTAATTTAAACCTTTATGTTTCAATCTAACGGTTCAGAAATTCTCTTAATTTATGTTCCTAATTGGTAGTTAAGATTTACTTTGAATTTTTATGTTTTAATCTACGGCTCACATATTTCTGTGATAGCTAAACATATAATTATCTCCTAATTAGTTATAATTTATAGGGAAAATGGGAGTAAAATCCCTAATAAGATGGTTTTTTTACAAATGCTCCGACATATGATATTTTAACCCCAAAAGGACACTTTTTATTTTAAAAACTAATAATAAGGACAAAATCAGTATTAATTAATTTGAGATTTTACAAATATACCCATCAATCTAAATATATACATATATATATATAATCGAAAAGTCCTTCTCTGTCTATCATAACACTTTACTAGCTGGATGACATTGCCGTCTGATTTTGTAATTGAGTTCTCTTCAACCATTTTAAACACGAATGGCTGTAACATTTTCCAAAATGGTGTCCGTTCCAGCATTTCTTTGTGTCTGTCATTTAGATTCACTTCAGAAAGCATTGATTGAATTGACCTGGAACTACATTGTGATTCGGAGTGTGTTGTCCCACCAACTTAGTTGTCGACGATGGTGTTTTAGACTTGGGGTGTGTTGTAATTTCAACATCTTCATGACACGAATCATCTCTGATGTTCCTTGCATGGATCTCGTACCGTGGAGAGTATGCACAATTTTTATCCTTACCCATACCTATTATAATTATGTGTAATCAAATGTTAATCATGTAAACAAAAATTGTTCCATATATACTAGAATATAGAAGAATATGAAATTTCACTGCATAAGCATTTAAAATTTAACTGTATATTCATGTAAAATTTCACTATTTCAGCAATATATATATACACATAGGAAATCATAAGACACTGATTTTCAATATGTCAATTAACTTGTTGTGCTTTATGACTAAAACATTGATAAATTTTTAAACAATCCCCCTCATTCTTAGTGATAAAAAGAAACAACAATGGAATAAATAGAATGCCTACATATTAATTATAACAGTGAACTTCAATTGTGCAAAATTTCACTGTGTAGAGATGAAAATTTGAAAGTAATGTGTGAAATTTCTCTAACAAATGATAGTAAAATTTCACTACATTAAGATCTTATTGTAAGAATTTCACTACATCGATATTTAACTAATACTTAAATCAAACCCATCATTATGATTTATGTGTATAATCTAACTCAGTTTATTAATGTTAATGCAGAAAAACCTTATAAATAATAAGAAACATCAATGGAAGAAATAATATGCCTATATATTAATTATAACAGTGAACTTCAATTGAGCAAAATTTCACTATGAAAAGATGAAATCCCATTACCACATAAGCCACCTTATCAATAATAAGAAACAAGCTCAGTTATAATTGAAATATCACTGTGTAGAGATGAAATATTGAAACTAGTATGTCAAATCTCTCTCCCAAATAATAGTAAAATGAGTAGAATAATTTTAAAACCATACATGTAGCCACAAGCTAAGCAACGATGTTGATTCTCCTATAGAGATTAGGGCTTTTGTAGAGATGGAATTGATTTATTTCAAATCCTAAGAATCCCTAAAAGTTTGTTGCAATTCACCCGATTCTTGTGACGATATTCCCTTTCCAATAATATATGTGTTTCTCTCTCCAACCATATACGGTATGCTTTAAGAAATTATCCAACTTTCCTTTTTAGTAGAATTGAGGGTACGATTGGAAAGGAAAAACACCCGTGTAATTTGTTGTCCTTCTCACTTTAAAAGTTTTCAAGTTGGACTTGGCTTAGATTTCTAAACATAATAGGGATTTATCTCAGTAGAGCCCTAATTTATATGATAACCTCCTAATTAATTTTAATTTATGTAACATTTATATGATTAATAAACAATTATTTATTAATTAACTAATCACTATTAAAGTCTTTAAAACCTTTAATTAATAAATAAAAATTAAATAGCTTAAATTAAAATTAGAATCCATTTTTTTTAATACAAAGACTTTAGAGTAAATACCATCAATGGCCACTCAACTATTGGCAAATTTTATCAATAGTCACTGAACTTTATTTTGTTACAATTTAACCATTAAACTTTTAAAAAGTACTGTCCATGGCCACTCCGTTAAATCTCACCGTTAGTTTCTGACGGAATCAATATCACGTGATTTTCATGTGCATGGAAGGGGCATTTAAGTCTTTTTCATTTTCTTTTTCTTTTCTTTCTTCTTCTTCTTCCATTTTCTCCTCCTTTTTCTTCTTCGATTTTTTTCTTCTTCTCTGAAATTCTCCTTCCCCTTTCTCCTTCCCCTTTCTTCTTCTTCCCCTTTCTCCTCCAAATTTCTTCTTCTTCTTCTTATTCTCTTTTCTGCGAATTTCTTCCCCTTACTCCTCCTCATTCTTCTACTCCAAATTTCTTCTTCTTCTTCTTGTTCTTCTTCTTCTCCGAATTCTCCGAATTTCTTCTCCTTCTTCTCTGATTTTATTCTTCTCTTTTTTCCAAATTTCAATTTCCTCCGAATTTCTTCCCCTCCGAAACTTCTCTGAATTTCGACTTCCTCCGAATTCTTTAATGTTTTTTTTTTGCTAAATTGAATTAATTTGGTGGGTTTTCATTCTTGAGTTGTTTGTTTGGTGGAGCTATAATATAAACTCTTGTAGGTTGGATTTTTAAAAAAGAAGAAATTTGTGTTTGACGAAGAAGAAATTCCCCTTCCATTGCACATGAAAAGAAGAAGAAATTCGTCTGAGAAGAAAGATAAGGAGAAAGGGGAAGAAGAAAGAAAAGGAAAAAAGAAAATGAAAAAGACTTAAATGCCCCTTCCATGCACATGAAAATCACGTGATATTGATTCCGTCAAAAACTAACGGTGAGATTTAACGGAGTGGCCATGAGCATTACTGTGAGAATCCGCGTTCTCGACGCCCGGGGGTCCCCGTGGGCGGCGATTCCGTTTGTTGCTTTGGAAATCGGTTTTGAAAAGAATAAGAGTCGCCAGTTTATTTTACTAAACAAACAAAAGGTTTGTGTAAAAGAGACGTATTTATGGACTAAATATCCTCTTATACACAATATATGCGAAACCAGTTGATTCGAAGGTTCGGGAATTAAGTTACGAATCGGGAAGGTGTTAGGCACCCAATTCGCCCTTTCAGTCTCTTGAGTAGGATATGTGTGTGTTATAATTCAGTTCTTGCATGCTATTGCTATTACTTTACAGCTTTTTGTGCTTGCCTTAGAAATTGAGATTTTGGGGTTGGGATGAAAACGATGTGTTTCCTAGTTCGCCCATGATTTTGAAAATAAGTGTGTGTGTGTGTGATTTGAAAAAGAGAGTTTGATAATAATAGATCCAATGAAACAAGTGATTTTGTAAAGCATTGGGCTTTTCGAAAACTGATTCAATGTGGAATCTTATACTCGATATGATATGAGACGAGTTGACCGATCGTATACCAAAGTCTATTGATTTAACCGGTATAGATGGCAGTAGTGCTCTCATAATCGAGTATTTATCACATACACACCGCAATCTATGAGTTAGATTGGATATGTAGCGATTATCGATTCCTTCGTATAACAATACCACTAATCCGGACTTTTGAAATAATAAGAAAGTAGTAATACTATTTTAGAATTGGATTAGAGTTTATTATACACCTTTAGTTTTGAAAATAATTTGAAAAAGGGTTTTGAAAAGCTATCGAGTGATAAATATTATGCAGACAAAAATCTAAATTATAAAACTGACGAATAAATAAAAGAAGAGAGAGAAAATTATACCTGAGCCTCATTAGAGGGAGAGAATAAGGATCTCTTGGTGTGTACCAAAAAATCCCCTTGATTGTTGATTAAAAATAATGAATGGAGGGGGGGGGGTCTATTTATAGTTGTCAAAATACTTGGAGAGCAAGAAAAAAGATTGCAACTAGGACTCTTGGAAATTATCGCGAAGCCTTCCCACCGTTGGATCATCCTGATTTTTGGATATGTGTTGTAAATAGGAATCTTCTAGATCGTGTACAAATTTCAGGTCGATCAGAAATTGGGAAGGTCTCATTTCGTTCTGATTGGTAAGAAGAGTTTGTGTTCACGTAGGAAAGGTACTTGTTGTAGATAAGGTCCCTTGTTTGCACGACAAGTTGGGTTCTAACCGTTGGATCATGCTGAATTTTGGATATGTATTGCCAATATAAGTCTTCTAGACCCTGTAAACAATTGGAGGCGATCGGAGTTCGGGAAGGACTTGGTCTCCTTGGCTTGGTACAAAGAGTTTGTTCCCGCGTAGGAAACGTACTTGCGTACAACAATCTCGACAATTGAACTTCCAACCATTGGATTATGCTGATTTTTTGATATGTTTTCCCTCCAAATGTTTTCTAACTTGTGTCCAAATTTGAGGTCGATCAGTATTCGGGAAGGCCACTATTTATTTTAATTTGCTACGAAGGACATTTCAACTAGAATTGCACGATAGACAAATTGATTCTTGATGATCCCATGTCCGACAAAGCTGAATTTTGAATATGTTCTTCCGAACAATAAGGCCTATCCACTTACCAAACTTCAAACCATTTTAACTTCGAGAAGACCTCCATTTGACCACCCGAATCTAACTCATGATTTTCTGAATTTTTGGAGATCCGACTGTCGGATTGAGCTGATTTTTGAGTATGCTACTCTTCATGATAATTTCTAACAACTCTCGAAGTTTGAGGATGATCCAAAATGCACAACTCTCCTTTCACAAGTTTTCAGGAGTTTCGACGGTTTTCGATTCCGGCAACTTTTGATAATTCCGTAATTTCTCATCCTTTTGGCTTTCTTCTTTGACCTGTATCACATGTACATAGTTTTTGTGCATCCAAAAATTCTCGTGCATGCATGAGTGTTCATTTCTTTGAAAAATCAAATTTCTTGCGAGGGTCGCAAAATGAGGTGTTCACAGACCCTCTCGACCTGGGTTCTTTGTGAAGCAAAGAAACCAGGACGATAACGAGAATGCATTATTTTACGGCACTCACATGAATCACAGATGATATTTTGAAAACAATGCAATGCAAATGATGCCACGTATGCTGCTTATCTCTCTTCTTGGGATGGATGGGCGATTCATGTGTCTTACTGTGATGTGTGATCCACGTAGAGGAGTGAGCCCCTGCCTTAACAGGATTTGGGAACTGTGTAGAGGGTGAGCTCCTGCCTTAACGAATTTGGGAACCGTGTAGAGGGTGAGCCCTGCCTTAACAGGATTGGGAACTGTGTAGAGGGTGAGCCCCTGCTTTAACGGGATTTGAAACAGTGTAGAGGGTGAGCCCCTGTCTTAACGGATTTTGGAAACCGTGTAAAGGGTGAGCCCCTGCCTTAACGGGATTTGGGAACCGTGTAGAGGGTGAGACCATGCCTTAACGGAATTGGGAACCATGTAGAGGGTGAGCCCATGCCTTAACGAGATTAGGAACCGTGTAGAGGGTGAGCCCCTGCCTTAACGGGATTTGGGAACCGTGTAGAGGGTGAGCCCCTGCCTTAACGGGATTGGAAACCGTGTAGAGGGTGAGCCCCTGCCTTAACGGGATTTGAGAACCGTGTAGAGGGTGAGCCCCTGCCTTAACGAGATTTGGAAAATCGTGTAGAGGGTGAGCCCCTGCCTTAACGAGATTTGGGAAACCGTGTAGAGGGTGAGACCCTACCTTAACGGGATTTAGGAAACCGTGTAGAGGGTGAGCCCCTGCCCTAACGGGATTTGGGAACCGTGTAGAGGGTGAGCCCCTGCCTTAACGGGATTTGGGAACCGTGTAGAGGGTGAGCCCCTGCCCTAATGGGATTTGGGAACCGTGTAGAGGGTGAGCCCCTGCTTTAACGGGATTAGGAACCGTGTAGACGGTGAGCCCCTGCCTTAACGGGATTGGGAACTGTGTAGAGGGTGAGCCCCTGCCATAACGGGATTGGGAACCGTGTAGAGGGTGAGCCCTTGCTTTAACGGGTTTGTGAACCTTGCTTCTGAACCGTGTAGAGGGTGAGACCCTGCTTTAACGGACTTGTGAACCGTGTAGAGGGTGAGCCCCTACTTTAACAGACTTGTGAACCGTGCTTGTGAACCGTGTAGAGGGTGAGCCCCTGCTTTAACGGACTTGTGAATCATGCTTGTGAACCATGTAGAGGGTGAGCCCCTACTTTAACGGACTTGTGAACCGTGTAGAGGGTGAGCCCCTGCTTTAACGGACTGTGTGAACCGTGTAGAGGGTGAACCCCTACTTTAACGGACTTGTGAACCGTGTAAAGGGTGAGCCCCTACTTTAACGGACTGTGTGAGATTGTTCTGTCAGTGATTCTATTATGGTGCATGTTTACTGAGGATATGATGATTGATTGTATGCTGCCTAAGAATTGATGGTATGATGATTGATGGCCTGCTGGGGAGATGAAAATTCCTACTGGTTAGGATAAAGGCTGAGAGTTGATGATCTGCTGAAGATATGAGAACTCCCACTAGCATGGATAATGGTTGATGTGCGGGTTAATGATCTGCTATGGAAATAAGAATTCCTACTGGCTAGGATAATGGCTGAGGGTTGATGCTGAGGAGGTGAGAGTCTCTGAGAAGACATAGAGAAAGAGTTCCGGTGTGATTTTTTTATTTTTTATTTTTTTATTTTTTTGAAAAGAAGTACTTTTGGCTGGCCTCTTTCTTCTTGAGAAATGATCGAATTACGTTCTCTCTGTTCTTGAACCTCGTGTATGAATCTTGGACTTTGCCTCTTACTCAACTTTTGTGGCATTTTTTTTTTCTTGTCACTAGGGTGCGATTCTGCTTATTGTTTCCTTACTTCGCGAGAGAAGAATTTTTTGTGCCTGCATCATTTTCTGTTTTTCGATGCCCTTATTCCTCCTTGATTGATTGAAAGCTTTTTAATGCAGCTTTTTTTTTTGCAAGGTCAGCAGCCTTCCTCACCCAAGCCGTAGCCCTGGGCTTTTTAGCCTAGCTGTCACTCTTGGTGTGGCTCTCGCTGCCATCCTTTTTCCTTTTCTGTTTTTTCAATATTCTTTTCTTTTGGCACTGTGGGATTTATCCTCTTTTATACTCTTTCAATTTTTTCTTGTACCCACTTTGTTTTCTCTCACTTTGTCAAGTTTTTTAAGCATCATCGTCCTTGCGATTTTGAGAATGTTTACTTTGAAAGTTCGCATTTGACATCGTCGTGCTGTGTTTGTGATTTTCGGTCCGAGAACCTTTGGGAGCGTATCTTGAAAACTTCTTGGGCGATGAGAAGCTAAGCCAAAAGTCTTTTTTTGTGGGGGCTTGTTCCCTGTGTTTTTTTACGAAATTTTCTCATTCCAGTCTTTCTCTCTATCCTTCTCTGATATCCTCTCAAATGGGGCTTTTTGGTTTTGGAGAAGGCTTGAGTTTGCTTGTAGGAAGGGCTTTAGTATGTGCCTGTGGAAAGGGTTTGGGTTGGCCCCTATAAAAGGCTTTGGATTGGCCTGTGGAAAGGGCTTTGGATCGAGCCTGTAGGAAAGGCTTTGGAATGGTGCCTGTAGGAAAGGTCTTGGATTAGATTGGTGCCTGTAGGAAGGGCTTTAGTATATGCCTGTGGAAAGGTTTGGGTTGGCGCCTGTAAAAGGGTCTTGGATTGGTGCCTATAGAAAGTGCTTGGGATTTGATATGCCTGTACAAAGGGCTTGTGAAGTGATTCGCCTCTCTGGGAGACTTTGTGAAGTGATTCGCCTATCTAGGATGGCTTGTGAAGTGATTTGACTCTCTGTGAAGGCTTATGAAGTGACTTGCCTCTCTAAGAAGGCTTGTGAAGTGATTTGACTTTCTGGGAGGGCTTATGAAGTGACTTGCCTCTTTGGGAAATTATGTGATCTTATCATGACGATCTGGTTGGTGATGGTGATGGTGGTGTGACTAATCATCGAAGTATATACCAGGATGCGGTGGTGAAGCCTGTTTGGTAGGCCATGAAGCTTAGTACCTATGTATTCTTAGACTGGTGTGCGGTACACTTATGCAAGTGTTCATGTGTGTGCACTATGCAAATGCTTATGACATGCTTCCCTACATTTCGCGTATTCGTATACTTCTTAAATCATCGCACCAACATTTTAAAAACTTGGTTTTGAAAAGGTTTCGAATCTTTAGTTGCCTGATTTATGGAGTATGTTACGTTACTTGAAATTACCTAAATGCAGATGCATGCATGCAAGACCGACAATTTTTTGAGAACATAGCAACAATGAAAAGACAAATATTGATTTTCGGTCAATCAGTGAGTGAATGTAAGGTGATAAGAGAAATGGAGTGCTGCCGACTTGAGATTCTGCTGATCTTGCGTCATGCTTCCATCTTTAACAAGTTGCTATCTTCTTCGAGTCCGTGTGCGTTACTGCTTTTTGCTCTTACCCTCAATCTCAGGAGGCTTACAGATATTCTTCAGAGGTAGAATTTTTGATTCTGCTGATATGACGACCATGGGGTTGTGATGGTGTGGGTTAAGCCACCCTCAGCGCAAATGATAAGTGAAAAGGGTAGTCTTAGGGGAGTTGTTTGGGCCTTTTTGTCGATACCTTCAGTGCATGTACCCTTTGCACCCTCAGTGTATGCGAACGGCGATGGCGAGGCTGTTCGGGTCTTCTTATCGATACCCTCAGTAGATGTACCCTCGGCACCCTCAATATGTGCGAACGATGATGGTGAGGCTAATCTTCGAGGAGCTATTATGATCTGCATCAAAGACGGCTTGAGGATTATGGTTTTGAAGGGATTGGTTATGTTTAGGGTTCAACCAGGCATTTTCGGGATCTTGCGGCGGTGGTACAATGATTTTGGCAAGGGCGCATGAAGTTGGTGGTTGATGTTGATATGAACTAGGAGGCGAATGTTCGGTGGAGCTACTGGGTCTCGAGTTTGGTTGCCTTCAGTTGGGTATGGATTTGGATTGAATTGGTTTGGTTCAGCAAGTATTCTGACAGCGATTAGGGCTCAGGATGGGCTTGGGTGGCCACTTGGTGATCTTTCATGATGGCTATAAACTCGATCAGATCATGGATTAGATGATAGAGGTGTTCAAAGGTTAATGTGCCACCCTCGGTTTGTGGGAGAACGGGACCAGGCGGCGGACCCGCTGCATGAGAAGTTTCACCGTAATTACCCTCAGTATTGTCGACCCCGATTTGATGAAGTAGTAGCTCGGTGTTGCAATGAGGAGGCATGATCGGTAGTGAATCTGATCTCGTGAGTCGTCTAGTTTGCCAGCAGTAGATAATTGGAGTGTGGTGTAGAATGAAGAGAAAAAAGTCGGGGATTTGACCGAAAAATCAATATTTTGCCATGGGTTGCATAATTCTCGAAAAACTATGACTCGACAGAAAAATAAAATCGAAAACCACTTTTTGGTGATTAGCGAAAACAGACCGACGGCAACAACTTGAGAGCCCCGTGGATATGTTTAGGGTAAGAATATGAATTCTCGGGGTGCCCTTATAACCTTCCGATTTTAAAAATTAATTTTCGAAAAATTCATTTTGGAAAATGACTCGATTTTTTAGAAATATTTTAAAAAATATTTTTTTAAAAATCGAGAAGTTCTCTCCTCTTAGAGTTGTTTTTCATGGAAATAGTGACAGGGAAATTCTCACTAACGGGTTTTAGTAAGGGATTTCTACGAACGGGGTTGGACAGCCTCCGGCCGTACTTGCCAAACCAAGAGTTGGTATGTATAACAAGGCCTTTTGTTCACTAATCTCACGATCGACGGTCAAGAAAACATGCAGAAATTCGTGTGTACTAGGCTGACGCATCCTATATGCAAGTGTGGTTGAAAGGGGTAAGGTTTAAGGCTCCCTCCTATTTGGCTAGGTCTTGCTATATATCCCAAGGGCGAGTACGTGCAAGCACCTTTTGATATACATTCTGGGTACGTGAGTGTTCTCGTCACTCGATATACCTCGGTTTGGTACTTAGCCAAGGAGAGTGGTCCCATGCGCTTTTGGCTAGTGTAGACCCGCAAGTCCACGGCCTAGTCACGACTTTGGTCCCGAAGTTAATAGGGTAAATTCACACTCGCGATAATGCATGATGATAGTGGGTGCGTGCAAAATAACAATTATGGAGGTATATTATGATAAGCGCTTTAGGGTTTGTTTGAGTACTTTCAATTTTTATTTATGAAAAAGATTTTCCTCAAAAAATTATTACAAACAAAAAGGGAATCAAGGTATCCACCTAAATCGCATCTATGTTATCCTAAAACTAAGGCTGAAAACGAAAGCATGCAAACAAAAATAATTATCCACACATATTCTACTCTTGTTTAGAGTCTAATCTTCTTACCTCCCCAGCAGAGTCGCCACAGTGAGAACCCGCGTTCTCGACGCCCGGGGGTCCCCGTGGGCGGCGATTCCGTTTGTTGCTTTGGAAATCGGTTTTGAAAAGAATAAGAGTCGTCAGTTTGTTTTACTAAACAAACAAAAGGTTTGTGTAAAAGAGACGTATTTATGGACTAAATATCCTCTTATACACAATATATGCGAAACCAGTTGATTCGAAGGTTCGAGGATTAAGTTACGAATCGGGAAGGTGTTAGGCACCCAATTCGCCCTTTCGGTCTCTTGAGTAGGACATGCGTGTGTTATAATTCAGTTCTTGCATGCTATTGCTATCACTTTACAGCTTTTTGTGCTTGCCTTAGAAATCGGGATTTTGGGGTTGGGATGAAAACGATGTGTTTCCTAGTTCGCCCATGATTTTAAAAATAAGTGTGTGTGTGTGTGTGTGATTTGAAAAAGAGAGTTTGATAATAATAGATGCAATGAAATAAGTGATTTTGTAAAGCATTGGGCTTTTCGAAAACTGATTCAATGTGGAATCTTATACTCGATATGATATGAGACGAGTTGACCGATCGTATACCAAAGTCTATTGATTAAACCGGCATAGATGGCAGTAGTGCTCTCATAATCGAGTATTTATCACATACACACCGCAATCTATGAGTTAGATTGGATATGTAGCGATTATCGATCCCTTCGTATAACAATACCAATAATCCAGACTTTTGAAATAATAAGAAAGTAGTAATATTATTTTAGAATTGGATTAGGGTTTATTATACACCTTTAGTTTTGAAAACAATTTGAAAAAGGGTTTTGAAAAGCTATCGAGTGATAAATATTATGCAGACAAGAATCTAAATTATAAAACTGACGAATAAATAAAAGAAGAGAGAGAAAATTATACCTGAGCCTCCTTAGAGGGAGAAAATAAGGATCTCTTGGTGTGTACCACAAAATCCCCTTGATTGTTGATTGAAAATAATGAATGGAGGGGGGGTCTATTTATAGTTGTCAAAATACTTGGAGAGCAAGAAAAGAGATTGCAACTAGGACTCTTGGAAATTATCGCGAAGCCTTCCCACCGTTGGATCATCCTGATTTTTGGATATGTGTTGTAAATAGGAATCTTCTAGATCATGTAAAAATTTCAGGTCGATCAGAAATTGGGAAGGTCTCATTTCGTTCTGATTGGTAAGAAGAGTTTGTGTTCGCGTAGGAAAGGTACTTGTTGTAGACAAGGTCCCTTTTTTGCACGACAAGTTGGGTTCTAACCGTTGGATCATGCTTAATTTTGGATATGTATTTCCATTATAAGTCTTCTAGACCGTGTAAAAAATTGGAGGCGATCGGAGTTCGGGAAGGACTCGGTCTCCTTGGCTTGGTACAAAGAGTTTGTTCCCGCGTAGGAAACGTACTTGCGTACAACAATCTCGACAATTAAACTTCCAACCGTTGGATTATACTGATTTTTTGATATGTTTTCCCTCCAAATGTTTTCTAACTTGTGTACAAATTTGAGGTCGATCAGTATTCGGGAAGGCCACTATTTATTTTAATTTGCTACGAAGGACATTTCAACTAGAATTGCATGATAGACAAATTGATTCTTGATGATCCCATGTCCGAGAAAGCTGAATTTTGAATATGTTCTTCCCCACAATAAGGTCTATCCCCTTACCAAACTTCAAACCATTTTAACTTCGAGAAGACCTCCATTTGACCACCCGAATCTAACTCATGATTTTCTAAATTTTTGGAGATCCGACTGTCGGATTGAGCTGATTTTCGAGTATGCTACTCCTCATGGTAATTTCTAACAACTCTCGAAGTTTGAGGATGATCCAAAATGTACAACTCTCCTTTCGCAAGTTTTCAGGAGTTTCGACGGTTTTCGATTCTGGCAACTTTTGATAATTCCGTAACTCCTCATCCTTTTGGCTTTCTTCTTTGACCTGTATCACATGTACATAGTTTTTTTGCATCCAAAAATGCTCGTGCATGCATGCGTGTTCATTTCTTTGAAAAATCTGAATTCTTGCGGGGGTCGCAAAATGAGGTGTTTACAAGTACTTTTTAAAAGTTTAATGGTTCAATTGTAACAAAATGAAGTTCAGTGACTATTGATAAAATTTGTCAATAGTTGAGTGGCCATTGATGGTATTTACTCAAGACTTTATTACTAAAATGATTTCTTTAGTTATATTTTTTTCGTACCTTATTCAATTATTAGGCATATATAAGTAGTTTTTACCATCAATATTAATTATTTATTAATATTTTAACATTTAGTTATATTAAATTCAATGTAAGTTTCAATTGCTCAAAATTATATATACTTTTTAAAAATTATTTATATTTTTCTTATTATAAATAGTGTTAGTGCTAAAAACTGGAAGGGTATTTTAAATTACACAGTCAAATGACCGGATTAAATGATTGATACAATATATGCATCAAAACGAACAAAGACAAAGATGTATAGAGGAGGTTGGCCCCGTATGAAGATACGAGTTAATCCTCCTCTGTAGAATAGAGCTAGGTGCTCAGTTTGTTTTATATTGATGATGAACAAACAACCATTACAAACTCACAAAAGTCTCTCCTACTATTCCATCCTCACAAGGTTATAATAAAAGCGTGCTCGAGTTACACAAGTTCCGGCTTCTCTGTTCTAGGAGCTTTATTGAGTGCTCAGAGCTACTATTTATCTCTTGTCTTTTTACTATTGAATGCTGAATTTTCTCTTGTTCTTGGTTTTTGCTTGGTTAATCGAACTTGGTTATTGAAAGAAGTAAATGCTTTTTGTATATATATGATTGGAGGAAACGTGTGGCCAGAACTCCCAGAGCAGGTCTAGAGCCATGCTTCGACCATTACCAGCTCTGACCTTACTTCTTCATGAATTTTGGTGCATTAAATGGAGTTAGTATGCATTTAATAAATGTGAGGAATGTTCTATGCTTTCTGCAAGGCAGGTGGCGGTCGTCCATGCTATTTGCCAGTTACTCTGTCAAAGTGATTGGGTAAAGGAGCTCCAAAACTCGTCGAAAGAGCTCTGATCTCTAAATCCCATGCTTTAAGGTGAGGAATTGATCCCTAAGGAGATATCCAATTGCTGATGAGCTTCACCTTCCCTATTGTACCTGAGATAGAGCTCATCTCGCTGCATTGGGACAGGTTGTTGATGTGAAGAGCCACGTGTCAGCTCGTGGTTTGTTGGATGAATTAGATTATTAATTTATACCATAAATTGCCCCTTATCCTTTTCATTTATCTCAGAAGATCTGATTGGGGAGGATATGCTTCAAGCTGGGAACGAACGAAAGCCTGAGCTCTGGGACTCGAGCTGTCTCGAGCTCGATTTCTCTTTGGGAAAATGACACCGATGATTTCGTATACGCGGTGCTGACTTTATGTTGATCCCCTTTATTCCCTTAACCTACCATTTAGAGCTCATCGCGAATACGTTACCATTTGAAGATATTATGTCCCATTAGGTTCAAATTTTTAGGAAAACGTGTGTACGTGCGGTAGTGGGTCTATGAGTGGACAGCTAAGGCAGTTGAAATGACAATTAACTTCTCCAACACACCTTATATAAGCCCTTTTGCCTTAGTAGAATTTTAATTTCGTTTTTCTTAAACCCTAAATACCTTACAGTTCGTTTGGATTGAAAAAGAGGGACAGAAAGGAAATAATTAATTAGGAGGGGAAGGAATGGAATAGAATGGAAAGAAATGAGTTTAATTTTATTATTGTTTGGATAGTTAAGAATGAAAAAGAATGGAATAAAAATAAATCTTGTTTGGATAGAAAGAATAAAAGAAAGGAAAGTAATATGGTTTTATATATTATTAATAAATTTGAGTTAAAGTTGTAAAAACGTGAAAAAATCATTAAAATCTTTTCCTTTCCCTCCCAATCCTCTCAATATTGAAAGGAAACAAAATAAAGGAATAGAGGGGATTTGCATTCCCTCTCAATCCCTCCGTTTCCTCTCCACTCCTTCTTATAAATCTATCTAAACGAGTAAAATGCAATCCTTCCTCCCCTTCTCCTTTCCTTTCATTCCCATTCCCTCAATCCAAACGAACCGTTAGAGCCCAGGAATCCCAACTCGCTATCTGTTCTTGCTAATATGGCATCCAGACCACCTTTAGATCACTCTTTTAGGAGATCTTCGAACGTTCCTCTGAAGAATTTCATTGAATTCATCCTATATTTCGCTCATTCCACTTCTCTGCACACCCTAGCTCTCCTTATGGACCATTTTACAGAGCACTGTTAGAATTTAGAAATCACCACCCAAAGGGAGACTGGCTCTTCCTCAGCCGTGGTCTAGAGCGTTGCCTCAGCCCCTCAAGCCCCACCATCTGTCAACACCATCAGTATATTAAATAGTGACCTGAAAGATGTCACCATTTTCCTCCCTCCAACCTTAGAAAACACTGAGAATGCCATTGGGGCGTACACCAAATACTTGAGCACTTTGTCTGTCTTCTTATCCCTTCCACGTTCTTAACGCCGGACATTCCTATATTTAGGAACATATACCAGATCCCTGATAGGGTGAGAATGAAAGCTCTTGGTCCCGATGAGAGGGCTTCCTATTTCTTGCCCTAAGATGTGTGTTTTTATGAATCCATTTTTGAACACGGACTTCGCTTTCCGATGGACGACCACCTAAGAGAGCTTCTGGCCGCCTTTGACCTTGCACCAGTACAAGTCCCCCCAAATATATGGACCTGTCTGATTGGGTCCATTCTGATCTTCAGGGCTATATCTGCATGGAGCCATGAGATCTCGATCAACGAGTTCTTAACTTTATTCCAATGCAAGGATAGTGGGGTTAGGAATAAAGGAACACTTAGTTACTCTTCCAGGATGGGTGCTCCTAAGCTCATCCACGACATCCTCAGCAGCATATCCAATTGGAAAAAGGAGATTCTTCTTTGTGTTTGGCTCCAACTGGGAGCACGAGCCAAGATGCCCCAACGTAATTGACCTCAAGGCTTAGTTCACTGATTCTGCTCCCATTCGTAAGTGCTCGAGCTCTCGTTTCTTTTATTTCACTTTCTTTTATATACCTTGTTTAAGCTGTCTGTCATTTTGTTCTGGTGTTTGTAGAAAGAAGGTCCGCCATTGTATCTGACGAATGGACGGTTCTCAGTGAATAATTATGCAGCTCACACCTTTCCAGAAATGCTATAGCGCTTCTTTTTGGGGCCTAGGCCCAGCAATATGGATTCTGTCATCCAAACTATGGCAGAGCTCGATCTCAACAGGCTTTTATGGCGCTGGCCGACACATTCCGATCTACCACCGCTACCAAAGCTTCTAAGGAGGGATCCACCGTCCTCTCAGCGGTTGAGGAGACAGAGGAGGATAAAGAGGTATGAGGACTTCAAAGGACGAATTCCAAGCAACCAATTGGTGTCTTTGCCAAGGGTGCCCCCATGGACATCACCCCTTTGCAACAAATTCCATTTTCTCCCATTCGAGTAAGTTTTCCTCTATTCTTGAGTTATTTTATCGTTTTTATATAGCTCTTTTCAGTTGTCCTGGCACGTTTTATTCTGTTTATTGCAGATATACCTCTGGCAATCAACCCTGATAGGGTGATTAAGAGAAAAAGAACTCTTCATCGAGGTCTTCTTGCTGTCAAGAAGTCTAAGGCCATTAAAAATGTCTATATCCCTGTTTTCATCCCTCCACACAAGAAGATATGCTGCCAGCCTTTGACCAAGGTGTGGAGGAGGAAGGAGGTGTCAGCTTGTTTGTGGAGCTGATGACTGGTCCCCTCACCGCTTTCCAACCTCTAAGCCTGCAAGAAATAGGGTTAAAGAGGGTCGAGGAGCTCCAAGACGAAGATATCATCATCCTTTTGCCAGGCAGGACCTCTCCTATCAGGAGAGCTTACAAGCAGGTGGTCTCTGATGAGAAGGACGTGTAAGATCTTGATCCTATTGAAGCTCAAAAGCAATCCGCCTTTGGAGACACCTCCAGCTCCGCTACCCCCAGGACTATTGGAGATAGATCGAAATTCTTCATTCCTGGGCTAACCTTGCCCCATTTGGGTGAAGGCATGCTCCAGAACGCAAGGGAGGTACGAGTATGACTATCATATGAGTCGGGTAATGTTTCTGCTCCATTTTCTCTACTGTAGTTTCTACCTCATCCCTCGAGCTCTTAATAATATCATGTTCTTTTTTAGGCCATTTCTCTCTTTTATTCCACACTTCACATAGCTAAGGAGAGAACTGGTTACTGGCCTCTTTCTGCTGAGCTGGAGAAGTGTAAAAAGAACCTCCATGAGCTCCAAAGTGATTTTAATGGGGTGTCGATTAGAGTTGATGTGGCGAAAAAAGAGTCTGCAAGCCTGAGGGTCGCTCTGGAGGAAGCATAAAAGGCCATTGAGCTCTAGCGCAAGAGGAGAGAGGAGGCCCAAAAACTCATGAAGCTCGAGCAGGATGGAAGAAAGGAGGCCAGCAATAATATTAGGGAGCTTTAGACTGAACTGGCAGCCAAGAAGGAAGAGCTCTCCGCTGTCTTCCAATAACATGAGGCCAAGAAGAATCAGGTCTCAGAGTTGAAGCATAAGGCTAAGGACCTTAAAGACTCCATGCCTGCAGTCGAACTCCAAGCTGTGGAGAACTTCTAAGCCTAAGAGGCACCGTTAGCCAAAATCAACAACACATATGTGGCTGATTTCTTCAAATGCCAGGAGCTCGCCTTACAGCAACCTGGCAACCTTATGGGTCTCGAGTTTCTTTCCGATGTAGGTGTAACTCCAGAGCTTGAGGCCAAGATTCTAGAGAAGAGAAGAGATGTTCTGGCCATCCTTCTGCTAATCAGGGAAGATGAGCCCGACTTGCTAGAGAAGTGGGATACTAAGAAAACCTCTCCTTCTAGAGGTGGCGATGAGTAATAGTTATAGGATTTCCTGCTTTCTTTCTTTTTTGTAATAGAAGCTCTAGGATCTCTATAATGGTTCTCCTTATAAATGAAATAAACAAGTTTGCTTTGAAAAGTGTGTTGCCTGTTACTTTGTCTTAATTCTTGTCTTTTTCTTTTGTCTAAGTTGTTATGTGAGATATAATGAGCTCTGTTGATACTTTAATGCCCCTTCAGCTTAGAAAAAAGTGAAGCTAAATTAAGCAGGATAAACAAATGGAGATTTTGTCACTTTGGTTAAGCTTTTAAGAGTCATGCGCCCTAGGCTTTAAGCGAAGTGTACTAAGAGCTCTCAGATGTCATTTGGATTCCTCAGTATGTAAATGTGCTCATTGAGCTATCAATTACTACACCGACCTCTTTAGAAAATGAATTTATTCAGTTCTCAACAGGCCTATGTTGGGTAAAAAATACATGATTCTAGAGAGTTTTTTTAGAGAAAAAATATACAAACGTTAGAATCAATTTTTGAAAATTTTAAAACACTACTTGGGTTTTATTTACATGCCATATGAGATCCTATTGTTTTTTAATTTTAAGAATTAAGATTCCAAACGTTCATGGTCCTGCAGTAATGTCTTCGGTTGTAATTGGAGACAGGTGTGAGCGAAGTGGCTAATGCGTGATAAGGGAGATCGCAGGCGGGAGTGAAAGATTGTGATTGTTGGAAAAAATGGTTTTAAAGTAACATTTTTTAGCCATTTTGAGGGTAATTTTAGATGGGTTTTCACACTCGGTTGTGAAAGAAAATTATAGATTCGTGTTCTCCTCCGTGAGTACATCGAGATCGTGTATTTGTGTGCTCAAAACGGATTTGGGGTGAATGAGAAATTGTCACCCAAAATGAGCTACTTGAGATGGAAAATAAAAAGGGAAATGTTAGTCCCACATTGGAACTTTGGAAAAACTTTTATGAGTTTATAAAGGATAACCTTTGACTAGCTCATAAGCTTTTAAGAAATATAAGGCTCTCTCTCGCGCAACCAGGCGCAGGGGGGTGCAAATCACGGATCAAATTTGGCTTGACACAAGCTTGGCTTGTGTGCACCCGCACCTGCGGACACAAATGTCGCTCCGAAAATGGCCAGCCGTGCGGGGTCATGTTTTGCACTTAGAGTTTTCCAGTTCACTTATTTTCCTTAATGTCACCCATTTTAATTACTCTTTATTAAGAGATTTAATTTGAATTCAAATTATTTAAATAAAAAAACGTTTAAAATAATTTATATTAATCATAAAAAACGGTTTGATTAATTGTAACAATTAACACTAAAAAACCGTTTTGATTAATAACAAATTAATTCTAAATCTCCTCCCCCTTATATAAATTGGAGGCCTTGGAGACCTCATTCCACACATCTCAACACACACATCTCTCTCATGAAGTCCTCTCTCCTTCTCTCTAGACTAGTCTTGTTTGGTGGTGACAAAGTTCAAACACAATTTAAGTTCGTTTAACGAGTGACACCAAATGCTAAAGGTAGACACTCTTTACCGTTTCATCCTGGGAGACAAACATCATAACAAACCTCATAAGCACCGTGGGAGGCGGCGTAATTGTTTTAAGGAAATCGTGTGATACACGAGACTCGGTTTTATTTTTGGTTTAAATTGTTAATTTCCACATTTTTGGCTAACAATCTTAAAACAATTATTCGTTTATTTCGGAATTAACAATTTTTTTTAGTTCAACAGATTCGAAGGGAGGGTAAAAATTGAAAAATATATTTTTTTGTTTTTTAATTTCTGGAAAAAAAACAGTTTTTTGAAAAACAATTTTTTTTTCAATTTCTAGAAAAAATAGTTTTTGTTTTCTAATTTCTGGAAAAACAGTTTTTGTTTTTCAATTTCGGAAAAAACAGTTTTTTGGTTTTTTAATTTCTGGAAAAAAAAAACAGTTTTTGAAAAACAGTTTTGGTTTTCCCATTTTCTGGAAAAATAGTTTTTTTTTGGTTTTTTAATTTCTGGAAAAAACTGTTTTGGTATACATTTTTGGAAAAAAAACAATATTTTGAAAAACAGTTTTTGTTTTTCAATTTTTGGTAAAACAATTTTTATTTTCCAATTTCTGGAAAAACAGTTTTTGTTTTTCAGTTTTTGGAAAAAACAGTTTGGAATACATTTCTGGAAAAACTGTTTGTAGGAAAACAGTTTTGGAATTATCATTTCTGGAAATTTGGAAAAAACGGTTTGGAAAAAAAAACAGTTTCTTAAAAACTGTTTTGTGGAAAAACAGTTTCGTGTTTTGTGTAAAAACAGTTTCTAAAAAACTATTTTGAAGGGAAAAAAAACTTTTTCTGAAATACTGTTTTGTGGAGAAACTGTTCGGAAAAACTGTTTTAAGGAAAAACATTTTTGTGTTTTGTGTAAAAACAGTTTCTGAAAAACTGTTTTGTGGAAAAACAGTTCCGGGGAAAGAATATATATATTCGGTGTACGATTCTAGTTAATTGGAACTTTGTGTTTCTAGAATTTGATATTTTTTTTGTACGTGCTTAATGTACAATGACCACTGATATTAATCTTTCGGCATGGTGACTGAGGTGAATTTGGTGGGTTCAAACCCAAAAGAATGGTGGATTGACACGGGTGCTACTCGTCATGTGTGCTTTGATAGAAGCTTGTTCTCTACGTTTTAACTTATTGAAAATGGGGAGAAAATGTATATGGGAAATTTGGCTACCTCTGAAATCAAGGGAGAAGGAAAAGTGGTTCTAAAGATGACGTCTGGGAAGGAGTTAACTTTGAACAATATGGTCTACGTACCCGAAGTCCGCAAGAACTTGGTGTCAGGTTCATTGCTAAATATTCATAGTTTTCAACTAGTGTTTGAGTCGGATAAGTTTGTTTTGTCTAAGGGATGAATGTATGTGGGGAAGGGATATATGAATGGTGGTTTATTTAAAATGAATGTTATGACTATTATTAAGAATAATAGTAAAGCTACTTCTTCTGCTTAAAGGGATATATGAATGGTGGTTTATTTAAATGAATGTAATGACTATTATTAAGAATAATAATAAAGCTACTTCTTCTGCTTATATGCTTGTATCTTCAAATTTGTGGCATGGTAGATTATGTCATGTTAATTATGATTCTTTACGAAAAATGATTAACTTAAATCATATACCTTCTTTTTAAGCTGATTCAAAACACAAATGTGGAAATTGTGTTGATGCAAAACAAACGAGATCATCATTTCCTAATGTTGAAAGAAATATTGGACCCCTTGATTTAATCCATAGCGATATATGTGATTTAAAAATGACACAAACAAGATGTGGAGCGGTTTCGTAGAAATCCTCAAAACAAACTGTGATTGTTAGATCCACTATGGAATCTGAATTTATTGCATTAGATAAATGTGGGGAAGATGCTGAATGGTTACACCACTTTCTAGAGGATATTCCGAGATGGTCTAAACATGTGCCTCCAATATGCATACACTCTGATAGTCAATCAGCTATTGGTAAGGCACAAAGCAATATGTATAATGGTAAGTCTAGACATATTCGTCGAAGACATAATACCATTAGACAACTACTCTCAACTAGAGTTATCTCACTTGACTTTGTAAAGTTAAAAGATAATATTACGGATCCGTTAACCAAATGGTTTAATAAAAAGTTAGTTGACTCAAGGGGAATGGGACTAAAGCCCATGAATAAATAAGTCGATACAATGGATACCCAACCTACGTGACTGGAGATCCCAAGATCTAGGTTCAAAAGGGACAACTAAATTGTAAAGGCTACGTTGGATCACTGTGGGGATTTTTCTCATGTCCATTCCTATGATGAAAGCAGTGATACCCGTAAGGAAAAGGATAAGCTAAGCTTTTAATGATTCTTATGTGTCGATAAATTCGAACGAAGTAATGCGGGTTACTTTTAATTAAGAAATCACCTATGTAAGAGAGAAGAAGGGCCGCTTCCAAGAGAATTGCTTAGGGCACAGTTGTTAGTAAACTCTTACAGAACCAGGTGCATGTTCATGGCCATAAAGAACATAATAGTGAGAATTAATATGTGTAAGGAAGACTCATGTATGAGATATGTCATCGTTTACACAAATGGCAGAACAGTTTAAGGACATCGCATCTACTGTTTCGTTAGTAAAGTAAACATATCTTCATAAGGGAAGGTTCAATGGGTAAAACCTACCTATCCTATGCAGGTTTCAACCGCCGAACTTTATCACCTTATCTTTCATTTCTTTGGTCACCAATTTTCATTCATATGGGGAATTGTTGGAAAAAATGGTTTTAAAGTAACATTTTTTAGCCATTTTGAGGGTAATTTTAAATGGGTTTTCACACTCGGTTGTGAAAGAAAATTATAGATTCGTGTTCTCCTCCGTGAGTACATCGAGATCGTGTATTTGTATGCTCAAAACGGATTTGGGGTGAATGAGAAATTGTCACCCAAAATGAGCTACTTGAGATGGAAAATAAAATGGGAAATGTTAGTCCCACATTGGAACTTTGGGAAAACTTTTATGAGTTTATAAAGGATAACATTTGACTAGCTCATAAGCTTATAAGAAATATAAGGCTCTCTTTCGCGCACCCAGGCGCAGGGGGGTACAAATCACGGATCAAATTTGGCTTCTGTGCGCCCGCACCTGCGGACACAAATGTCGCTCCGAAAATGGCCAGCCGCGCAGGGTCATGTTTTGCACTTAGAGTTTTCCAATTCATTTATTTTCCTTAATGTCACCCATTTTAATTACTCTTTATTAAGAGATTTAATTTGAATTCAAATTATTTAAATAAAAAAAACGTTTGAAATAATTTATATTAATCATAAAAAACGGTTTGATTAATTGTAACAATTAACACTAAAAAACTGTTTTGATTAATGACAAATTAATTCTAAATCTCCTCCCCCTTGTATAAATTGGAGGCCTTGGAGACCTCATTCCACACATCTCAACACACACATCTCTCTCACGAAATCCTCTCTCATTCTCTCTAGACTAGTCTTGTTTGGTGGTGATAAAGTTCAAACACAATTTAAGTTCGTTTAACGAGTGACACCAAGTGCTAAAGGTAGACACTCTTTACCGTTTCATCCTGGGAGACAAACGTCATAACAAACCTCATAAGCACCGTGGGAGGCGGCGTAATTGTTTTAAGGAGATCTTGTGATACACGAGACTCGGTTTTATTTTTTGTTTAAATTATTAATTTCCACATTTTTGGCTAACAGTGATCAAGTGCGTAGAAGGAGGCGACGGGTAAGCTGGAATAGCGGGAAGCGTTACGCCAAGCCAACAGCGGTTAGATTCTCCATTCAAGGAATTAACGGGATTGTTACGTAAATTGTCGAAAATCAATTTTTATTAGTTATCGAGTCTGTAATTCTGTTTTGATTATAGTGAAGCACTATTGGGTAGTCCCGAGGATTAGTCCAAATAGGGATACCTCGTAAATTTCTTGTATAGTGTGATTGATTTTTATGATTGCTTGATTGATTTAGTTGCTAGACAACACAACACAGGTTTCGACAATAAAATTGAGTAGATTTAGGGTTTTAATTCCGCCTATCAAATCTTAAATTACTTTTGAAAAAAATCCTAAAATCAACCTAGGCAATATGATCCCCTATTTTTTTCACAGCCTGAAGCAGAAGTACCTCGCTTTCAAGCTTGAGGACCTGTCCTGTTTAATGTAGGCCTTTTTGGACCTATTGTTGTTTCCAGAGTAAAATGAGCCCTTCTCAATCATGAAGATCTCGTTTTCGGGCACCTTTCCCTTGGATTTTTTGGGGGGGGGGGGGGCGGGGGGGGACCTCCTTCTTCTTGTCCATGTATTGTCAGAGCTACCCTCTCTGATAATAAACAGGTTATTATCAGTTAACATTTTATTATATGATTATATTTTAACATTATTTTTCTATTTAGTGAAATAAAAAATGAAATTTCATATCATATAATTCAATGAGATTTGTGTTTTCCCTAACAATAATAGTAAAAAAAAATCAATACTATTATGTAACAAGTCGGAGAAAAATCTTGCAGATGCAATTAGTAAAACTTTAACTTTGAACATCCATGTTTTTTTTTTGAAATATTTTTTGACATAATAATGGTAATTATTAACAATATATGAACACGAGCATTTAATTAGGTTCTTTTGAGTATTTCTTAAATGTCTTTTATATGGTATGCTAATTTTATTCTAGACTGTAGCTCGTTGTATCATTTGTTAATATATAGTGGCAGAACTAGGAATTCAATCAAGGAGGAAAAATTTAAATTACACAAAAATATAAATTTAAAGTCATAAAATTTTAACTTAAACATAATAGTATTCATACTACAAATTACTAATATTCTATGGAGAATTCAAAATATTATGCAATTAATCAATTATTCAACAAATAGACATAATATTATACAATTAATCAAGAAATGAACATAATATTGAGCAATCACTATCAAATCTTCAATTAATCTGACGCATACCTAATATTATACGATTAATCAATAATAGAACTATTAAGTAATTAATCAAGAAATAAGCCTAATATTAAGAAATAAGCCTAATATTAATCAATAAATACACCAAATATTAATAAGAAAATACACCTAATGCTAAGAAATATAAAAAAATAGACTCAATGATATGTGGAAGATAGCTAAGGGAGCCGATGGAGGCACAAGGTGTAAAGCAACTAAATAAGTGAAGAGCAAAATAAAAAAAGTAAAAAAAGAGTGGAATAAAAATAAAAGTATAAAAAGAGGAAATATGGTCTGAAGAATGAAATGGAGTATGTGAGAGAATTTATGTAACGGCCCGGTCCCAACTGGGCAGCCCCGCTACAGCACCAACTGGGCAGCCCTCTCCCTCAGGGTTCTGTTTCTGGGAGCTCACGACCAGCTTCCCAGAAACTCCTAGAAACAAAACCCTGAGGGAGAGAGCTGCCCAGTTGGTGCTGGAGCGGAGCTGCCCAGAGGAGACAATATCGTACTAAGGTGGGACCGGGTCGTTACAAATGGTATCATAGCGGATCCCACAGAGTACGTTGTATCGACGAGGACGTCGATTCCCTTAGGGGGAAGGATGTGACGCCCTGCGAGTGATGAGTATTCCCTTGGAGGGAGGAAGTGAAGCTCAAAAGGGGCATCCCACATCGAAAAATGGGGGATTCCTTGAGACCCATATAAGTATGAATTGATCCATAATTAAGTACGAGACCTTTTGGGGACTCACTGGCTTCGGATCCCATCAGACCTCCGAAGTTAAGCGAGTGAGTAGTTAGAGCAATCCCAGGATGGGTGAACCCCTGGAAAGCTGGTCGTAAGCCCCCAAAAATAAAGCCGTAAGTGGGTAACCCAAAGCGAACAATATCATACTGAGGTAGGACTGGGTCATTACAATTTAAATGAAATTTAAAATTGTTTAAACTCCGGTATGCACCTAGAATCCCAGAAACAAAGCCGTGAGGGGGTAACCCAAAGCGGACAATATCATACTGAGGTAGTACCGGGTCATTACAATTTAAATGAAATTTAAAATAGCCCCTAAAGTTTAAACTCCGGTATGCACCTAGAATCAGATAATCTTTTCTTGGGATAACATTACATTTAGATACCCTAAAGTATAAATTTCTGCATATAGGTCCCTATATATTTTTTATTTTTCAAAAAATACCCCATATACGTTTTAAAAAATTGAAAACCAATAGGGGTCAACCTCCCCCCCCCCCCCCCCTCTTCCATTGTCAATATATTAAATTGTAATATTTTTGAATAATTGTTGATAAATTTATTTTTACTTTACAAAATAAATAAAATATTAACTATAAATTATCTAATTATTTATACATGCTATCACATTTTTATATGTCCATCTATATCAATTTTACAAAAAAACTAAAAAATAATTTTTAGTTACTTTTTATTTTGCTAACTATTAGTTAAAAATGATAGTAAAATATTTTTCTTCTTTTACCAAAAAAAAAGGCTTGAAAAATGCAACAAAAGGATAAAAAGTCTGTATCAAATTGAAATCATTTAAGACGGAGAGGTACAAAACGAGGCGTAAAAAGATGGGTGTAAATTTTCTTTTCTTAATTTTTTTATACAAACGATGATTAAATGATACAATTTTTTTATATATGTAATTTTACAACCATTACAATAAATTGTATAAACGGGTGGAATACAACCACTATATAAGGTAGACACAACATTTTTCTTTTTATTTTCATATTTCATATTTGGTTTTTTCCTTTTTCTTTTCTTATTTTGAATTATAGAAAATTTAAATTAATAGCCTTTAAAGATCATTTTGTTTTGAGTATATAGTTATTTATTCTATTTTTGTTATTTATGTTTTTAATACTTGTAAGGTCATATTTTTATTGAAATAAATTATTTGATCTGATTGATCAATATAATAAGATAAATGAGACTTTTCATTTAAATAAACAACATACATGTATCCTTTTAATTTATTAGAAAAACACATGAGCCTGTATTTTTTTAGAAAAAATAAATAAATAATTTTTTGAATACTTCTTGTTACAATGAATAAGATTTCATTATTTGAAACAATATATAAACAAAAAAGTAAATAAATTTTAATTGGTGTTAGTATTTATGGTTTATGATACTTTATAAATTACAAATTTTAAAATAAATTAATGATATTGCAAAAGTAAAAAAACTTTGCAATAAGTTGTTCATAATGCATAATGAAAGTCTTTTTGAGTTATTCTCTCAATAATACTCATATTTTAAGATACCCCCGTTTTAATAATACTTTGAGTTAGACATCAAACAAAATAGGGAGGGACTCAAAAGATTAACAAAGCGGAGATAATTCAAACTATAGATATTATTGAGGTGGCAAACACAAAAAGACTTAATAAAAATATGAATCATATCACTTGGTTTGGTAAAAGTCAAAATTACTTTGAAATATATAATAATTTTTATAACAAAAAGTCAAGCCTAGCGAATTTTTAACTAGACTCTAATTGGTATCAATTTTTAAATTGTGATAGGTATAAGTAATACAAATACGACTTGAATTTAGTCAACTTCGAGTTCATGTAAATTATATTGAGCCCATTAAATCCAAACCAACCATGTATATATAATTATTTTTTTCTTTAAATACTCTTATAGTATTATATAATTACAATTTATCAGTATGTATTAATACCTAATGGGTTTAGTCATACAATAAATACGAAAGTTTTGCATTTTCAAAGTTATCCATCTTTCATGCCAAAGTCGGTGTCGAGTTGAACACATTTTCAGATATGTCGAGTTTCAGTTTAGCCAAACTTACCTCAAGTCTGTCCCTTTCCCGTCGCTACATAATTATTTCTAAACAATATTAATGAATTTAACACTTATGAAAATTCTAATTGTATCTCTATAAAAATTAAATGTCTATTTATAAATTTGAGATTTTCTATATTTCCAACAAGTCTCAGATTATTTAGCATGTAAATTATCTATATAAGAACATCTTCAATAATACTGTATATTCCTATTTTAGTTAACTATAAATTGGAGTGTTTCTATATTTTCGGTATGCCCACATTATTTAAAAGAGTATCTCGACGAGGAGTAATAGTGCATATTCACACCTTATTTGCATTATCACGTTAGCTTTCTCTCTTGAACTTTTTTTTTTTAAAAAAAATTCAAAATATAATAAATTTAAATTTTATTTCTCTGGGGACATTAATTTATTTATTATTTATTTATTTTTGTTTTTGAATGTTTATAAATTTTGTTATACAAAAGTAGATTAATATTATCATGAAAGCAAAAAGAATTATGTTAAAGAAATTTATTATCCTTAAGCATAATTAATGAACTATATGAATTTGGTTACTTTAAAAAAACTATACATTTGGTTTGATAACAAATGAAATTACCTTAGCAAAAGCAATCAGGATTTAGGATGACAAAATATTCACCCCAACGAGTTTTTACCAACCATGACCTTAAGGGCCAATATTTTTTATTTATTGTAGTATGTAATAACTCAAAATATACCACATCAGTAGTATAATGAAAAAATCCTTGATAGATATATGGAGATTATGACCCTAAAATTGCAACTTGGCTACCCATTTTGAGGATGAACTTGGGTGGTTACATATGGTATCAAAATAGACTCGGCCAGGACCATTATCATATGACGTGTGGATATTATAGGTTGTGTTTGTGCGGTTGATGACGAGTTTGAATCGCTGGAAGCGACTAGCAAGGGTCAATATTATTTATGTGTAACCCCACCTTGACGAGGACATCAGAGATTTAACTGGGGGCTGGCCATTTTGGGGAAGAACCTGTGTAAGCCATTTTGGTGAAGAACCTGTGTAAGCCATTTTGGGAAAGAACCTGTGTGGTTACATGATAAGCATGGGTACGTTTTAAACATAAATATGATTTGTGTTTTGTCCAGCTTGGATACATGTAAATTTAGCCTGTTAATCTCAAACACACCCATATATCCTATGAATGAGAGCTGTCTTTTTGGGGCCTCAACAATCGTGGTGGCAATGTCCAAAAATATTGTAAGAATACAACATGTCAAGGTTGGGTAAGTTCAATCGTATAATAAATGCGGTGTACCGAACTTTTATAGTTAAAAATCTATTCAACTTTAGATTAATGTCAGATTGATTATATTTTTAAAGGAGTCAAGGTTAAATCTGGTATAACTCATTTTAAACCCAACAAATTAATCACCGCTACATAATTCCCTCCAAAAGTAAACTTAATTAATTACTAGTATATAATATTGAACTTCTCTTTCATTTCATCGTATATCTAATATGTAGAAGAATTTCAATCAAAACATATATACACAGACGAATACACTAATTAATACTTGAATGTAGAGCAACATATATATAGAAAGGCTGTTTTTGTCAACTATTTATGACACATATGCCAAACCAACTTGTCTTTTTCTCCCTCCTAATAAGCTATATATAGTACGTATATTCGGCCGATAAATAGATCATCATCATCATTATCATTTGCAAAAAATTGAAAATATTTTATTTCATTGTCCGTTCCTAAATTGAAGATATAATTGAGAATAACTTTTAAAATGTGAGTATTAGTACTTCACAATGAGAACACACAAAATTAATATACAACTAATTCTAACACTTATTAAATGAGTCCTAATTATTAACCATTTGTTTTTGTTAAATGATATACTTGTATATCACACGAAGATTGGTTCCTTAAATTGAGCAAGAAGTCATTTTCCATCCGATCTTGGCCCATTAATTTCAAAGAACTGGGCAAGCCGATTGCCTATTGATTAATTTCCACAATTCATACCAGTAATTAGGATATATTTAAAATAAAGAATATTGTAAAATGATTATAAAAATTGTATGTCCTAATAAAATAGAGGCCACTATAATTTGGAAATAGTACGTAGATACACCAATGCTTGAGGGTCAAACTATGGTGGGGTGGGGTGGGGTGGGTTGGGTTGGGGGAGAGATCATCCCATCCTCTCTTAGAACTTAGGTACACTCTGAGTGTATTTTGTTTTCCTTTTTTTTTTTTTTTTATTTTTTGAAGGATAGATAGAGTCCACAACAATTTGAAAACTTTGTTAAAACTTTTATTTTTTTATGAACTAAGATAGAAAAAATAAATTATGAATAACTGCTATAAAGACTTTTTTACTAACATGAAAATATAAGTCAAGCAAATATGAAAACCTTCTAAAAGCGCTCACTTACGTATTTAAATGGATAGTGTCGTACGATTCACTCGCATTAGAAAATTAAATCTCTTTGTGGATGCACTTCCTGTGGTCCTTAAGAGCATCCACATTATTAGGGTAACTTGATAGGCTAAATTTAGCTTAAATTTAGTTAACTTTTGAAAGAGACACATTGGGAAGGGTAAAAGAAATTAAAAAAAAAACAAAAAAAAATATTAATTGTCATACAACTATGCCCTCTTCGTATGAAGAGGAAAAAGTTAAAAAAATATCTATATATATGCCATACGAATATAGCCTCTTCGTATGAGGAGATTTTTTATATAAAATATATATGTATATATATATAATGGTTATACGAGTGAGCCAAGATCGTATAACTTTTTTTTTTAATTTTTATACGAGTGAGGTTCATTCGTATGAGTGATACGAATGAGCCACACTCGTATGACTAAAATTTAGTGTTAAGGTAAATTTACTCGTTATCTACCTACATGCCAAAATTTTACCATATATATTCATCTGCTGTGGACGTGCGTAACAATTTACCCTACCGCTGTGGATGCTCTAACAAGAAATGTTTATATGTCTATAGACTATAGGAGCTAAATTATAAAATTGTCTTTAATAAATAGTTGACTTTAATCTAATTCTTTTTTTTTTTTTTGATACAATTAGCTAGTGATCAAATAATTAATACATTAATAATACAAATTTTTTTTATGCAATTTTAATCTAATTTTTGAACAAAGAAATATTGGATGGATATAGGTAAATGTTGTGGGTTGCCCCCCGCAACAAAGTTTTACTTTCCTTAACGTACGAATTAATACCATTCCACTCGGATTTAATCATAAAGAGAGGAGAATATTTATGATCATAATATGTTTTTCACACATCTGACTATAAGTGGGTTGGTTTGTCAAAAAAGAAAAAAAAAAGTGGGTTGGTCGTTACCAGTTTTATTTAGTGGAAGTGTTCAACAAGAATTAAGAAATTTTAGGTGGTCAGAAAAATTGAGAGAAAACCCCCACCCCACCACCAGCGCGCACAAAAAAAAAGACCTTGAATCTAGAATACACATTATTTAACTCAATATTTTTCTATTTTCTTTAAATTTAGAATTGCAAACCAACATACATGATGCGTGTGCAATTGGATAGAGCGATATAAGTTATCTAAACTCGAAGTCTAAAAAATATATATATTATAATTTAGAAGTAAAATTAAGATTATTCATTGCTAAGGTCAAAGTACATACAACAACATAGCAAAATATCGAATACATTATAAAATGTTTAGGACATTACATTTGTCCATTCTTCCATACAATAGACTTTTCACAACACTAGAGTTAGTTACCAAATAAAATTATAAAACACACAAGTAGTGTGAAAACAATATAAATAATTTGTCCATTCTTATTCCGTGAACTGAATTTCATAAACGTTTCACATGCAACTGTTTTTTTCTTAATTTTTCTTTAAATGCACATGTGAAGATTTAGTTGATCACCAAAATTAAGCTTAATTAAAAGTATATGAAGAACAAGAAGTGAAAGTTCGATCATGGTAAAGACTGATGGGTAAATTGCAGTAAACTTCAAGTCCTATTTGACTTTGTTATTTAATTCTGAATAGGGTTCCAAAGTTCTGGCTACTTACTTCACCCTTCCTATATTTCGTTCTCTATAAATACCACACAACCAACACACATCTTAACTCACACCATCGATTCACATATATATATAGATATAGCCAAGACATATATATATATACGTACCTCGCTGGAAAAGCAAGAATGCCGTCAGTTTCAGGCCAAGTGGTGTGTGTGACTGGTGCCGGAGGATTCATCGCTTCATGGTTAGTTAAACTACTCTTAGAAAAGGGCTACACCGTTCGAGGAACTGTCAGAAATCCAGGTATATATATTTATACACTTGTGTTACAAATAATTAAAGCTTTATCACGATAATATGCATGAAAAGTACATTGTGTAGGCATGTTTATGTGTTTAATTACTAAAACTTACACAATTTCTTCTTCTTCTTCTTCTTCTTCTTCTTCTTCTTCTTCTTCTGTTATATATATATATATATATATATATTATGGATGGTTGTAATTTATAGATGATTCGAAGAATGGTCATTTGAGAGAGATGGAAGGAGCAAAAGAGAGATTAATTCTATGCAAAGCTGATCTTCTTGATTATCAGAGTTTGCTAGAAGCCATTAGTGGATGTCATGGTGTTTTCCATACTGCATCCCCAGTGACTGAAGATCCTGTAAGTTTTTTTCCCTTCAAGTTTTCTTGTTAATTTGGTTGGTGATAAATTAGTTAAAATTTAATGAGAAAATACATACATATATATATAAATATAAAAGAAAGAGGAAAAAAAGAGAAGCGAGAAAATTAAGCAAATAAATAATTCCTCTGTACTGTATGATTTTTTATTGTATGGCACATTAAATTAGTGCTAGACCGCGACACAAAGATACCATACATAAAATTTGCTTTGAATGTGGCACCAGTAAGCTATCACATCAATTTGTTTGTAGAGTTAAATTCTTTGCAGTGTTTCTGTACGCGCATCCTTCTTGTGCTTGTGTAGAAGTATGTCCGCTCACCTATGGTTTTATATATATATACACGCGCAGACAAGGCAACCTAACTAACAAAATGTATATATGTGTTTGTTGGATTGTGTTATTGATATGTAAGGAAAAAATGGTAGAGCCGGCTGTGAATGGGACAAAGAATGTGATAGTAGCAGCAGCGGAAGCAAAAGTCCAGAGAGTGGTATTCACTTCCTCAATTGGGACAGTGTACATGAACCCTAACAGGAGCCCCAATACCATGGTTGATGAAAGTTGTTGGAGCGACCTTGATTTCTGCAAGAACACTAAGGTCATTTTTCTTTACATATATACACTAAATATATATATTAAGCATGAGTTTGTACCGATTAACCAGTAAAAATGAAATCCAAGAATCTTAAACTCTAGAAAACAGTGTCTTTTGTTAATCATTACTAAAAGCGTTTCCATTATAAATTATTATTATTGTTGTGCCTCGTGTAGAACTGGTACTGCTACGGGAAGACAGTAGCAGAGCAATCGGCTTGGGAAGAGGCAAAGAAGAAAGGAGTGGACCTAGTTGTAATCAACCCAATGCTGGTGGTTGGACCACTTTTGCAATCCACTGTGAATGCCAGCACTATTCATATACTAAAGTACCTCAATGGCTCTGTTAAAACTTATGCTAACTCGGTCCAGGGTTACGTCCACGTTAGGGATGTGGCATTGGCTCACATTATCCTCTTTGAGACTCGCTTGGCCTCTGGACGGTACATTTGTGCTGAGAGTATGCTTCATCGTGGTCAAGTAGTCGAAATTCTTGCCAAGTTTTTTCCAGAGTATGCGATACCCACCAAGTAAGTTTCAATTTGATTTGCTTCTTGTTGCAGTGGCAGAATTTCAATTTTGTTTCTTATAAGTAGATGCTTATTAAAATGTGTGTATAGGTGTTCTGATGAAATTAAGCCAAGGGCAAAAGCCTATAAGTTCTCAAACCAAAGGCTGAAGGATTTAGGTTTGGAGTTCACACCTGTGAAGCAATGCTTATACGACACCGTCAAGAGTTTGCAAGATAAGGGTCACCTCGCGCTCCCTAACCAGAAATGATGATCTTCATCGTTTTCAGTTCTAATTTGTTTATGTTAACTACACATTTACAATTGGTCACGGTGGTTGTTACTTCAAATATTTAAAGATTTGTCACATGTACAACAATTAGTCATGGCCTTTCGCCATGACATATATAGCACTTTCATAGGAATTTTTTTTAAAAAAAAAAAAAAATATGCTCCATTCACAAGCGGCCGGAATCAAACATAGGACTTTTTACTTAAAAGACCCGAGTCCTTTTCACTCCATACCATATTTTTCAATATTTCATATCATTTTATTTGTTATTATCCTAAATGTAGTATGTGACAAGAATTTCTGTCACACCCGAATTATGAGTTATATATATATATATACAGCATATAATTGTTTATGAATAATGCATATTTAAATAGGTAGTTAATGTAACACTTCTTAATTACGTGGGTTTCTTTACATTTTTATCGGTTAAAAGTAGGGTAGCGCTATTAGTGCAACCTAAGAAGCCTCCTGGCGCTCCAATTTATTGGGGAAAAGACTAAACTGCATTCTTTTCTTTTAATCTATATTGCAATTCGGAGCAAGGTGAAGTGACCAGTGTAAAAAAAAAATCTAAAGGCTAGAAATAAGGTTAACACATTCAAATTGGGGGCTGTTCTCTCTGGCCAGTAGGGGTGGAAAAACAATTTTTAAAAATTCAAATTTGAAATTTTAGAAATTCATTTGGTTTAAATTTTTTAAGTTTCCAACTCAAATTAAAAAACATTGTAAAAGAATTTTTTTTTTCTTCTGACAAACCAAATTTAAAAGGCAAGCGAAGGAAGGGAACCAAGTTGGAAATAGAGTTTAATTAACAAATTAATATTTCCCCATCTCCCTTTCCTCCCTCAAATAAATAGTCTCTTTTTTTCAATAAGTAGAGTTTGATTAAAAAAATACATAAATATCTATTAAAAAAAAATCACTTGACTCATGGGATAGGTAGAATTTTGTAAACAAAGATATTTAGACCTTCCTTTCACAATATTATTTTAACAAATAGAAAGGTATGTTTTTTACATTATACATTGCTTTGCTCACTAAAATATGGTACAATGGTTATAGACCTAGAAATGGATCAATCTCATGTCATTTCTTAATGAGTGCGGGTCAGTTTTGTCTGTACCCAACCATGACCCAATAAAATATTTGGTGATGTTTTTCGAATTTATGTATGGATTGATTTGTTATCGAGTGAGACGCAACCCAATTCTTCCTCTTAATTAGATAAAAACAAAATATTCATAAATTTTAAAATAGATACAAACTTTAACTCAATTCAAGTCGTGGTATCGTATAACGTGTGATTCTGACAAGTTTACTTAGTTATGCCACTAAACAAAAACTGGAGCTTTAAATCGAGAAATTCTTAAAAAAAAATTATAGACAATTGATTTGTTTGGTAGACCTTAAATTTCTTAAATAACATGCTAAGAATTAATGTTACGCTGATGTACATTAATTATAGAAACATTATAGTTTCATTATTTTTTGGCAACATGTGTTTGCAAACTAATGATTTCAAGATTATCTATGATAATTTCTTATTTTTTGTAATAGTAATGATGGTAAGTGAAAAACTATCTATGATAATTTTAAATGAACAATTGATTAACATCAATACGTAATATGGTATAAAATAAAACATAAACAAACAACTAAATTATATATTTATTATTTTCTTTCAAATAAATTAAATATATAAAAAAAATATCTTACCATCAGGAACAGACATATCCTAGTTTAATATAATATTCGCAAAAAATTGGCTCAAAATAATGAGAGACAGTGGAGGCATTGAGTTTAGGATTTGAGACTTGAGAGAAACAATACGAAGTTTAGAAGGGTTAGAATGGAAAGAATAAAAGATGTGTGTAATTAAGTTAAAATTTGAAGCAAAAAACATAAAAGAGGAAAAGTATTAAAAATAGCTTAGTACTAATAATAGGGAAATGCCATGCCACGCCATGCTTCAAAGATTTTTTTGTTTAACTAGAACTGATATTTTATTTCACATTAATATTTTACTCCCCTACCTACCTTATAGGAGTGGATGCAACCAAGTTAAACATAATTAATAACTGATATTTTTCAAAACAAAAGGCCAAGAATAGTAGTATAAAGAAATTAATTTTTAACCACTATTGACTTACTTGTGAAAATTCAATGAATATTTGTTTGATGAACTATAATATTGATTGAACAAATGTGATCTTAATTATCAGTTTCATATTATGGTACGTACACATGATATCATTTTTTGTGTTGAGTGTAAAGTTCGTTTCGATTCAGTTTTGGAGTGGCTAAACCCAAATCGATTCAGTTATGGTATGCACACATGATATAATCTTCATAAATAGCTAGGTTCCAAAGCAAAAGGTACTAGAAAATACCATCCTTACAAACCAACAATTAAAGAGAGCTACTTAAAACACATTTGGAATGAACCACCCCAATACTCATTACAGCAACATATGCAAAGGTATCACCAGAAAGAGCTAGAGTATTATTAACAGAAGTACTCCATCACTCAAAACTAGCATTCACATCATCTGAAGTAGGTCATCACTCAAAACTAATATTCACATTCATCAGGCAATAACTCGCGCAAATTTAACGCTTGTATGCCACTTGTAGCTTATAAAATATAATCTAAAAAGTCTTCTTGGTGCTATTGGATTCAAAAATACGCGGACTTCAGATCATTTTCAAATGATACTGCAGAGTCGCAGTAAATTTATTAGTATCCTAAAGCAAACACACAAGTTAAATAGGGGTCCTACTTTTGCTAAAGGATCCCTCCCATCAGTCAAAATCAACACCGGCCCTTCTTTGAGGCAATTGCATGCTTACAATATCCTCTCTGGGTAGACCATATAATGTTGCATTATATGAATTACTAGCCATTTCTCGACTTTCAGGTGTTGTCAATACCATAAGGCGTGAAGCGCCTCTGTTTTTCCGAAGAACCAGATATGCAATTCCAGCCAAGTAAACCAACATACCTGAAAATCCCAATATACCACAAAACACCTTGCCCACTAGTTTTAATTTGCTACGAACAAGTAGTTCAATTAAGTGGTTCGCAAGAAAGTAGATATTTATGCCCATGATTAAGGAGCCAATTACCCAAGTAGTTGCTGAGATCTGCAAAAAGAAAAATAACTTGACATCCAACTCCATGTTTATGACCATGATCGATGCAATCATACTTGTGAGAGATTGTGTAGTTATTCTTGTTTATATAGACGACTGTATTTCAACTTTTTTCAACAGATAATTGTGGGGTTTAATCTAATTACAAAGGAGGATAGTTATAACTTGCAAGTCATGATGAAAAAAATACCACAGTGGAGTTGGCATATGACCCCATCTTGGCCTTGCTGCTTGTAAACTTGAGAAGTGGGATGAGAGCAAAAGGGAGTTCAAATGACAAGATCATCTGCCAAGGAATCACAATGCTAAGTATACTTAGAAGAGTACGGAGATTTGAAGCACAAAGGCAAAGGATATTGTACCGATGCAATAATGATTAATTTTCCAGCCCCAGCCGAGCCACCAATGAGAGCAACAACTAGACTAGGAACGATGGCTAAGCACCGAGTTAAGAAGTTCCTAAGCCACGGCTTTAATCGTAAGTCAAGAAATCCCTACAAGAAAATATACATAATAATTGAAGTTAAGAACAGAAAAGAGTTTAGTTGAGGAGAGGAGAGGGGTTGGCCTAGTGGTAGGCAACCTCCACCCTTGTCTTAAGGTCAAGGGTTCGACTCATGGGGGTGGGTGGGGGTTTTTTCTTTGTTTGTAGGATTAAGGGAGAGACTTAGACCTCCCTTAATTTTATTTTTTATTTTTTAGAAAAAAAAAAGGAACCGAAAAGGATGGGCTGCAGCTAAATGAACATATATTTCAGTTATGAAACTGATATTATCATCATGTGTTTCTACTGCATAATTACCAATACAGCACAAATTTTACTTAAATGGTTTTTGCTGCAATTTACATCTACATTTACCAGAATGGCAATTCTGTACCTCGGAACTTGATTATTTGAAATCTCAACTTCAAAGTTGTTTCTAAAATACGGTGAAAGGTAACAGCATGAATGTTGCTTTTTCGAAATGACTGCAAAAATAATTAGACAAGTTTCAAACTTAAAAAAGATTGATCTAGAGAAAAAATTACCTGCATAACATATTGCCCAGCATATGTTCCAGTTATTGTAGAACTCTGACCGGACGCCAGTAACGCAATTGCAAATAGCTTGGAGCTCCAACTTCCTAAAACATTCTATATCAAATAAATAGTATGATTACTGTAAGGAAGATATAAGATGATAATTTTCAACTATTAGAGTGAATGGAAAATTAAAGGATAGCTGTACAGTCAGCATGTGCTGCTAGAACTAAGTAAAAGTTGCATACTTTAAGCAAAAAGGAAGCTGTGTTCAAGTCCAAGTCTTGGCAGCTCTTCTGATCATCTGGGTTCAAATTTGATGAATTGCAAACGGCACCACTTACGGAGATAACCGATACATTAATTAGAAAGGCCACCACTAAAGCAATGCCACTTTCTATCATGTAAAATCTACAAGCCTCCTGCAAACAAGAAAAGTACTCACTGCCGCATACAACATACTAGATTGGCCAACAGACCAACAAATCATTGACTAAAGATGTAAATAGTGAGAAATGGGTTAATTTTTCAGTTCCAAATTTCTCAAACTATTGAACTTCAAAATAAGTGAAATGAATATTGTTGAAGAGCATGATATACATTGTTGGGCCAAAACCTAACAGCTTAAGCTCTTGGGAACGGGGGTCGCACATGAGGGAGGGTGTTAAGCATGATATTCATTATGGTAGGTTTTGCAAGGTCTCGGGTTCAAATCTGGTTTGGTTTGTCTCTCCACGTGCGAGTGGGGGTCGCACAAATACATCGATGCAGGATTCAAACTCAAGACCTCCCACTAGTCGAGAGTGGGCTCTAGCCAGTAGGCTAATCCTAGTGGTTTCAAAATAAGTGTAATGAAATGTACAGCAACTCAGAACTAAACACTTTTAACTTTTTTTCTCATATTACTGGTAAAAGAGGCACATAGACACTATTGTGGGTGTGGAACTACGGATATGTTGTCTAGATATGGCTAATATATAGGATGTTGAACAATGATATACCAGGTTTTTGCATTCGCAGACCATAGCCCTATAAGTAGAATATTCAATAAACCTTCTGAAATCTTACTTTGATACCAGTGACAGATCGTGGTATTTTCCTGGAAAGTACCAGCGCTGAGTGGAGGAAAAGATTGTGCCTGCATCAAGTGCAAAAGAATTGCTGAACTTAAATAAGATATGGAATGGAATCCATTTCCTTTGGATAGATATCTCTTTAGGGTAAAAAAACTCACGGCATGACCATAGCACCAAGGAGTGAAATCGCAAGGAGAGTAGCACCATTTCCCTTGAGTTGGGGAACAAAAAGCCCATACAGCACTTCTGAAGCATTTGGCTTTGCATATCCAAGCTCCGCTAGAAAGCATGCTGCGATTGTAAGCACCAAGAAAGTAATCAAGAACTCAAGCTTCCTCACCTGGAAAATGTCAGAAATGAAACATTAACAATTAGCCTTCTAGGCCCAATACAATAGGCTTTGCCCCCCCCCCCCCCCCCACCCACACACGCACAAATTAAGTGATGCGTTTAAATACCCCATATTGCTGTAGTGCTAGTAAAACCAATGTGCTAAGCCCTGTTAGAAGAACACCACACCATACTGGAATATTGAAGAGCATGTTCAAAGCAAATGCTGTTCCAATCACTACATAATAAAGATAACAAGAGTTATAGAACCAAAATATATCAGGAAGCAAGAGAAAAATCTAAATCTACACGTCCAAAGCAAGTTAATGGATGAGGTTTAGCATTATCCAGTTTCTATGGCGTAGCGAGCACTCTTAACCTTCAGGAATGTCACATGCAACTATAGAAATTTCAGCAAGGACCCATAGGATGAAATTTGGCACCTTCTCATATTCACTTCTACAATGCTCGGCTAAATGCTTTCCTGCAGTGAATATGTAAATCTATATCAAAAGGCAGGTCATAACAACAAATTGAGAGCCCAATCAAGAACAATACAGATAGAAAGAAAAAATTTATTGACTTAAATGTCATCAACCTGTAACAACCCCCAGGTTTGCTGCCAGGGATTGAATGACAAGAGCCGCACATGAAGCCACTAATATGATCCATAGTAACTGCAACAAAGAGAGTGACTTTTAATTCCACTTCAAATTTTCTATATGAATTAAGCAGAGCTTCAATAGTAAAGCGATAACTTGAGCCTCATCATCAATTCAATACAAATGACACCAAATTTGAAGTTATCTAGCAAATAAACTCAGAATAAAAAGAAGATATCCATACCCCATACTTGTACTGAGCTCCTGACTGTAGATCAGTTTCAACTGTAGCATATGCAATCAAAGGAGAGTCACGGACTCATATCAATTTCGTAAGCACAACAAACTGAAAAGTAGTAATCTTACAATTTCCAGGATCAATATATGCAATAGAGACAAGAAACCCAGGACCCATGTATGCAAACAAATTTTTCCAGCTTGTCTTCTGCAGATATAAACAGGTAAGATTCAAAAAAAGATAAAAAAAATAAACAGGTAAGATTCAAAAAAAGATAAAAAAAATAAACAGGTAAGATTAGCAATGATTCATATTCTGAGAGACAAAAAGAGAACTCGATTTCTAAAAGAGAACAATCAAGAGAAAGCACCACACTATCAGATTCGAAACATCTACCAACCCCAGACCAAATTGGCAAAAGGTGGAGTGGCATCAGGATCATAAATCTGCGGCGCAAGGCTTTGAATTTATGATAAAATAGAAGTGTCTTCCAACGCACACCTAGATAAGTGAAATTGACAGACTAAAGCGGCATAATAATGCACTCGTATCAGTCTAAGAACAATATTCGGTAGTTTATCTTAAGAGTGGAAATTAATTTAGTATATGAATATGTTTAAGAGAAAATTCAATATATCTACATGGTAAATGCAAGTTCGCAACCAAGACCATTTGTTACATTCTTTCAACCAATAATTCAGATGATTGAAGGTGTGTGGGGACTGTAAACGAAACTCCAACCTGAGACCAGCTAAAACTTTTCTTTTTTTAATTTTTTGGGCAACACCTTCCAATTAAGTTCAAACAGAAACAGAAACAGAAGCAATTCTTAGAGAGAATTGTATGAACCCCTGCCTCTCATAATGAAGCCACCTTTTGGGCTGTCAAAGGAATATGTTATCTTCATTGCTCGAATTTGATTTGGAGGACAGGTGATCACGTACTGTTCTATAGAAGCACGTGAAAGCCCAAGAAAAGCAAGTTCCTCAGCCACCTTTAAGCAAAACCTAAATCATCTTACTGTCCCAATATCACTACTGAGATTTAAAATCTCCAACATGTTAGGGTTCAGTAGTAAATTTTTCTAATAACTCCACAATGAAAATTCATGCATAAAGAAACCAATAAAAAGATAAATTCGAATTTTAAATAAGGGGTGCTCCTGTGTCGTTAAGACGTCCACGGCTCCAATCAGTTTAGTTTATATGATTTATGAGACTGATAATGATACAGTAAATTCAACATTAACTAGGAATATATATATATATATATATATAAATCAATAAAAATAAATGCTCACATCCGGTACAACAATCTGAGCAGAATTAGAATTGTCAATGAGTGGCTCATTGGACAAACTCCGAGTTCCAGTGCTGGAAATGAACTGTGGTGCCGAAGACGCTGAGGCCGCCATCTTTTTTGTTCCAATGATACACACGTACGTACACAAATATGCTTAACGGAGTCACTAACTAAGTGTATATTTGTTCGAATACTACATGAAAACACTGACCCTAGATTAAAAAAAAAAATGCCTGTAAATTAAGATAATAATAATATAATGTAATAATAGTAGAAGAAGAAGGTAGTTAGGAAATGGCGGAATAAAAGGTGAAGAAAACTAGATGGGAGGGTAGCTAGCTCGACGGTGCTTTGCCTCTTTTATATTCTTCTTTCTCTCTGTGATTGAGACCGCCGCTTCAATTCCGCCAATCACTTATTATGAAAGCATCTAATACTCTCAAGCTAATCCCTGTTTCACTATTTCTATTTCTCCTCCAATACATTTTTAATTGATATTACTTTCAGCTTTTCTAACTACACCGAATCTGTCCAACAAAGATAATATATATATAGATTTTATTTACTTAATATAATACGGAAAGAAGGCATCTCCACTTTTACTCTAAAACTCACGAGTTTAAGTTTAAAATAGTTTGTGTTAATTTTTTATATATTAATAGTGAATAATCCAACCCCAACCCCAACCCAAACTTGAACTTTTAATTCCCTCCATGTTTATTATTGTCGAACGAGTAGGTCAGTCATTCTAAAATTTTACGTTCCCCTCAAGTCTAATTAATTAATGTGACATCAAAATTGAGATTTCGTCAATATTGGCTGCTGCACGCATGTACTGCTAAAACTTGGTTGTGTATTTTTGTTGGCGAGTGCGATTTTCAAGGCAAAGAGGTGGCTCTGTATAAAAGAAATAAATAATTAATTAATTATGGATATCGTAAAAAGAGTAGGTTAAAGTCTCTTCAAAAAAAATTATATGATAAAATTTTATCCAAATCGGTTGGACCAATTCAAATCTTACCAACCGCTTAAGATACAGTAGCTGAGTTGCTTGCGACAATTAATCTAGAGATTGCCACTGAAGTTTACCTGAACAAAAGAAATTTATTGGTGAACTAATTAATAAAGTCAAAAGTGTTATTCCAATTTGGTAAGATGCATTCTCATAAAGCACATGCATATATTTCAAATTGGTTACCCAAAGTCTTTTATCTTCTAGGCACGTGGATTGGGATTCGTAAGCTCGTTTTGGGGTTGTTTAACCTTGCTCCAAATTATTAATTTTGAGTCTATTCGAATTAAATTAAAATACAAAATTTTATATTTAAACTCATTTTATATTTCGTTGAGAATTTCGAATTCGATTTTAAGTCACAATATTTTTATTATATGATTGATATAAGATACTCTATATTATTATAATTTAATGTTTAAGTTTGATCCAAACTTTAATTTGACTTTAATTTGTTTTTTCACATATTATTAACCCAAATTTTATGCCAATGGAATTTGATTGGCTTACAGACACGTTAGCAAAGAGATAATGGATGGAGATAAAGGATGGACCCAGTTCTTTCCACGTGGGACTAATTTATTGCGAAGGAAACGGCATATTTGTGTGTGGTCTCAGTCACATATTCTTCTACTTAGACCAATCTAGTCTCGGTGATAGTGGCACATTATATTTGCTTTCCTTTTTGTCCTCCCTCTATCGACAAGTCTTCCTTCGAAACGACTACACCTATATATATGTAATCACATAAATAAAAGAAATTGTTATTAACATGTACAAAAATATTTTTTCATATTTTAATATTAATTTGACTCTTAAATATTAAATATATGTATATTAATTCAGTTTTTAAATATTGAATATGTATGTCCAGTTAATGTATTTTTTTGCACTTAATAATGGTTCGGCCCTTAAAATGTGTACATATATTCAGTGCTTGGAGACCTAATAAATAAGACGAAATATTATAGAATATTTTAGTATGTGTCAATAATATCCTCCTAAGTAAATGAGCTTTTTTGTTTCTCACGAGAAAATTAATTTTTTTATGGATAAATATACTAGTTTAGTTGGGGACATCTATTTAAATTTAAAGTAAACTTAGGTTTGAGTTTTTACGAGGAAAATTATAGAGTGAATTTTTGTATTTGTAATTAAAGGGAGAAATTTAAACTTTATTTTTAAAATTAAAAATAAAAAAAAAAATTCCTTAATTTTTTTTCTTTCTCCTTTTTAATCTTTTTTCCATTTCTTAAATTGCCTAAACTTTTTTCTTTTACTTTCTCGTGGCTAGGGGTGGTTGCAATTCGATTCTCTTTTTCTGTTTCACTCTTTTGTAAAGCACTTGTATTGGGGATTTTGAAACTTTCCATCGTACACCTTTCAAATTTAGTGCTTTTTAATTACAAAAGAAAGGAAAAGAATACATGCACTAAAGTATTTGGGATATTAAAAAATAGGACTTGTGTCAAAAAAAAAAATCTGCAAAAGAATCAAGAAATAATATTTTTTTAGATTAAGAGTCTATATTTGACCAAATTCTAAAAAAAATGTAAAGTTAACTTTGCAGTAAATTTTTAAATTGTATTTTTTTTATGTAATCATACAAAATTAAGTTTGCACTACATGTTTTTTAGCATATTATTATAAATAAGTATTTAACTGACAATGCTTTAGAATAATTTTAACAATTTATATATTCAAAACATATTTATTAATAAAATGCACATAATAATTTTTTCGGAGTTATGCAAAGTTAAGTTTGCATTTTTTATTTTCTAAAATATTACTATGTATTTGTGTTTATTTGATATTGTTTTAAAGTTTTAAAAATGAAACATAAGAATATATTTGTTAAAAAACATAAGCACATCATGCAACACAAATTTGCACTAAATTTGTTTGACTGCAAAGTTAAGTTTGCACCCGGTCAAAACCCTTATTTTAAAACACAATTGATAAACAAGCCCTTGTCTCAGAATGATAATAATATCTAGTCCCTTATTTCTAAAAAATATTATTCGTTAGTTTTTTTGCAAAAAATATTATCACGCAAACTCTTCTACCTTATTTCGATGTTGTGAACATCATGTATACTCATTAATACATTTACATCACAATGGTTTACAGGTTGGACAAATAAGTCGGAACATATATTTTTAGAGTATAACTATTAGTATTTTACATGAATTCTTTGATATTTTAATATGGTTTTTAGAGCAACCATACCGGGTGTGCTAAATAGGCAAATTTAGCATATCTCATCTCACAGCGGGTATGCTAAATGGGTAAAAATTAGGCTTGTATAGTATAAAACGAGTAAACTTATTATATCCCTAAATTTTACTCATATAGTTTTCCTTAACTCGTATAGCATAAAAAATACCCATACGAGAGTCCCACACCCGTATCAAATTTTGAGCAAAAAAAAATTTAAGAAAATGCTTCATACGAGCTGAGTGAAGCTCAAACATGCATTTTCTTTTCTTTTTTTTTTAGCTCACAATTTTATACGAGTGTAAGACGCTCGTATGAGTATTTTTTATGCGAATATGCCATATTTGCAGTATCCAACCTTAAAACTTAGTAAGTAATTAGTAAATTTGGTTCTAAATTTTACCATAGTTGATGTGGATGCTCTTAATGGCATTTTTATTCTATTTTCACGAGAATTTTATTTATATTTTATGATGAATCTTGGAATAATAAGAAGACTTATGTAGAGTGCCTACTATTTTTTTATTTTATTTTATTTTTGTCTTTCTCTACTAAGAGCGCGCGTATTTTTCTTTGCTGAGACATTTCAAGTTAAATCTAAAAATAAATTATTTTAGGACAGTTGAAATAAGTATATTGTGAAAGCAGAAATAAGACGTTTTAATTTAGGAGATCGAGAGGTGTAGTCTTTTCCAATAGTGGCTTCCATTCAAATCCCATTGGTCATGATAAGCCTTCAAACAAATGATCGTAATCAAATGAAGTCATCATAACATAATATATTATTTTATTTTATTTGTTATTGAAAACCAACTTCCCTCCTAAGTAATCAAATGAAGTCATCATAACATAATGATCGTAGAAGAGTAACTCGGTGATCCACGAAGTTCTATCCCAGGAGATTTGTAATCTGCTGGTCTACGCTTTTTTTTTTTTTTTTTAAGCTTGTATATAGTTGTATATATATATATATATATAAAAAAAATGAAGAAGAAGAAGAAGAAGAAAAGAATGAATTAGGCTCCGCATTTTAATTAGGCTTAGCCCTTAAAATGAACGTAGGAGATCCTCCGGTATGTAACACTATCACGAATTACATGGCTCTTTAACACGGACTTTTTTTAATTTTTTTTTTTTTCTTTTGAGTAGATCCCATGCATGTTCAAACAAAGGGACTCAAACTCACACCCTCGTGTAAATACTAGGCTCTTGTGGGCTATCGCGCTCCACTTGCCATTGGGTCTGAGCCTTTTTCAATTGATCATTTGCTCAAAATTAAAGATTAATTCTTATTATTTTTCTTTTACAACTTTTGGCGGAATGGAACTAGTGATTACTTGTTATTTTTATTTTTTAAAATTTATACAGTTGCATTAGTAGATATATGCTGCATTTGAATTTGGTATGACTTAAATGTAAGATTTTCAGGTTTAGAAACTAATCCAACAGACCAACACACTCACGGTTGATTGATTAAAAATGTTTTGTTCGATATTTCTTTTAAACATGCGATGAGTAAATTCAGACGTTCAATTAGCGAAAGGAGGAGGGTGGCAATTCAGTTACCAATATAAAATACACATTTATTGTCTAGTCTTGATTATTTTATTTTAGGGCATCTCCCCCAAAATATACACTTTTATTCGGTCTTTTGTAATCGGGTAAGATATATATTACTAAGTTCTTAAGGGCCGAGCATAAGTTTATATACTCAGTCTTAACAACCGAGTAAAATATTGTCAAATTTATATCAAGTCGTTTGCAATCGAGTAATATACACCTTACTCAGTTGTCAATGACTCAATGAAAAGTGTGAGTATTTTCAAGAGATACTGGGGGTATTAATATCTCCACCCTTAGTTTATATCAAAGGGGGGGGGGGGGGGGGGGGGGGGGGGGGGGGGGGGGGGTTGAACTCAAATAAATTACAAGATATTATAAGGGGATCGAGTAACCTACACATGCCATCTTAAAATACTAGTTACCTTTTGAAAATTAGGATCTTATTGCTTAAGTTAATTTTAGGGTTTTTATCAAAAAAAATAATTTGATTTATGATATTGCCTCATGGACGCCATTTATTTATATATTGGTATGATATTACCAATTTTAAACCTAGGTCAGCGTGGATTTGTTTTTTTATTATTTTCAAAAGTCTTGATACTATTAGAGATATTGACCCTTTATGTACACACAATAGAATGAAAGTAAAAGGAAGGGAGGGAGGGATTAATGATATAACTTTTATCATTTTGTAATTTACATATAATTCTACGTACAACTATCACCTTAGATCATTTGCAGCAGAAAGTTAATATGGTAGGTTAAAAATGTATATTTATTTGACCATTTTAATTTTGTTTACACTGAAAAAGGTAAAGGAGATGGTAAAAATTTAGGGGTGTGCAAGAACCGAACCGGACCGAAAAGACCGACCGAACCGGACCGGACCGTAGGCTTTTTTTCGGTTTTTATATATGCTGCGGGTCGGTTCGGTCCAACTTTTTTTGGACCGATTTAATTCGGTCCGGTCCTCGGTCCTCTAGCTCAAAAAACCCTATAAAACCGAACCGAACCGAGTATTTATATTTTTTTAAAAATATATATATATATATTTACTAATATTAGTTATATACTACTATATTTTTTAATTTTATTTTTTTTGTAAAAGTGTATTTTTGTTGTTGTGTGTTAATTTTATTTTATTTTGCAAAAGTTAGCCCTTTTTTTGTTAAGATATATTTTATTATTCTAGGCCCAACTTTATTTTGCAATAGGCCCATATATCAGGCCCAGACCGATAGACCGACCGAAACCGACCCGATAAATGCCTCTTCGGTTCGGTCTGGTTTTATATACATCTTCGGTCCGGTCCGGTCCAAAAAAATAATGGACCGAAGTAGTCGGTCCGGTCCAAAAAATCGGTCAACGGGTCGGTTGACCGACCCGTGAACACCCCTAGGTAAAATGGACACAAATGATGCACTGGGCATCATTTGTGAGAAAAACTCACGGCCGATATTTTGTGCATCTTCTATGGCATTTTTTAAAAAAATAAAAAATGAAAGGCCGATGTTCTATGCATCAATTGTGCATGTACAGTTGATTGACTATGGTAAATGATAGTCTACTGCAAAATATATCAATCACTTACCATTTCAAATACCAATTTATGCTATATTTACCATTTCTTTTTATCTTTTTAGCTCGAAAATGATAGAGTATTAGAAAAAAAATAAAAATAGATAATAAAATTTGAGTATTGTTATTAGCATTTTATATTTTTGTCCAAAAAAATATATATATTTTTTTAAAAGTTATTAATTTAAAGTGTTAGATGATACTATTATTAAAGTGCTAATAACAATATATATATAGTCGATTGAAACGTAAACAATTATTTCTATAAACTGAACAAATTAAAAAGTGTAAACTGAAAACAAAAATAATTATTAATTGTGGTAACACGAAATAAATAAAAATAAATAAATGAACAAAACATTAACAAGAAGAGACAAGAGGCATTAAAATCATAAAGGAAAGAGAAAATGTTCTTAAAAAATTACAGAGGAGAGAGAAATTGAAAGTAGATGGAGAGATAAAATGTGAGGAGAGAATAATGAAACTAGTGGATTCCACGTGGATTGTTGCCATTGGATGGTGTTACCATGTCAGCCAAATGACCTGGCATACCCGTGCCAGGAGAGTTTTTTGCCTAAAAATGTTCACTTTGAAAATAATGAACAAAACCTTACCCACCATCTCTCTTTTTCCGCTCTCAGTTTCTCTGTTCTTCACATCTTCTTAGCTCTTCTTCACCGGTTTCCACACGGCCACACCGTCGACAGTCGGTGACCAGTGTCTCCACTTCCTAGTCCAACAGTCCCCCCCCCCCAACCCCAACTTCACTTAGCGACAGTCACCTTCCCACGGTCCACCGTCTACTGCACATATCAAGATAAATCATTTCTTGTAACAACTTTTTAATACTATGTATGATTTATTTCTTGATTACTTGTACAATATTAGTTGTATTTCATGATTAATTGTATAATATTAAGCATATATTTTGAACTATTGATTAATTGTTGAATATTTGGTAATTTAGGTCGAAACCCTTAATTTTAAAATATTAGTTCTATTGTTGTCTTGTTGATTAATTGCATAATATTAGTTATATTCTTAACTAGTTGTATGATATTAAGTGTATTTCTTGTTTTCTTGATTAATTGTATAATATTAGTTGATTTGGGTCTAAAGTCTAAACCCCTAATTCTAATTTGCCATTTTATTCGAAATAGGAATAGAGTTGATTAATTAATTTTTGAATTCTATGGGAAACAATGTTAATTGACAAATTCTTGATAATGATTTTTTGGTGACATGCATTGAATCAGACATTTTCAATAATATTAATAAGGATGAAGTGTTGCAATACTTTCAAAATATGAAACCCTATAAAATGTTATCGTAATCTGTAGATGTTAGGTATTTGAGACTTTTAGTTGTAGTAAGTATTATTAATAATATTATTATGCTTGCAGTTAAATTTTATGGCTTTAAATATATTTTTGTGTGATTTAAATTTCGCCCTTCGACTAAAATCCTGGTTCCACCATTGGCTTGCATGCCTCCCCACTTTTAACATGTTAATGACCTCTAATTTTTCATATATGTGGATATATAGTGTATTAGTACAAAATATTTAACTCAAATATAATATATTGAGGGAAAATATTTGAATTTTCTCTTATATAGAATATCTCTAATGTAAAAATTGGTTGTAGAGTTTCAAACCACGGACATATAAATATGCATTTCCATGTGGCACAAAAATTGGTTGTAGAGTTTCACATGGGTTTTCCCCCAAAATGGTTGATCCAAGTTGTAAGTTACGTTTCATTATTCTCATATATGTACCAATGACCTTCCCATTACACTACCACTGTGGGAATCGGGTTGTGACACTTAACACATCTTTAATGCAATTGTTCAAAATATTGTTTATTAAAAAATTCATAAAATAAAAGGTAATAACTTTATATACAATCTTGTTTAGTAGATCTTGATTCATAGTTTTCAATAATATATTGTTTTATAAAAAAATATTTATAAAATAAAAGTTATAATATTTAAAAACTTAAAGAATCAAAGTAGGTAAACAAAAAAATATAATGTGGCATCAAAACTCCTACTCGAAAATTAACCCTGGAGGGGGTAAATATGGTTTATGGCAAATAAGCAAAATTTAAAATTAACTAGATAAATATTTGAACAATAAATATTTAATTATATATTAACGAATAATGTGAAGCAATATAAACCCAATATCAAATATTATTGATAAATAAAGAACTTGAGTTTAGAAAAATAAAACTTTAAAAGTTCAAGATATTTTGTTTACACAGTTTGGTTATACCACCATACGTCCACACCCAAGTTCGATACCCGAGAATTTTCACTATAGATCCTCTTATGGGTAAGGAACAAACTAGTTACAACAATCTTCTTCCAGGTCAAGAACAAACATTTTCACAAGTGTTATTCTCATCACAACATTCAACAAGTGTAAATCTTTTCACCTCACTTAAAATAAGAATTTTATATTGTTAAACTATGAGACAACCTTTCACAAATGAATAATATAAGTTGTTTGATGATACACACCAATAATAATAAGTGTTTAAAAGATACAAATGAAACTCATACTAGAATTATCAAAATTGATCAAACAAACATGGCTCAAGTATAAATAATAAAATCAATGAATAATTTAAATATCTTAATCTTAGTAGATTATAAATATAAAGCATTAGAGTGGACTAAAGTATGTAAAAACCCAAAACATCATATATATATACAGCCAAAAGTGAATATAGTTGTTTATTAAGATATGGGGAATGTTATATGCGAGATATGGGCAAAAAGGCTTTTCCAACTACTATATTTTGAATTTTGAAGCCTTCAGTTGACTGAACAAAAGCCCAGTAGTCGATTTACCACCTCTAGCTAGGAAAGAAGTTGCTGCTAGAAAACTGCACAATTTTGCCAACTTGTGTTTATCATATCTCTTTATCCAGATGTTGAATCATAATGAAATTTTGGATATACTATAAGACGTTATCTAACTACTACCAAAATTTCATAAAAATCGGAGTCCGTGAAGGCCTCCATCAGACCATTAAATCAAAACTACGCAAAAACTGAGCGAACCTAGAATGTGGAAAATAAACATTATTGCTTGAAAATGTAAGGAGGCTAATAAAACATGTTCTAAACATGTTTAAGAGTATTAAAACAATATTTTAAGCATTAAAACATTTTTGGACAATTTTGATAAAGTATAAGCCTCAAAATCATTTTATTAAAAGGATTATGCAAGTGATGCAATTTAGCAAGGTATATAGGACGTTTGATGCATGATCAATATTTGAGTTATAGAGAGTTATGAATAAAGAAACTTGATATAAATCTTAATCACTAACTTAATTACCAAATTAACGAGTTTTCGAATGTCTTGATTTGTTTCTTTATTTTGATTTTCACTTGAAATCATTAGCCTTGAATCTTTTCATATATTTTTTGGATCTTTGTTCTTCGTGAATTGCATTGTTAGCATATGTGATACTCTTGAAATGTATGAAATTGATAAAGCAATGAGTGATCAATCTTGTTTGTCTTGTCCAGTACTTTATTGACTTAATCGAAGAAAGTTTCAATAATCTTTGTAACGTGGCATGCTTCTTTTGTTAAAATCCATGATTTTTTTGAATTTTCAAGTTAATGAACTATAAACTTATTTCAAGAAACATATAAATTACATGTGATTAAGTTATTGTCATTATCAAAATAAAATTAAGACATTTTAGATGAGCAAAATGGTCTAAAAGACTCTTTAAAAGTGTAGGTTCACCTTCACAGTATCTATTATCATTTTTCCACGTAAGTTTGATGGTTATTATTGATTACTGTATTGAAGAGCATTTTTTTTTTGAAACCTTATATATCCACCTTATGGGACATCTCAATTTTTTTCAATTAATAGTTGTATTGAAGAGGCTCTTATATAAAAGGGAGCAACTTAAAAATTCACCATTTATTCGTTAAAAAAAGAAACTAGGTTTGTTTGTTACTAGTTTTAAAAATTAAACCTTTTAAAATTCTTTAATTATTGCATTGAAGATGCTCTTATATGTAGTATCTCAATTTTCAACATAAAAATGCATAAACATAGTCTTATTAGTAAATATTAAAAATATATTTGGTTGTCCTCTAATTTATGATTGGACCAATTAAAATTAATTAATTTTAATATTTGGTTGCAAAAATGAACCATATAAAGTCACAAATTTAAATTAATTCATAAGATATTAAATAAAAAAAATGTAAAAATACCGTTTAAATCATATAAGTTGTAGCTATCATATACGTTCATACAAAAAAAATCATATCACACAATATTTTATTAAAATACATTTTTTTTAATTAATCAATTTATAATAAAATACTTATAAATTAAATAATTTATACAATCAAATCAAACCAAGCAAAATCTTATATGGGCCCCGTATACCGGTGAATCTATAGTTTGGACTTTGAGATGTCCAGCTCTTGCACTGATATCATCATATATTCATATTTGCTTAGAGTCTTTGAAAGAGGGACATCCTCCACGGTTCCAACTTCCAACTAACTTTGGAATTTGTTTTTTAAGTAATTTTATTTCTATACGTGGCTTTTTGTAATTTATCCACTTTAGATTTATGTTAATCTTGAAACAAATTTTTTTTATAAAAATTGAAAAATATATCCACCGATTAATAATCTTTTAAATATATTTACTTTTAAAATTAGTTTTCTAATTAGAAAACTTCTTTAATAATCTATTTTCTTAATTTGTAAAAAAGTTTATTTATACAAGTACTATAAATTCATTATTTATCCGAAATATACAATACTATAAAACTAGGCAGAATAAATTTATATTAGTACATCGTAACACTAGAATAATTTTTTTCAACAAATGAGTTTACTATTTTTTTTTCACAATGAGAGCTCTAAAAAAATAAAAATAAAGATGTATTGGAACTTAAGAAACTAATTAAGAATTAATAGAGGCAACAAACATCATTTCTTTCGATCTCAATCCTTTCAAGTCAAAGGAAGAATATTCAATTATGTTGCGTTTGATGCGCCGGATAAAAGAGTAGATAGAATAACTTTATCATATCCCATATTTGGTGTTCATTAGGATTGAATATTGGGATGGATTATTTATCCCATTAAAGTTTCTTATCCCACCGATGGAAGGATTAACGAATTCCACCTAAGAGGTGGGATTGTTTTATCCTGTTCGAATAGGATTAACTAATTTAATCCGACTCTTTAATCCGGCGCGTCAAACACATCCTTATAATATATGTTTTATTTTTTTGTTTGCCATCATGAATCTGTAATTAAAGTTATAATTTCAATTCACTTCTAGGTAGAAACTAAATTTTGTAGATGTATTACAAATGTTTCAAACTACACTTACTGTTTAATTACTATTTCAAGACTAATTTGAATTATTGTATAATCTCAATTATGAAAACAAATGAGAATTATAAACTATAATCTAATCTTATGGTCTAATCTCAAGTCCGAAAAGTGGATATAATTGACAGTAAACTATATATATTAGAAATATCATTTTATTATTACAATGTATGTTTACTTTTTGATATATTATTGACAGTGGATAGAAGAAAAAACTTGGTGGATAATTATGTCAATATTGATTTTTGTAAATTTATCCAACAACGCGGTTAAACTTAGTGGGTAATAGAGATTAACTTTGTAAAACCCAAAAAGAGGGATAGACTGACAAATTTCTCGGATATAAATAAAATAGCCCTTGTTAATTACTAACCAAATTTATTAGGTTGTTTAAATTTTTTTAATTGTTGAAATTTAAATTTTGAATTATTTGATTTTCTATATTTTAGTAATTGATTAAGTTGTTAGAAGTAATTTGATTGTTTAAATTTGAATTTCGCATTCGATTTTATAGATATTAGTTTATAGCAAGATTTTAGGAGTTTAGATTAATTTAATAATCAATTAGATGATAGGGACATTATAGGTATAACAATAATATAAATTAGTTTTGTAATTATATTAATTTAATTTTAATTCTTTAACCGCAAAAATTTGTACTTTAAACAAAACTTTAGACCTTAAGGGCTCGTTTGGTTCGAGTTTTTGAGGATTCCTAGAATCTTAAATTCCATTTCTTGAGAATTATTTTGTTTGGTTGAAGTTTTAGGTAGGAATTTAGAATTCCTAGGAATTCTAAATTCCCCCATTTTGCCAAAATCTATTCCCTTATAAATTTGGAGGAATCTTGGATTCCCAATTTGAGGAATCCTTTTTTTTGTCCAAAAAATGTTTTTTTTTCTAGAAAATGAAAAAAAAATCCCAGAAAATGAAAAAAAATATTTTTTCCCAAAAAATGAAAAAAATATTTTTTTCCCAAAAAATAAAAAATATTATTTTTCCCCAGAAAGTGAAAAAAAAATCCAGAAAATGAAAAAAAAAAATTCCCAGTAAATGAAAAAAAAATCCAGAAAATTTTAAAAAAAATTTGCCGAGTTCATTCCTAAAACTCCAACCAAACGAGCATTAATGGAATCCAATAAAGGATGCCAGGAATAAAGGAGTCTTGGCATCTAGAATGCCAATTCCATTCCTAAAACTCGAACCAAACGAGCCATAAATTATTGTTATAAAAGTTGTGTTCTTAAATAGATAGAGAAAGGAATATTCGTCCTTAAAACTAATTGTCCATATTTTTATTTATTTAATTAAAGTGGATGTACATATTAATCTACTTGATTCTTTAGTATTAAATCATTAAGAAAATAATATTTATAAAATTAAACCAATAATATTTTTTGTCAATCTATTCATACTCGTGGATTAATTTAATAGGCAAAACGGATTAACTTAATAACGCGGATTAACTGCAAGATATCATGTGATGGGGTAAATAATAATTTACCATTGGCCTAAAAAAGTAAAAAAAAAAAATAATTTTACCATTGGCCTACAAAAATAATATTCTCCACTTTTCTTTAAATAAATATCCCACTCCATTCAATAATTATCTCACTTCATTATATTCCACACTTTTCATTAAATAAATATCCCACTCCATTCAATAATTATCCCACTCCATTTTTATTCTCCACTTTTCTTTAGATAATTAGTTAATTTCCTTTAAATAATTATCCCACTCCATTATATTCCACACTTTCCTTTAAATAATTATCTCACCTAACTCCATTTACATATAAATACCTCCCACCATTCATTCATGCAACACACAATAAAAACACATCCTTCTTCTCATCCAACACCATCTTTCTCTTGTAAAATCCATCATTCTCTTCCAAGAGATATAAACCCAAAAAATAGAAGAGTCATATACTCTCTCTTTTTATACCAAAAAACAAGCTAAGCCAACATACAATTTTTCTCATCCAAAATATACATTTTCTCTCTTATATATTTTATTCATCTTCTTGAAATATTTGTAATCCTAATTCTATACTCATAAATAGAATTAAGAAAATTATAGAGAGATATTTGTAATCCTAATTCTATACTTATAAATAGAATTAAGGAAATTATAGAGAGAGAGAGATTGGTAGCTTGTATTATCATCCAAATTGATTGCCTTAAGAGCTAATACAAAGCAAGCACACACGAAAGGAGGACGTACTACCGGAATAGCATAAGCGCTACCGGGGGAACCTACCTTAAAAAAAATGTCATGTGTTCATCACTGCGCCGCATTTATTTTTATTCACCGATATTCGCTTATTGATTGGTTAATTATCTATTTCTAGATTTTGACACCATCAGTTGGCGCCGTCTGTGGGAACGATAAGCTCTCTAAAGCTCTCGTTCTTTAGAAATTACAAGTGAATTTTCGGTGAAAAACTCGAAATTCCGCGGGTCTACGTAGCTCAATATTCTCGGGGGCATAACTTTGTGCTCAGAACTTCAAATTATGTGATTCTGGAGTCCATTTTAGAGAAACTTTCAAGAGCTACAACTTTTCAGTTTTAGATTTTTTTTAATTCGTCCATCTCGAGGTTAAAAACTTCGATACAAACTTTCTAAAACGAAATCCCGCGGGCCTACGGTGACTCAATATTATCAGGTGCGTAACTTTGTGCTCAAAACTCCAAATCATGCGATTCTGGAGTCCATTTTGGAGAAAATTTCAAGAGCTACAACTTTTCCGTTCAATCTTTTTTCAAATTCGTTCATCTCGGGGTTCAAAACTTCGATTCAAACTTTCTGGAACAAAATTCCGCGGGTCTATGGTGATTCAATATTATCAGGCGCATAACTTTATGCTCAAAACTTCAAATCGTGCGATTTTGGAGTCCATTTTGAAGAAAATTTCAAGATCTACAACTTTCCAGTTCAATCCGTTTTCAAATTTATCCATCTCGGGGTCCAAAACTGGGAAACAAAGTTGCTGCAACAAAAAAATGCAAAAATCTAGCAGGCTTATGCTAGCTCAATATTTACGGGCGCATAATCATTCAAAAATCCGGTTATCCAAGGGGATAAAATCCAAAAAAGAGATAAGTTATTTTTTGATAACTCATATATGATTTTTCTCTATATATTAATATATCTAAAGTTGTATCATTTTCTTACTATTAATAATCTTTATTGTAGGTAAAATTGGCGAGCTTCCAAAAAATTACAATTGAATGTAATTTTCATCAAGTTCGTCCAACAAACCACAAAAAAGAGATTAAAGAAATTTTTAGCGGATATCAAACTTCCACAAAGCTAAATGTGATTTTGAAATCCGTCAAACAACCGCTGGACCACCCCAGCCCAAAGAGAACTCGCTGAAAATTGGCCGACAACAAAGGCAGGCCTCAAAAAAAAAAAAAGAAGAAGAAGAAGAAAGAAAGAAAGAAAGAAATTCGAGAATTTGATGACAGTTGAAAAATGCCCGAATGTTCCAAACTATTTATGACCAAAAGTATAGCGAGCTTTACATATTAATGTTCCAAGCTCTACGACTTGCATCCAATGTCTAACGAGTTCTACACATTGATGTTTCGAGCTCAACGACTAGTATCCGAGATCTAGCTTCCTTGAACAAAGACTCGAGATCAACGTCTAGCCAGCCTTACACAATGATGTTCTGAAACTCTCAGACTAATGATCAAAAATCTAGCCAGCTTTACACATTAATGTTCCGAGCTCCACAAATTTATGGTCAAGGGCTAACAAAGTCCTACACATCGGTTACTCGAGCTCTCCCCATTATTATCTTCCTCGACAAGTGCCCGCTCTCATGCCTCAGCTTTGAAAAAGATTTGTAATAAAGGCAAAAAGACCTAACACAGGCATTGAATTATCGACCTTGTTCACCTACGAAGAATTCAGGCTTAAAACATCACGAACATCAGAGCTCAGAGCTACTACTAGCTCCCGGATTGAAGGATATCCTCACCAATCAGCTCACTCGAGTTAAATGATAAGGATAGGGGGCAATTGATGGGGTAAATAATAATTTACCATTGGCCTACAAAAGTAAAAAAAAAAAAAAAAAATTACCATTGGCCTACAAAAATAATATTCTCCACTTTTCTTTAAATAAATATCCCACTCCATTCAATAATTATCACACTTCATTATATTCCACACTTTTTATTAAATAAATATCCCACTCCATTCAATAATTATCCCACTCCATTTTTATTCTCCACTTTTCTTTAGATAATTAGTTAATTTCCTTTAAATAATTATCCCACTCCATTATATTCCACACTTTCCTTTAAATAATTATCTCACCTAACTCCATTTACATATAAATACCTCCCACCATTCATTCATGCAACACACAATAAAAACACATCCTTCTTCTCATCCAACACCATCTTTCTCTTGTAAAATCCATCATTCTCTTCCAAGAGATATAAACCCAAAAAATAGAAGAGTCATATACTCTCTCTTTTTATACCAAAAAACAAGCTAAGCCAACATACAATTTTTCTCATCCAAAATATACATTTTCTCTCTTATATATTTTATTCATCTTCTTGAAATATTTGTAATCCTAATTCTATACTCATAAATAGAATTAAGAAAATTATAGAGAGATATTTGTAATCCTAATTCTATACTTATAAATAGAATTAAGGAAATTATAGAGAGAGAGATTGGTAGCTTGTATTATCATCCAAATTGATTGCCTTAAGAGCTAATACAAAGCAAGCACACACGAAAGGAGGACGTACTACCGGAATAGCATAAGCACTACCGGGGGAACCTACCTTAAAAAAAATGTCATGTGTTCATCACTGCGCCGCATTTATTTTTATTCACCGATATTCTCTTATTGATTGGTTAATTATCTATTTCTAGATTTTGACACCATCATCATGGATAGAAATAAAATTATCCTTTTTTTTCTTATTATATATAAAATAAAAATTTTATACATTATAACTTATAATAAACTTTGGAAACATTTTAAGAATATATGATGGAATTTTTTATTAAGTGACTATATTTTTATCATACCTTAAGTTGTAGATTTGAAACCATGATGTTATAACATTTAACAAGGATGTTTTAGTAACTTCAATACACACCTAAATGTTGCATGCATTTAATAATATAATTTTTTGCTTTTCTATACCGATAAGAGAATATATGATGTTAAAGAGGTTAATTTCTTTTATATATATATCAATGTTCTAAAAATCGTGAATCGAAAATCGATCGGCAAGGTGGGGAGTGAGGATTTTTTATTTTATCGGGGATTTATCGGGGATAAATCTAAAAAAATCAGATATGCACTGTTCACCATATAAATAATATTTTAAATAATATATTATATAACAATATGCTAAATAAAATATAATAGTAACAAAATGGACATTAATAGAATAAAATGCTAAATAAAAATAACTTAGGGGGGTTAATTGTAAATATTTAAAAGAAATTTCTCACCTATTTACTAGTCTATTAGTAATTTTGTAAATTGCAATATACCTAAGGGTAATTAGGTAATAAAGTCATTCACCACTTACTAAAATTAGAACCCCTCTTCTTTAACCCTAAAACCTACGCCTCTTTTCTCATAAGTCATACCACAACACAGCCGTCTTTTTGTTCCATCTCTCTTCATCTTCTTCTTTCACTACGCCCCTTTCTCTTTCTTTCTCGTTCTCGTTTTGTGTTATTCGGCTTCTTCCAAGTTTCGCCCCTCACTGTTTCGAGGTCGATTTCTCTATCTCGTTCTCGTTTTGTGTTATTCGGCTTCTTCCAAGTTCCGCCCCTCACTGTTTTGAGGTCGAGTGAGAGAGAGGAACGGCGAGGTCGGGTGAGAGACAGAGAGAGAAACGGCAAGGTCGAGGTGTGGGAGTCCTCGAGTGAAGGAGAGAAAACGATGTCGTTTACTTTGGTAACGTTAAAAAAAATTCAATTTATCGCCGATTACGATTTATCGCGATAAATTCGTGATAAATTGCCGATAAATATCCGATTTCTCCCCTGCCGATATTTTCAGCCGATTGTGGATAATCCGATCGGTGCCTTGCCGATTTTCGATAAATCGCCGATTTATCGGCGATAAATGCCGATTTTTAGAACACTGATATATATATATATAAAAAAAATTAAGGGAGGTCCCTTAAAAACCATTACAATTGATAAAGAAATAAAATCTTTGATAAGGTAGAACTAAATTTTTACAAAAAAAAATAAAAATAAAAATAAAAAAATGTTCATGTAGTACACAAATATATATTAATAAAGATTGTGGTTCGAATAAATTGTGAAAAGACTCCACATATGGTAAAAAGATACCTTAAACTAAGCCTTTCTTTTAGACCATACCTTAAACTAACGGCCGAAGCTCTGAGCTCTGGATATTATGTTTTGAATATTTTTAAGGAATTAAAGATATATTTAAATAAATATAAAACTACACTTCTATACCATGAAAGGGGGAAAATATGTCTTTTTGTTTGAGAGGAGCCCTGTTGCGTCTAGGGGTAGGAAAATAAACCATATGTACTGTACTAATTCGTACCAAACCGAATCAATACTAAATTGTACCAAAAATTTGATAATGGTATAATACCGATTGGTATTGTACTATACCGAATTACTTTGGTACGACACTGGTATTTATATTAATTACCGATGGTATACCGTATCGTACCGATTTTTCGGTACAGTATGGTATACCGTACCATATTAATACCAAATGTGCCATTATACAAAATACTAAATAAATACTAAATTACCAATATTCCACAATTAGATATAAATGAAGCTAGATGAACGGTTCAAATTGTCAACAATCTCATTCTCTCTTTAGACCCATTTAAGCTCTAAATCAGATAACAATTCTCGTTTCATATAAATATTCCATTTAAACAAATTTTGTCGGTTCATTTTAATATTGTTCAGTTTATTTAAATCGTTTCACTGAGTATGCACTCGAACTTTGACATATATAATATCTATCGATGATGAGAAAATGTTGGTTTTTGTTTTCTTTCACAATAGGCTATGACAGTATATAGTCTCAACAGATGATGTCAAGTAAATAAAATAAATTAGAGCGTCGTAAGTTTTATTCTGAATTTGGGAACCTAGTTGGTTGAGTGGGACTAAGATATATATATATATATATATTATGCAATTCTGCTTAGTTGTAGGGATTCTAAGTTCTTCATCCTTCTTTTAGTTATGCGAAAATTGTCCCAATTTATTTAATCCATTTGAATTATGATGGCTCAATTTACTTAATCGATTTGCATTACGATAAATATGAGCCATCATAGTAATAACACAATTTTATCTGTTTAGTGATTTAGTCTATTTTTTTTAGGCAATAAAGTGCAAAGATGTAAATATTAACAAATCATGTGTAATTCTTTTTCAAAAAAATTTAGTTAAATTTAGGTTTATGTTAAGTTAGCCTATGTTTTAAGTTAATTAACAATAATCAATTATTTTGTAAATCAGTTAAATTCAAAAAAAAATCTTTTTTTTACAAGATTGATTTTTTGGTAATGTACCATACCGATATTTCGGTATACCAAAATTCGGTATACCGAAAGTTTGGTATGGTAATGGTAATAGATTTTGGTGTACCAAATTTTTGATATGGTACTCGATATAGTCAGTATGGTACGGTATTATGCCAAATCCACCTTTAGTTGCGTCATAGCCTCAATAACTTGTTCACAGACATAATTAATTAAGCTCTATATAATAGTCTATATTGTGTTTAATGTACCCTCTATTTTAATACCATCTCAAAAATTATCATAAAACATTCTTATATATATATATATATCATTTTGGAGTGTTAGAAATTATGAAAATATTGTGCATTTAACATAAAGAAAGAGGTAATAAAATTTATAGAAAATAATAATTAAGGACGTTAGTATATTAGTGGTTTTAACGAAGGACATTCTATTTTTAGACTTAGTTTAAAGGACAAGTTTTTAATAGAGGAAAAAATATTAATTACTTTATTATTTCAATTAATTAGGTCGAATTCCAATACTAACCTTCTTAAAAGATAAATACAATTAAATTCAAAATTAAATCAATGATAATTAATTCAAACCAATTGAGATATTTACGAGTTGTCTTCATTAGTTACACTACAAGTCAAGCATTACTCCAGCCTTTTAAATCATCTAGGTCTCATCTGACTTTTAATAAGAGTCACCATCAACAAATATTTATCAAACTTACAGGTTCAAATAAACGGTGACTTCTTTCAATCTCTTATTTCACTCCATTACAAATCTCCCACAGGAAGCTAACCATGGGCCTTTTCACTCCTAAACGTAAGCTCCAAATCATCCACCGCAACCTTGTGTACCTTTTCACCCTCCCATGCCTTCACGGTCCCACTCTCATCTTCTCTTTGGGAGTATTTACTTCTCCCATAATCATCCGACTCTCTCCCTTCCTGTGTTAGATGTCAATCAAGGCTGTAATTGGTAATTTTTGTATATTTTTGTTTGTTATTTCTTAGTTTAGCAACCAGTTGTTTTCAGATTTTTGTTTACAAAATTTTGATTGGAAAGTCAAAATTATTCCTCGTACTTAAATAGCATGAGTGATAGTTTACCCGTAGATGATTTGTTTGTCATTTTGTGATGTATGTAGATATTGGTTCGCAGTTAGCAATGCTGGAGAGGACACACAGGGTCTGGTTGCATGAGGATTGGCCTAGTTTTACTGACCGATTTTCGATAAGGATCAAAATAATTGGACATTATGATATAATCTTTTATTCATGCAAAATTGCAAATAAAACGTATGTTTATGTTCATATCAGACCATTGGAGAAAACTATAGTGACTTGATTAAGGTCAACATGTAGGGCAAGATGTTACAGGCTAAGGTAAATGGAAGCATGGGATAAATGCATCTGCTACTTGATACTTGTTTCAAGGAAATGACTTGGCAAGAGAACTAATGTCGGTACAATAGAGTGGTAGGATTTTTATATGCTGGATGAGTTTTAATGCTGCAGCATATTTGAAAGTAAAACAATGATGTAAATACTGACTTTGAAACACTGAAACATGAGCTGGTTAGGTTGGTTAAGGGATCGATCTAGTTAAACTTGAGCTACAACACCCTGTGCCCGAGCCCAATCCAACCTAATTTCCACCTAAAATGCAACTATTAATGCTCAAAGCTGGCTCAAAGTATTTATTTTATGTCTATATCCGATTATCCGAGTTGCTCAGATTAGGTGGGGTTCAGTGATCCCTTTTGTTGTGTTGTTACTATCATTTTCCTCAAGGTCTTTATGTGTATAGTTTCTTACTAACTAAAAACAAGAAAAATGAAGTTGTAAACAGGTCTCTAATTTATATGCTTTGTCATTGGTACTCTCAGTCTCAAAGAAGAAAATAGGTCTATAATTTAATTTTGATCTCTTTTGAAACACATATAATAATTAATTAAATAGGAGTTTTTAGTTCTCACGAATTTGATGTAATATTGTTAGCATTTCATTAATTAATGGTACTCTCAATCTAAAAGAGGAAAATGAGATTCTAATTTAATTTGATATCTTTGAATACCTATTTAATTAAATTGGAGATTTCAATTCCTACGAATTTGATGTAATGTTTAACATTTATTAGGTGCATTTGATCAAGCTTACGATAAGAGGTACGGAACTTAGGTGCATTTGATTAGGCTATGTCTCAAAGAGGTATAGTTTTGCTCTCCTTTTTCACTTGCTTATTGCATCTTTGTTTTGCTCTCCTTTTTTTTACTTTGAGAAAAATGTAACTTAATATATCTGTCAGAAAATTAAAAGGATGTAACGTAATATGTCTACCAAAAAATTTAAAAGATATACCTTAATACGTCTGCCAGAAAATTAATTATAAGAACATAACTTAATATATCTACTAGAAAAAATACCTATTTTTTATCGTAGACATTTTTTTAACATATTCTTTTGCAGGCATATTAATTTGTAGGCATTTTTTTATCCTTGTTAATTTTGCAGTGATTTTAACTAACAAATACAAACATTTTATTTTGCTGACATTTTTTAAACATATTATTTTGTAGGCATATTAATTTTTATGCATTTTAATCCTTGTTAACTTTGCAGACATATTAACTAATAACTATAACATTTTATTTTGTAATCATTTTTTAAGGACTCGGATAGATGAATCATTGAATATTTTTTTTCATTGGTCTGAACGTAAGTATGAAAGTTGATAAGTTTTTAATTTGTTTATTTATTTTTTTGACTTTATTGTTTTAGAATTTAAAAACTCCACATTTTTTTTGAAAATTGAAGTTTATGAGTTTGAAATTTTTTGAATTTGTTTTACATTTGATTTTTTTTGAATTATTCTTACTTTTATCATCTTTATTTGAATTTTTTGTTATCTATTTTTGAATTTGTTTGAATTTATTATCATCAAATTAATTACATAATTAATTTCATATTTAGTTTTGGGTATTTATCTACAAAAAGGGTAGTTCTGGAATTCAACGTAATTAATTGAAACAATTAAATATTTTGCATTTTGTCCTTTATTAAAAACTTGTCCTTTAAACTAAATCTAAAAATATAATGTCCTTTGTTAGAAAGAGAGTAAGAGATTTGTCCTTTTAAAAAAAAAAGCCCTAAAATTTATTGTAAAATGCACTCCTTCTTAACACAAAAAAAAATTCTAACTTTTAAAAAAATTAAAACACAAGTTTCCAAATCTCAAATGGCATGTAAGAAAACGGTTTTTTAATCTCTTCTTTAATTCTTTCTTTCCATATTTAATCTTCAATCTTCTCATATTATGATAAAGAATTAGAGGATTACATATATATATATATATAATTTATTTATTTTCATTTGTAAACACAATACTTTAAGGCCTCGTTTGATTCGGGTATTAAAAAGTGGGATGGGATTATTAATACCACTTTTTTTATAATACCTTGTTTGATTCGCACAAATGTGCTGGGATTACTAATACCGGTACTAACTTAATACCACTCTTTGTGCTATAATTTAATACCAGGGGGGAGGTGGTATTGTTTATCCAGGATTAATAAAAATGAACCATATATTTTCAAAAATGCCACTACTACTACTATATTATTATTATTTAAAAAAAAATAATTCTTTTTTCAAATTTTTTTTTAAAACTTTTTTTTTAAAAAAAAAAATTTAATATTTTTTTTTACAAATTTTTTTTAAACTTCTTTTTTAAAAAAAAAATTTTTAAAAAAAAAAAATTGTTAGTCCAAAATATAATTCCGTATACAAGTTACAGAACCAAACATGGTATTAATATTAGCACGAGATATCCCAGTATTAATACTACATGAATCAAACAGGGTATTGGTATTAAATTAATACCATGATTAATAGTCCAGTACTATTAATACTAGTATTATTAATCCCACTGATCCTAATACCTGAATCAAACGAGGCCTAAATGTAAAAGCGCAAAATTTTAAACTTCATTATTCTCTATTTCCCATTCACCTTCACCGATGTGACTCACCCAAGATGAATTTGATCTACTACTATATAACACTGGAGTTGTGGAAAAATGGCTCGATCCAAACATACCACATAACAGTTTGGCTTGATAGATAAGAAATGGACTCCACCCCTGACCCCTCCACTCGCCTAAAATTTGTTCCCAAACTAAAACAGACCCATGCATCCACCGGTCTTACTCTTCCACAACCACACAACTTAAACAACCCAGACTATAAAAACTCACAATTAAGTTTGAAGGCTCCCCTATTTTTTTATTTTTTTTTCTTTTACAAGACACATTTGAGTCATATTTTGTGTACTTTAATTAATCTATGTTTGTATATCTCAATTAATTCTCATTTATACTAAAACTGGTTCCTAACTAACAAATTTTTTTACAACAAACAGAAGTCTAAACTTAAGAACTCTCAATCAAACCAATCACACTGTATGGTCGAAGACTTAGGGCTACCCTATTCTAAATCCTACTAAAATTAGCAAATATAAATCAAAATTGCTCTACAAATCAATACATAGTGACGTGGTTCAATGAGATTCATTCGTAGATTGATAATCTGAGAAATGATGTAACCTAAAAAAAAAAATATATAATCTGCAAATACCACGTAGCACTTCTACGTGTCTAGTTGATCAAACCATTCCCTTGTCGTTTTGGTTACCTACAAATTTTTGAAATTTTTAGTAATCAAATCCCATTTGCTCAAACTGAACTATATACAGAGTTATATACATTAAACCAAAACATGAAAACCACACCTCCATACAAAAGGTTTAAACTTTAAAAAAAAAAACAAAAAGGCCTCTACACATTAGCACCAAATTTTTTATAGATATTATTAGTTCATATGTGAACCAATCAAACATTCCCATTGCCTATAGCCGTTTAAACAACTTATTGCTGACAGTTATTTTCCCCTTGCCAACTCCAAACAATATCTTTAAGCGCAGGCCTAACATCCTCTTCACAAAATTTCTTATACTCCAAGGTATCTCCGGCCGACTTTGAAAATTCCACTACCGCCACCTCCGGGGCCACCTCAAACACCTCCGCCATCACCGCCAACTTCCCCTTCCGTCCCTCCACTGTCCCCTCCATCTTCACCTTGAAATCCTTCTCACCCACAATTTTAAAATTCAGTTTCTTCGCGATGGATTCAATCTTCTCCATTATCTCCGGAGCAGAGCACTTGGAAGTGAACATAGACCCAATTTTCCTCGTACTCTCGAAAAGACTAGATAAATCAAAACCTGAAGACATCGATGAAATAAACTCGAATGCATTGTAAAAAGGAGGCGAAGATTTTGACCTTACAATCTCTATCTCTCTGTTTTCTTCACTCTCTATTGAAGAAAAAGCAATTGGTCTTGTAAATCCTTTTTGAAACCAGGGGACTTTCATTATTGCCGGAATTGAAATCCTCTTCTCGGGATTGGCCACCAGTAACTTGGAAATCAATCTCTTGGCCTCCCCGGAAAACCAAGGGGGAAACTCATACTCCGCTTTGAAAATCTTGCTATACATTTTCATTAAATTCTCATCTCGAAAAGGAAGAAACCCGGCAAGCAAGACATACAAAATTACTCCGCAAGACCATAAATCGGCTTTTGCCCCATCATACCCTTTCTTCCTTAAAACCTCCGGTGCCACATAAGCCGGAGTTCCGCACCGGGTATGGAGCAAGCCGTCATTCCGGAGCTGCTCAGGCAATGAAGATAACCCGAAATCGGAGACCTTTAGATTCTCGTTCTCGTCGAGGAGTAGATTCTCCGGCTTCAGATCCCGGTGGGACACTCCCCGGCTATGGCAGAAATCGACGGCGCTGATTAATTGCTGGAAGTACTTCCTTGCTAATTCCTCCTTCAATTTACCTTTAAAAAAAAAAAAGTAAAATATTTTACTGAATCGAACTCACACACGATCTATTATTGTAGGAAGAAAAATTAATGTTTAATACCTTTAGCAACTTTTGAGAAGAGTTCGCCGCCTTTGATGTATTCCATGACGAAGAAGATTTTTTGTTTAGTGGCCATAACTTCTTTCAATTCGACGACGTTAGGATGTTTAACCAATCGCATGACGGAGATTTCACGCTTGATTTGGTCAATCATGCCTTCTTTTTTGAGGACGTGGTCTTTGTTGATTACTTTAATTGCGACGCTTTCGGAAGTGGCGATGTTTTTGCCGTAGTAGACTTTGGCGAAGGTACCTTGGCCTAATAACCGACCCATCTCGTACTTTCCGAATATTAGGTTAGGATTGATGAGGTTGTATTGATCATCTGATTGGAATTGGAATTGGTCTTCCATGTTGTTGTGAGGTGAAGGAGGTTGAGAAATGGCAGTTACGGCGGGCGTGGAGGGGAATTAAGTACGTGTGCCAGAGTGAGATTGAAAGAATGGGGGTGGGGGGTGTCATTTTAGTATTGGAGGACATTGTTTTAGGGGAATGAGAGAGAGACATTGTAGCCCATAGAAAGCCAAATTGCAATAATGATTGAATTAAAAAATATCCTAAATTATTATTATTTATATATATATATATATATATTAAATTTTAAAGAAATGAGCCACTGGGTGTCCGACACTTTGACTAATAAGGTTGCTAAACCTCAATTCATGGGCCCAATCCACTATCTTCAATTTTTTTAAGAGGACCGTTACAGGGATCCAGGGACACATCATCGATCCATTATAACTTCACTTTCACAATCCAACACATTATTACCTTAATAATTCAATTGAATTATATTTAAAATAATATTATTCTCAAAACAATTATTTATATACGATTAAAGTAAGATATAATTTTAAAAATATATAATATAATTTTTTTAAAACAATATTTATATTTTGGCAAAAAGAAAAATATAAAATTTGGCAATATAACTACTTTAAATTTATACAAGTAAATTTTACGAAAAAATTTATTATACGATAGATTAATACAAGCATAATGTATTTATATTTATATATTTATAAATCATGTCTTTGAATAATGTCATCCTTGATTTTTTTTAAGACAAAAGGGTAAACCCCTTCAAATTTTATCAAAAAATATAACATACAACAAAATTTAGAGGAGAATCAAAACCCTTACCTCTAAAAAGACAAATAAAACTTAAACTAATAATAATAATAATAATTGATTGTGCAAATTATTAATTCAATTTGCTCCGCCAACTACGAGTTGACCCGTGGTCGTTCATGTAAGCAATCAAGCATGCTTTAGCGATAAGAGCTTGAATAAGCTGTGTTAGGTCACTATAAGAAGGGTAGAGCTCCTCAAGAAATGGGCACCCACTCGAGAGTTGATTATGGATAGCGAATTACGGAACTCTGGAGCTCTTTCTCGCATAAACCACAATGTCAGAGTGGTTGGCAGAAGAATGGACAACTGCCACCTGCTTTGCAGAGCGAGCATAACTCCCTCACCTTTATTAAATGTACACTAGCTGCATTTAATGCACTAGAATTCATGGATAATTAAAGTTAGAGTTGGTAATGGTCGAAGTATGGCTCCAGACCTGCTCTGGGAGCCTTGACCACACATTTCCTCCCAGTCATATATATATATAAGAAGCATTTACTTCTTTCAACAACCAAGTTCAACCAACTTAGCAACAATCAGACAAATCGAAGAACAAAGATAACCTCGCATTCAATAGCAAGAATACAAGAGAAAAGTAGAAGTTCGAAATACTTAGTTGAGCTCCTAAAACAGAGAAGTCAGAACTCTTATAGCTCGAGCATACTCTTATTGTAATAGTGTGAAAATATAATAGTTAGAGAGGCTTTTGTGAGTTTATAATACATGTTTGTTTATCATCAATACAAAATAAACCGAATTCCTAGCTCTATTCCATAAAGAATGACTAACATGTATCTTCATACAAGGCCCTCCCTATACATTTCCGACTATGTTGATTTGTTGCGTTTATAATACTAATCATTTGATCAAATCATTTGACTCTTTGGTCTAAAATACCCCTCCAGTTTTTAGCACTACCACTAACAACAACAACAATAATAACAAGAACAAGAACAAGAACAACAATAACAATAACAACAACAACAACAACAACAACAACAATAATAATAATAATAATTAAGCATTACTCGAATTGAGCCGATTGTCTCATCTCCTTTTTTGGCCTTCCACAAAAATGTTTGAGGGTGTCATATTGAACTCAGTTTAAAATAAAATATTCTTCTTGATCAAAGTGAGGATGGGAACATTTCTCCTTAAATTGCTTTTTTAGGTTCTTCTTTTGATTTTTCGAAAACACCATAATGAAATTATTTTTATTTACAATGTTAGAACATAGGACACTTGAAGAAGCATGTGTTAACCTTTGAGAACAAAGTTTACTTTCAACCAAAACCTCAAAGCTATCACTATTTTCTATTTCATCTATATCATCACAACTACAATAATTGGTTTTCAAATTCACCTTTTTCTTCTTTTCCAATTTTTTTAGCCGATTCATTCATATCCCCATTAAATCAATTCATAATTTTCTTCCCCTCAACATCACCAAAATTACATGTTTCAACCATATCACCATCATCCTTTTTGTTATTACTCATAAAAATGCCATTATTTGTTTCATGATTGAATCAATAATTTTCTTCTTTCCACTTGAGTGGCATTCAATTTTTAGGAATTATAATTACCTATTAAAGCATGATCCACAACTTCAAATTGTCTGACTATGATGCTTTCTTGTGACTTTAGGAGCCCAATTTTTCGTTGATTTCTGAAATGGCAGCAGCAGATTCAATATTCTTGAATTCCCAAACTTGCATTCAATTGTGTTTTGATATATGAATGTACTACTTTTATTAAAAAAGTTGTAATATATTTTTCTTTTAATACTCCCCAAACAAGAATTAGAAGTAAAGTTTAGGGCATTCGGTGATGAATTCTTAATATGTATGAATTTAGACAAGATTGACATGATACAAACATTTTCAACCAAAACTCTTTTGCTGCCAAATCTAGATTGTCATGCTGTTCAAAAAAAATAAAAAAAAAATCTATATTGTTATGGACAAAAAAGTCCATTTAGCATTATTTTCAATTTTCAAAATTTGAAATCTAATAATATAACATTTAGTACATCCTATTAATAGATTTTTTTTATCTAAAATAGTACAAACAATTATTTTTTGAAAATACTAGTAAATTTACAATTAAAATATATATAAATAGAAACTAAGAACCAACTGACTACACTATTTTTCGTTTATTCACATTTTTCTCCATTGAATTCGTAATTATCATCAGGGACGTACGCATGAATTTGATTGAGGGGATACAAACGTAAGAGTTTTAAAAATGCATAAAGAATTTTTTTCAAGTACTAAAAATCAAGACAAGTCAAAATAATATATAGATATAATTATAAACGTTTTACATACAAAAAGGCAAAAATATGAACGTTCTACATGTAAAAAAAAAACAAAATGATATTTTTTATAATAATCCTCTACGAGACTTCATGTTTTGAAAACGTTGAACGATAACTTCATTGTCAAGTGTATCGAATATGTCTTTCTCAATATATGCGATCAAGCAATCATTCAACAAGTCATCTCCCAATCGGTTGTGTAGCTGAGTCTTGATTAGTTTCATTGCAGAAAAGACTCTTTCTACGATTGCAGTTGCAACAAGTAAGAATAGAGCTAATTGCACAAGCATATATACTAATGGATATGCACAATGTTTTTTCAATTGAATCATGTTCTTACCAAGCCCACCAACTCCTATAATTTCAGAAAATTGGTCATTGAAGCGCACATCCAAAATAGAATTATCAAGTTGATTTTCAAGTGCTATTAGCTCTAACGTTGAAAAGTCAGATGGATAAAACTCAGTAAACCGAAGCAATTTTACCTTATCATATTCAGAAACTGAATTCCTTAGATCAAGACAAGCCATACAAAGCAACAACTCTATGTTCACCTCATTGAACCGGTTATTTAACTCTTGAAGCATCAAATCAATCACTTTATAGAACAATTCTACACGATAACAGTGAAGATTTGTGTTGTCTTGAGGATTCCGCCGCGATTTTCCTTAAACCACAAACACATCTTCTATATTTAGGACGATGATCTTATGATTGATACAAAACAAAGATACTAAAGTAAGCAAAGATTCCCATCCATCATCTCTCATTCCTTGGAGTTGTTGCTTAGTTATTTTCACAAGAACCATAGCATTTACAATGTCTTGATCTTTTTTTTGTAGAGCTTGTGACAAATCATTTGTAATTCTTAAAATAATTTTCATCAAGTGTAGGATAAATGCAAATTCAAAACATTGTATGACGTTCAATAACCTATCTGCTTGACCTTTTTGTAGTGGAAGTTTTCATCTTCTCCGATAATCAAAAGTACATCAACTACTGAGGAAAATAAGCTTAACAAACTTATAAGTGTACCATAATGAGAACCCCAACGTGTGTCTCCAGCCCTTTACAACGCTTTTTCTTGATTCAAACCACTTCCAGTCAAAACCTCACCATCATAAATTCCTTGAATAACATTTTCAAATTGTTTCTCTCAAAGGATGTCTCTACGTTTACACGAGGCTCCGGCAACATTTGTTAAAAGTGAAACCATCTCAAAGAATGTAGAAATCTTTGAGTGATTTTGTGCAACTGCTATAATTGTCAATTGAAGCTGATGCACAAAGCAGTGGACATAAAAAGCTGATTAATTCTCCAACATAATCAAACTTTTAAGACCATTGAATTATCCTCTCATGTTACTAGCTCTGTCGTAACCTTGGCCGCGCAAACTTGATATACTTAATCCATGTTTTGGAAAAAAACATCCTCGAGTGCTTCCTTAAATGATAAGGTAGTAGTATCATTAACATGTATAATTCCGATAAAGCGCTCAATTACGAACCCTCTTTTGTCAACGAAACGTAAAGTAACTGCCATTTTCTCTTTAACTGATATATCACGAGCCTCGTCAATTAAGACCGAAAATAAGCTATCACCAACTTCTCTAATGATTGCATTTGCAGTCTCCACAACAATGGTTAACGATATCACTTTGAATTCTAGGGGATGTTAATTTAAGATTTTCTGGAGCATTATTCAATACAACTTTATTGACCTCTTCATTATGTTCAGCAAGAAACCGCAATAGCTAAAAAAAAAATTTCTCGATTTACTGACTCGTTGGATTCATCATTACCACGAAAAAGTAAGCCTTGTCGCAAAAGAAATTTAATGCAATCAATCGATGCAGGGAAACAAGTACAATAATCAACCCGGGCTTGGTCTGAATACTTGGAAAACAAATTTCAATATGTTGTTCTTGCTTTATTAGGTTTTCACAAGATCTCATACATTTATTATGAAGACTATTATGGTCTCCAACATGTTTGTTAAGATTGTTTCTCTTCCTCCAATTTCTGAACCCCTCACCGACAAATTAATCACCACCCTCTTGGCTCCCAGATAAAACGGGTTTAAAAAGATAGTAATATAGGCAAGATGCAGCATCTCTTGATTACGTATTTTACCTTAAAATGGTAAATATTTAATCAAAGTGAAATGACTAGTATGCATATCAATATAAATATTTCTAGGGGTAAAACCTACATTGTACAATTTTACCTTAATTATTAATCATAATCACAAACATATCAATATGAATATAATAAAGCCAATACTAGATTAAATCCGTATAGTGGGAATGATAGGGCCTTTGTTTTAGGCAACAAGCTAACAAGGAGCATTCTTTGTTGAACAACTAAAATAATCATCTAAAACAGCAGGCTCTAAATCTTAAGGACAACCTAACTGTACTTGCATAGAGACAACAATTTCACATAAGATTACTAAAAGTAATTTTCTAAATACATTTAGAAAGGTACCAGAATTTATGAAGGTTGCATAGATTCTCTAAGGAGTATGCTAATTTAGTATTGTATGGGGTAATGGGGAAAAATAACACCTTGATTTATAGCAGTGGCGAAGCCACCTTATGGTAAAGTAAAATAATAATAACCATTTATATAATTAATAAATAATAACCATTAACCAAGTCTATATTCATGATACATAAAATTATTTAAAGAATTAAAAGCAATATTTTACTTAACACAGAAACCCCATTTATATAATTAGCAAATAATAACTAAATATATATTCATGATATATTAATACATAAAATTATTTAAATAATTAAAAATAAAATTTTACTTACCATACAAGAGAAACAGGAGAAGTAGAACGAAGCAAAAGAGAAAATAAAGATATTTTGGAGATGGGGATCTGCTGATGTCCTTTAAACTTTAAACTTTTTAAAATGTTTTAATTACCAACAGCAACCTTGTACTATCACCGCTTATTGCATCTAGGAACACCCCCCCCCCCCCCCCCCGGGTTAACTTTGGCAACAATCATATATCCAACAACATACCCTGTACTATTAAGTTTACTTACAAATAAGTCCATCTTTTCCATAAATATTTTTTTTCCGGAATTTTTTTTTGGAAATCCCAGGAGGTACGATCGTACCCCCTCGAGACACAGTATGTCCGTCCCTGATTCTCATTCCAATTCTTATTTTTGCAGCTAAATTTATAAATTTCGTTATAATATTTTTCAAAAACTTATAGTGAACTTATGAATCTTGACATATTTTTTTATTTTTTTTTGAAAATTGTAATTTTTTCTTGTAAATATGCAATGAAATATGTAAATTTCATTTCAAATGTTGCAATAAAACTTGTAAATTTCACTTCAAGTTTGAAGTGAAACTTGTAAGCTTTAATTAAAATTTTGTAAAGATATTTGGTCTTGGCCGATGAATCTAATAAAGGTAAACAAAAATATAATTAACAAATTAGGAACCAAGTCATGGTATAAAATAATTTGTATCTAGAAGATATATATGTTATAATAGATATAGGTACATATGTCAAATCTCATGCAATTAATTCTAATTTTGTACTTGTTAATTTTTTATGGTAATAAAATGTGTCCTTATCCTACTTTTTATAAAAACATGATCTTATAAGGGATTTTTCTTAAAGTTTATTGTTGTGGAATATAATAAATGCAATATGCCAGTATATATCAAAATATTTAGCTCTATTTATTCTTTGATGAACTATTTTGTTGAAGTATTATTTTTCAAATAAATGTATCTTTGTCTTTATTTAAAAGAAATAGAATACCAAATTAAGCAAAAACACCACAATGATCCAAAGCTATCCATTTAGTTATGACACCAAACTTTAGTTGTTTTCCTTTTTTATCTCTACGACCATTATTTAGAAGAAAAAAAGAAATAGAATTACTACACAACCTTTTGGTTAATTGAGCCAACCATTTTTGTTTTTCACTTTATTCTTTCCATTCTTAAATAGCTGAAGTACTATCTTTACAAAGACAAGATTGGAACTACACATGGCCCAGACCATTTGAGGACAAACCCCAAATTGAGCCCAAATTTTAGCAGGTCAGACCATAGAAAAACTAACACTATAATATTGAGGACGAACAACAGGCTTTCTAAATCGTTCCATACGTCCAATGGGCCACTTTGCTTTTTCTTCTTTCAACAAATATTTGAGCGCTTTGTTTCGGGGGTTCTTTTTTTTTAAAAAAAAAAAAAATTTATTTAACAAGCAAAAGCCCGCAAAGTGAAGAAAAAGAAGGATATCATTACTGTCAAAATAATGTATAACTTTAAAAACGAATAGTGCAACTTCTAAAAGTAATATCATAATTTGACAAAAAGATAATTTGTTTTAATAACAGTGTACCCAGAAAGAAAATTAAACAAGGGAGGCCAAGACATGGCAGTGGTTTTTTGGACGAGGGGAAAAAGAAGGGATTCGAACCTTGGCCACCTGTGTAATAATTCACACTTTTAACCAATACAGATTTGAATGCAGTGTCACATGACGGGCATATCATCTTTTTATAAGTCTTGATCATGAACATGTAATGCTACATTTTTTCATTTTTTCCAACTCAATACAGATTAATTAATGAGATTTTTTTGCTTTTTTTTATGACAACAATACCATATATTGCGAGTTTACAGCTTGAATGTTTTACTAGTTTTCCCCTCCCATGTGAGAAATATCGGTCTCCCCCATACCGTATTATGTCAAGACCGTACTCGTGTTTATGAATTTATAAATGATTATTACTAGATCTACCATATTTTTTGTACACATGTGATACATGTGCAATTTGGTTATATACAAATTAAAATGAAAATATTAAAAAAGTAGTAAGTGATGTAATAGTCAAGAGTCATAACGCTCTTGCTAACGACGAGGGTTCAAGTTCCTTGGATTTTTTAATTTTTTTTTTGTGAAATGAAGACCGCAAGGGCAATATTAAAAGAACAAAAACTTGACAAACGGTCAAACATAACCCCAAATTACCTTCCAGTTTTGTGTAATAACGAGTGAAATTTATAATTTGACTTTCACACTTTGTTTAAGAAAAATCTAGTTTCAAAGGTAATCAAAATAATAAAATGCTCAAGGTAAGTTAGGGGTGTTTTCGGTTTCGATTGGGGTAGAAAGTAAGATACCCCAAACCCAAACCAAATATAAAAATTCGGTTTCGGTTCGGTTCGTTCAGTTTCGGTTTCTAAATCTTTGAAACCCAAACTCGAACCAAACTTTTCGGTTCGGTTTCGGTTTTATTTGGTTTTAACATATATTTTTTTTAAAATCAATTTAACATAAAAATGTAATATTAATAGTAATGTAAGAATGATTCATATTCAAATTAAAGCCATGATTTTTTAGAAATAAGGAGTAACATATAAATACCTTGTTTTCTATTTAATTACAATTTTATTTGTACATTTATAAGAATAAAACATGTTAAATAAAATGATGAATTATCTTTCTATCATGTATGTGATAAAAAAAACTTAGCATTGTGTAGTTAATTAAATAATAAAGTCACGCGTTAATGACTATTTTTTTTAAGATTATCATAATATGCAATTAATGAGAAATATATTCTTATAAAATGTCTTTTTTATTTATTATATTATAATTAACGTGTGCTCTTAGGCCTCGTTTGATTCAGGTATTAGGATCAGTGGGATTAATAATACCAGTATTAATAGTACTGGACTATTAATCATGGTATTAATTTAATACCAATACCCTGTTTGATTCATGTAGTATTAATACAGGGATATCTCATGCTAATATTAATACCATGTTTTGTTCTGTAACTTGTATACAGAATTCTATGGACTAACAATTTTTAAAAAAATTTGAAAAAAAAGTTAATTTTTTTTTAAATAATAATAATAATGTAGTAGTAATGGCATTTTTGAAAATATATGGTTCATTTTTATTAATCCTGTATAAACAATACCACCTCCCCCCTGGTATTAAATTATAGCACAAAGAGTGGTATTAAGTTAGTACCGGTATTAGTAATCCCAGCACATTTGTGCGAATCAAACAAGGTATTATAAAAAAAATGGTATTAATAATCCCATCCCACTTTTTAATACCCGAATCAAAAAATGGTATATATTAACATTTTTTTTTCTTATACATAATTCGGTTCGGTTTGGTTTAGTTCGGTTTTAGACCACCTTGCCCCAAACCCGAACCAAACTTTTCGGTTTCGGATTCGGTTTTCTTGTTTTCGGTTTCGGGGTTTTGCCGATTGGTTCGGTTCGGTTCGTTCGATCGGTTTTTGGATTGACTTTAACACCCCTAAGGTAAATTACTCTTAATTTCAAATAAAAGAAGCTAGTATACATAATATTGTTAACATATATATGCATCCATAATCCATAGTGTTAGAAAAAGATAGAGGTTACTACTTATTTGTTCAAATATTAAAATATTGGATGCATTAACCGTAGGTAGGTATTGTTCGTTTGAATTTATTGTTTCTAGATACTGAGGTTGTGTTTGGTTGCTCACTATTTTTTTTTTCCCCAAAATTTTAAAAACTCAACTCAAAACTAACTTTACTTTCACACTTTTCAAAATTTATTTCACTATACTTTCTCTCTCTAATTTTTTTTTTAAAACGCCATAACTTTAAATCCAAAAATTAAAAAATAATAAAATATATATATATTTGAAACCTACTCATCAAGATCTATAAAATAAGATCCATTGTGACTATTTTTTGAAATTTTTTATGCATTTTTTTCATTGGTTGAAAAAAAGTCAAACAAAACCAAATTCACTTTTCAACATAAAAACTCTAACTCAAAACATTCAACCAAACACCAAATTTTTAAAACATTATCTAGAAAACTTGTATAGAAACATTAACCAAACACAAATTAGTATAAAGTTTTATAACACTAAATAGTGATAAAACAAATACACATGTCAACTCTTAATTTTAAAAACAACTAGCTCTTCATTTAACAATAGAAATGTCCTATTTCGTGCTTTTAAAACGCAAAGTTTAGTTCCCTTAAGAACTCGTTTGGTTCACGGAAGAAAAATTAGTTCCCTTATCTTTCCCATAAAGATGGAAAACTAAAGTTTTTGTTAGGTTTCATTTCTTATATTTGGTAAAGTCTGAAAAGTATTCAGGAAATACTATTTGATTTTTCTTTCGGTGTTTGGTTGTACAGGAAAGGAAGGTAAAAATATATCAATATCATAAAAATGGGTAAATTTGGCAATAGCATATTTAGGTAGGGGTATTGTTATTCAAAACTTTTGTGATAAAAGCTGTAAAATCAGAAGGGAAGATCAATCCCATGAGGTCTGAGTGGAATGATTTTTCCCTTACTTTCATCTTATGTCAAGAAAGTATTTCCGGAGTTTGTACTTACCAAACAAAGAAAAATAATTACTTTCCTTTCCTCAATCCGCGAACCAAACAAGTAAGAGTGGTGCATTGGTATTGCTTTGTACAAAGGCACTCTCAACCGTGTAATTTGACTTTATTAATATTATTATTATTGCATTTATGTCTTTACTAGCTCAACTAAATGATCATTTAGCAAAAATTGAATAGGTGGAGCAAATAGTTCGGGTAAAGACAACTATGGCATTAAAAAAGTTAGATTAAACGACACTAATGCACCCCAAACTAAAAAAAATATTAATTTACACTCTAAAGATTTTGTTTTCAATACTTTGCACTTTATACATACAAATTATATCAATTTATCTTAATGCTCCATTTCCGGCCATTTTTCAAAACCTCTAACTACATGAGCGAATCGCGTGTGCGATTTAATAAGGGCATTTTGGATAAGAGACAATAAGAGACCTTCACTCCATTTTTACTCTCCACTTTAGCGTTAAAATTGGGAGTCCATTTTTATAATAAGAAAAAAGGAATAAATGATAGATTTTATGGTATAAAGTAATGATGGATTTTATCAAGAAGTAAAGATGGATTTTTGTTGTAGTAAGTAGGAATGAAGAATGAATTTGTGATGTAAGTGTGAATTAATGGTGGATTTTGTCATAATTTGATGATTTTGATGTAGTGAGTAAGGGTGTTTTCGGTTTCAGTTGGGGTAGAAATTAAGGTACCCTAAACCAAACTCAAATGTAAAAATTCGATTTCGGTTTGGTTCAGTTCGGGTTCTAAATCTTCGAAACCCAAACTCGAACCAAACTTTTCAGTTCGGTTTTATTTGGTTTTGACATATGTTCTTTTTTTTTTTCCTTTTTTCTAAATTAATTTAACATAACAATATAATACTAATAGTAATGTAATAATAGTTCATATGGACACGTGTTAATGACTTTTTATTTAAGATTATCACAATATGGAATTAATAAAGAACATATTTTTATAAAATGTAAATTTTTTTGTAATATAGTATAATTAATGTGGGCCCTTAGAGTATATATTAACATGTTTTTTCTTATACATAATTCGGTTTGGTTTGGTTTAATTCAGTTTTGAACTAGAATGCCCTAAACCCGAACAAGACTTTTCTGTTTTGGTTCAATTTTCTCATTTTTGGTTTCAATTTTTTTTTGTTCGGGGTTTTTTGGATCATTTCAATTTGTTCGGTTGATTTTCGGATTGGCCTTAACACCCCTATTAGTAAGAATGAATATGGTGTATTAAATATGGAATATTGATGCACCAATTCGCTCATGTGGCAGGAGGTTTTGAAAAATGGCCGAAAATGAAGTATTGAGATAAATTGATATAATTTGTATGCATAAGGCGCAAATTGTAAAAAAAAAAATTTGTTTAGGGTGCATTAGGGTCATTTAGTCAAAAAGTTAGTTAAAAGAGGGGCAAAATTAGTAATATACAAGCATGCAATCCGTGTGATGCACAATCATTTACATTTGATCAGTTGTGTGCGAGAGTTTATGCATATAGTAAAAGGTGTGCAGTTTCAAACTTTCTTTTCAAAATAAAACATACATTAACTGAGTCGGGTTCTTTCTAATTTGCGGCTCATACATATTGAATTTTTCTATAGATATTCTATATCCTGGAATCTCCTTAACAAATCGGATATGGAATAGATTGTTTCTAATAACAAAGTGGGTCTAGACAAATATTAAATGCGAACAATTGTAAATCAAGAATAAATATTTAAATTTCTTAGTTTACAAAAGATATTGAATATTATTAATAAAAAACTTTTCGTGAATTAATTTTTGTATGCTAATCCTAAAAAACCCAAATATAATAATTTAATCCAAATCGACTTCAATTAATTAGAAAAATTATAATGTTTATTTCTTATTTATAAAACTTATTAGGTTAAGTGATTTTATTTAAATATAACATTTTTTCTTTACTTACTCTTGTAATACCCTATAATTACAATGCTTTAGGCGGATTGGAGTTGGACATATCAAGTTCAAGCTTATGCATATACTAAAAACTATGGGGATTCAAAAAAAAAATAAAAAATGTGTACCACTTGGGTTGATTTATTTTTTTCTTTTCTAATTAACGGTTCATACATATGAATTCCGTTATATATATATCATATTTCCTAGAATCTTCCTAATGAATTGAGCTTGGGGTCAAATTTTTCTAAGATTGAGGTAGGTATGGGCTCCATAAAAACCTCAGCACAAATTCGGCTCGGATTTAAGTTCGTATAAATTTTAACCCTTACGACCCCATCATAGTTAATTGTATATAATAATTTTTTCTTAAAATATCATATAATTATAACACGTTGGGTGGATTGGAGCGGGCAGGTAGAATTCGGATTTATGTATATAGAAAATGTGTGAGTTCAAGTTTTTAAAACACAAGATATGCATGGGTTAATTCGGGTTCATGTTTTTAAAAAACAAAACATGCATCAATTGGGATAGGTTTTTTTTTAACTGGGTGCTTATATCAAATTTTAGTATAGATATTCAACGGCTTGAGATATCTCTTTTATGAGTCGGGTTTTTTGGTATTTTGCAACGAAATACGTGGCTTGTTGCTAATTTAAATCAAAATAATGACTTACTTATATAACTCAATAAATTTAAGAGTAAACAGTCTAAATGATCGCTAAATTTTTGATCTAATACTACTTTAACTATCAAACTTTAAAACGAACCACTTTGGTCATTCAACTTTAGAATGAGTATCACTTTGACAATTTCGTCCAATTCTTTGGTCATCCAACTTTGGAGTAAGTATGACTTTGATCATTCCATCCAATTTGGTTGTTAAATTTAATTAATTTGCGTGACATATGATTTCGTGTAAGGTCATTTTAGTCATATTACAACAAAATGACATTTCTCTCCAATAATTTTCGCCAAGATGAAACACACACAGTATATAAAACATATAAATATTTTCAACAAATAGCGCAACTTTGACTATTTTACAACCAAAATAATTAAAATAAGATCAAATAAAGTCATGTGCTTTATACATGGTTTCATTATGTTCAATTTAACAATGAAATTAAAAGAAATGACCAAAATGGTACTCACTCAAAAGTTTGATGGCCAAAATAGTACTGGATCAAAAGTTTAGTGGTGATTTAGATTGTTAACTCTAAATTTAAAAGTATTCCAAGAATATCTAAATTCTAATTTCTTTCTAAATTAATTATCTATCTTTTATTAATATATAAATAACCAAATATAAATAATTTATAAAATTAAGAATGCTTAATTTATTAGTTTCCAAATAAGAATATTTATTAGTACAAAATATGGTTTCTTGAATTGACTTATATTACTAAATTGGGTAATTTTATTTCTATTCGCGGATTTTTGCAGTTTATCCACCCATGATTTATGTTAACATTGAAATAAACTTCTCAAAACTTTCTTTTAAAAATTGAGAAGTATATCCACCAATAATAATCCTTTTAAATGTATTTACTTTTAAAATTAGTTTCCTAATTAGAATATACTTCCTTACTTTTAAAATTAGTTTCCTAATTAGAATATACCTCATTAATAATATATTTTCTTAATTTGTTAAAAGGTATATTGATACAAGTACTAGAGATTCATTATTTATCAAAAATATACAATATATACTACAAAACTAGGTGGAATTAATTTATGTTATTACATCATAATACTAACGAATAATTTTTTTCAACAAATGAGTTTACTATTTTATTTTTATTTTTTTCTATACAATGAGGGCTCTAAATAAATAAAAATAAAACATAATTAGAACTTAAGAAACTAATTAAGAATTACTGGCCGGAGGCAACAAATATCGTTTCCTTCAATCCCAATCCTTTCAAGTCAAATGAAGAATATTCAATTATAATATATGTTTATTTTGTTATTTGTCATGATAAATCTGTAATTAAAGTTATAATTTTAATTTACTTTTAGGTAGGAACTAGATTTTGTATACGTATTACAAATGTTTCAAACTATACTTACTGTTTAATTACTATTCTAAGATTAATGTGAATTATTGTATAATCTTAATTTTAAAAACAAATGTGAATCATAGACTATAGTCTAATCTCGAGTCCGGAAAGTGTATATAATTAACAATAAATTATATATGTTAGAAATATCATTTTAATATATAATTTATGTTTACTTTTTAATATATTATATGACGGTGGATAAAAGTAAAAATTTAGTGGATAATTTACAATTGAATTAAAAAGAATAATTATTTTATCAAAATTATTCCAATATTGATTTTTGTAAGTTTATCCAACAACCTGGTTAAACTTAGTGGGCAATACAAATTATCTTAGTAAAACGCAAAAAGAAGGGTAGACTGACAAATTTCCCTGATCTTAATAAAATCACCATTGTTAATTAATAATCAAATTGATTAGGTTGTTTAATTTTTTTTTATTGTTGAAATTTAAATTTTGAATTATTTGATTTTCTATATTTTAGTAATTGATTAAGTTGTTAGAAGTTATTTGATTGTTTAAATTTTGAATTTGATTTTATAGATATTAGTTTCTAGCAAGATTTTAAAAGTTTAGATTAGTTTAATAATTAATTAGATGATATTGACATTATAGGAATAACAATAATATAAATTAGTTTTGTAGCTATATTAATTTAATTTTAATTATTTATCCGTAAAAGTTTGTATTTTAAACAAAACTTTGGACCTTAAAGTATTGGTATAAAAGTTGTGTCCTTAAATAGATACAGAAAGGAATATTCGTCCTTAAAACTAATTGCCCCTATTTTTATTTATTTAATTAAAGTGGATGTATTTATTAATCTAATGGATTTTTTAATATTAAATTATTAATAAAATAATATTTATAAAATTAAATCAATAATATTTTTTGTCAGTCTTTCCACATTCATGGATTAATTTAATAGGCAATGCGGATTAACTATAAGATATCGTGGATAGAAATAAAATCACCCTACTAAATTACGTTTCAATATCTTCATAATATATTTATTTAAAAATATATAAAACTTACCAAAATGGATTTTTTCAATTTTAATATAGATGAAATTAGATTAATTAGGATAATTGTAATAATTATTTTTTATTTAAAATTCTTTTTAGATTAACCCATTTGATTCATTTCGATCCGATTTGAATATGATAATTTTTCATCAAATATAATTATAATAATATATAATTACAATGTTATTGATAGGTGAGATTAAAGTTTTCAAAACAAAATATTCATTTATTGGCTCAAATTTTCTTTAATCAATGGCTCATAAACATTAAATTTTGCTATATATTTTATATGGATTAAGACCACCTTAATAAATCAGTGTTAGAACGCGTTTTTTTAGACCAAGCGTATACGGGTTGCACAATAAATACCTGTCTCGAGTTTGGGTCAGGTTCGATTCGTTCACCTTAATAAATCAGGGTCAGAATGGGTTTTTTTAGACCAAGGCGAATACGGATTTCATATTAAATACCAATCCCATGTTTGGGTCGGTTCAGGTTGGTATAAATTTACCTTGTTTGATCCGATCTAACATAAATATAATAGTTTTTTAAAAATACCCTTACAGAGTTCGACAATTTGTTACATGACCCAAGAACATAACATGAAATAAGCATGATTTTTTTAGGTATGTGTGCACCTTTATGGAATCTTATAATTGCTGAGCTGGGGTTGGATCAACTTCAAGTAACGAGTTCGGGTTATGCATATTGATTGAGTTAAAAAATTGCATTTCTAATCACTTAAACAATGTTCAATTAGCTTTTAGTTATTGCTTAAAATCAAAAATTGCATGTAAATTTAGTTTAAGCGTGAAAAGAAGGCATTGCATTGTATTTATGTGCTACTAAGCCATTTTGCAAGCCTAAATTGGTTAAGCAACTAAGGTTGGATGCAAGAAAGAAGGTTTTATGCGGAAAAATGGACAAAAAATGCTCGAAAAAGAAGTCAATATATATTCCGAGGCCTGAGGTGAGAAAAACTCCGCAAACTACCCCCAAAGCGTTACCAAAAAGAGAATAGTAAGTCCCAAAGCATGAATGAAATGATTGCAAGTGTCCAATAGTGATTCCAAGAGGAAATAAGTTTAATTGAATTGATTCCTAAAATTTATAGAGAAAAACAAGAACTGCCGTAAAAAGCCCGAAGTTGTAACTGATCAAAATTTTTGTCAATTGAGAATTTGAAAAAATATCCAGAAATAAAAGTTGTATAGATTTAAATTACCTACCCGTAGGAGAAAATGGTGTATCAATTGAAATTCGGAGTAAAAAGTTATGAGCAAAAGTAAAAGTCATTATAAATAAATGGACACAATTTCGGGTCAACATTCAATTTTAAGTCATGTTTCGGCCCATTTCTTCTAGGGTAACTAAAATTAAGACTTGAAACACTTGTGTACCATATAAAAGGGTTGATATATCATATTTTAGGGTACGCAATAATTTAGAATCAATTAACAGAGAGGCAGAGAGCACTGTGGCTTTCTTTAAAAATTTTACGCTGCATTTAAAGATTAAATTTGAAAATTTTCTTCTTTAAACCCTTAAAATTATTATTAGATTAGTTTATTTATGATATTTTTTGGCTGGAATATCAGTGTAATCAACATTAATTCATCGTTCAATTCAATTTTCAATTTAAGTCTCAATCGCGTGCTGGATAAACCATAGTTTTTCGTTTTTTTTCAATTTAATTGCTTTTAATTATTTGTTTGTTTTTTATTCATAAATTGGTTAATTTATATCATATATATTCTGGAATCAAATTTAGACCCGCGTTTTAAGGGTTGATTCTAGGGTTTATATGTCTAGTTTGTCGGTTTTTTGTCGATTAATGTTTGATTCTTGTTTTATATTCAAATAGTTTATAATTTTTTCATGTTATTTGTGTGTGATTTATATTCATAATTAAGAATATGATTTTCCATAATTTTTAAGGTTTAAGTCGACTTTCTTCAATTTTTGTCGGTTTTGAGTTTGTTTACTATTTTAACCGTAAAATCTTCGTTTTAAATTGGAATTGAGAAATTTTAAAGGCAAAAAGTTTTTAAATATGATTTTCTATATTATTTGGTATGTTCTTACTGATTTTCATGATTTTTAAGCTTATTTGCATGTTTGACTTGATTATGGCTAGCTAAATCCTTTGTTAGGGGATTCATAGTGAAAGATGCGTAATTAATCATTTAATGTAATATAATCTAAGTTTGAATTTTATTTTTTCATTGGTTATTACTGAATGAATGATTATTTTTTTATCTTTTCATGTGTTAAAAATATGTTTCCATAAGTTAGCTAAAAAATTCTATTTGATTAAAAATCGTAAAAACGTTGATTCATGGATTTTTGCACTAAAATTCGAACGTAGATGATTTAGGGACGGTATTTATTTTATAATTAGTTGGGTTAGTTTCTTAAGTGAATTGACTGGTTCAGCACTATTTTGGTATTTATTTACGTAAGTGCCAAAAAAGTATTAGTTTTGATTTTCGGCATTTTTTTAAGACATATTTGCTTTAAATCATGTTTAAACCTATTCAAACCTTATAGGAATGTTAAGTTATTGATTTTTGAGAAGTTTAATCAACTTAGATTATTTTTGTCGCGCACTAACAATATTAGGTTCTAAATTACACTTTTTCAAAGGCATGAACTTCACTATCGAATTATATTGCTCAATGCTAGTCTATATAGTTTTCGTCATGCATGGGCTATCATATACTTGTAGCAGAAATATAATTAGATGGTTAGAAAGTCTAAGAGCTAAATCTTAGAGAAAAATCTTGTTTAAACCTAGATTTGGATTACCCGATTGGACTAGTTTTGTATTCTCTAACTACGGATATCCCTAATATTTATTTCTCATTGAATTAATTTCATTTAATATTCTGATTTGTTTAGTTAGTGAGATGTTTTATTTATTTTATTTAATTTTAGTTTAATTGCATGCCCCCCTAGTGCATTTAAAAAGTCTTTTAGGTTGATAACTTGCGCTTGTGGATTCCCTCTACTTTTGCACCCAAGGATTAAATTTGCCTTTAGTTTTAGTGTAGTTAATTAGTAGTTTTAATTTAGTTTCATTTCCTTCATTATTTCTCGATTCTATCATCTTTTCCTTTCATTTTCCCTTTTTTATTCTTAGAGAGAGTTAGAGAAATAGATTCATCGCTTTTCTTATGGTTCGATATTGGAATTTTTCAAGTATACTATAATTTGACTACCTGCACTTGGGTGTGATAATTCGCTCTTTTTGCGCGTTGTCACATATTGAAAAGAAGCTAGTTCAATTTTTCAAAACAAAAACTGTACAAGTTGGGTTAGGTTTTTTATAACTTAGGTTTATATTGATTTTTTGTATAAATATTGAACAACTTACGATATCTCCTAAACAAATCGGGTTTGTGGCAACAAAGCGTGGTTGAAATAAATTTTTTGAGACAAGATGTGAATATGAGTTTCACAACAAATACCTAACACGAGTTTAGGTCAGGTTTAGGCTTGCATAAATTTAATCAATTTGATATGATCCTATTTAAGTATATTTTTTTTTCTTTAATACCTTTATAGTAGACCCAATAATTTATTACACGCCTAATAACATAACAAGAAATTGCCACGAATTTTTTAGGTATGGACAAAACCTTAACATGTACTTTTAAATAGGTCATAAATATATATTATGTGGCTTATGGTATCTTATAATTGTAGCGCAACTGGGTGGGTCAACTTTGAATATTGAGTTCGAGTTATGAATATTGAAAACAAACGGATATAGTTTTTGTTAAAAACAAAAATTTCACCGACTGAATTGGATTCTTTCTAGCATGGTACTTATATAATGAATTTTGGTATAGATATTCAACGTCCTACTATATCTCTTTAATTTTTTAAAGCTTGGCATAAGTTCAAGTTAGTAGTGCTATAAGTACGTACATATCTAATTAATATGTATTTCTTAATATTTTTTTTGACAGTATGTATTTCTCAAAATTGTAGAAAAAAATTAACACTTAAATATTTAAATTACGAAATTAAAAGAGACTAATATTTCTCCGGTTAAATGTACATAAAAATCCGGTACTGTTTGAACATAGAATTATTCATTGAATATAAATGAAAAAGTAGTTTTAAAAACATGGGGCGCCGACGTAAAAGCGTGGGGCTTTGTTGGTACCCATCGTCAACTCCCTCCTCCCGTAGCCCACTGCCTACTACTACTTGAACTTGGCGACTTTTTAATCCTTACATTCTTACAAACGACAACCAAACTACTGTTCTAATTCCGGCTCTAATTAAAAATCCAATTCAATTCATTTCATTTCATTTCTTTTTCTTCGTATTCAACATGTTGTACACAATTCAAATGCTTCGCAGTCAAGGTCCTTTATTATTTTATTTTTCTTATTTTTATAGATAGATAATTTCAACTAGACAAACAAGTTGGGTCCCAAAATATTTAAGATTACGTGCAAAAATTTAAATGATAGATTATTTTTTTCTTTTATATATATGTAGTATATCCTTTTTTCTTTTTTGCTTGCTTATTCAAATTATTTCGCATATTAAATTTTTGTAATAAATCAACAAAAACTTTGTGGCGATAGTACGTTCACCTAGACTTTGGAATATAAGGAGACAAAACAAAAAGATCCCACGTCTCATATGAATATATTGAGATGAGCATGCGAGTCATAAATCATAAAGAAAGAAATTTGACAAATTGATCTGATGATGGTGATTTAGTCATCCTCTATAGTAAGAGGTCGATAATATCCAAATTAAGTTAATATATATATATATATATATATATATATATGATGATGATATTGTTGATGTGTGTATATATATAGGGAAATGATATCAGCACTCCACTTTCATCCTTAAGCACTCCACTTTCATTTTTAGTGACACTTATATATATCATTTGAGACACTTTTTATGTCACTAAAAATAAAAGTGGAATGTCTAAAGATGAAAGTGGAGTGCTAATATCATTTCCCTCTATATATATATATATATATGTATCAACGTCAATGTTATAATTGATAAGATTAGATGATGTCATGCATGGCATCACATGCAACCTTTCTCACATGTGGCTTATGGGTGACGGTGGCCATATGGGCCAATTTTGGCAGTCATGGTTGATAAGTTAATTTAAGACCGACTTTTTGTGGAAATTTATTTTTGTATATATGCACACAGAATATGTTGAATAAATAAACGTTCACACTTAGGCTACTATTGACATATGAATTATATTATATTTTTAGGTGGGAGAAACTTATCTAAAGATCAGAGTAATTAAACCATATGTGAATTATTAATTAATTAGTATATAATCAAATTCATGCATATATGAATTGAAATATATATATATATATATATATGAAATTTTTTTGATAAGGACCGGTCCTTACGAATTAGTCTCTTTTACGATGTTTTTGGGTCGTAAAAACACACTCTCAAGTATTTTTACGACACAAAAGTGTCTTAAAAAACTCAATTCGTAATGTTTGGACCTTACCAAAAATTCTTTGTATATATATATATATATTCTGGTGAGAATTCTACTTGCGCTAGTATGGTAAAAAAAACATATTCAATTATAATTTTATCCTTTTTAAGGATGACTGAGTGACTGACCATGAAACAAGATGCCAATTCCAAATCTATTTCTTGCATTCTTTTATGTTAAAATGTTTGAGGAAGAACCAAAGAAAAGAATAAGATTCTCCTTGAAGTAACTTTGATAGATGTCAAAGTACTTATTTAAGTGGTATAAAAAAATATTCAATAATATGTTAATTTTTACTGATGTGTTTCTTTATGTGTTTTTTTTTTTATACATGTGATTGATAAATAAAGGTGTTCAAGTTGGGGAAGGAGAGAAAAGGGGAACTCGAATTCAGGTGGCCAATATATATATATATATGGACTAGTTTTCAATGGGTATTGTCTCTCTCTACTTATCGATGGGTACTGATCATAATTAATATCTATTGGTGATGTGGCATCACTTTTAACTTGTTAAGGTGACCGGTTCTATTTTTTTTTCTTTTACTTTCTTTACTTCATTTTTCATTATGTTATCCCGTTTCATATTTACCTGCAACATCAAAAAGAAGTTAAATCTTTATTGTTTTCTTTATACAAAACTAAGTAAAAAAAAAAAGGAAAATATAATATTTCCCAATTACTTTCCTATTTTAATTCTAGTTTGAATATTTTTTTAAGAACCAATAGATTAAAGGTAAACTAAATATGACGAAATTTTAAAGAATGAATTAATTAATTTTCAAAAAACTAAAAATTTAACATTTACATGTTTTAAGTGTCCATCTCTCTCATGATTTTTTTTTTACTTTATACCAATGTTTTAAATTAAAGGCGAAAGTATAAATATAGGCATTTGTTTATCCAAAGGCAGCATTTTGTGCAAAATATTTTTATATTAAAAAAAATGATAAATAATTAATATAAGTATGAAAAAATATTTTTATGTCATTTTACTATCAAGTTTTTTTTTAGTTTAAAGAGTAAAGTACTAAATAAAAATAATATAGGAGTCGGTTGTAATTTATTAAAATTAAGATTTCTCCTCCTTAATAATGTTGTGTCCAAACACTAATTTAATGAGATAAGAAATTAAAAATAATAATAATAATAATCATCATCATCATCATCATCATTAATATGTTGTGTTTGGCAAATATTTTGAGATGATGATATTTTATAAGGGTAAAGAATATAGATATTTTGGATTTTACCCACTTAACTTTGCATTTAATGTTTTGTATTTTTTAATGTGTATTAATTATGTTAGTCAACTACTCATTTGATCTCAATATTTGATTTTTGATCAAATGGTTAATATTACAATAACCATTCATAAGTATAGAAAGAATGTAAACCATTCAAACCACACCACATGTACATATATTTTGTTTTACTTTTAACTGTTGGACCACAAGCGCACATCTTTTAATATATTTCTTTGAAGTATGAAAAAATGGATATAAATATGTAATAAATTAAAACATCTTTTCCGGAATTCTAGTTTTGTAAGAAAAAAGTATTGCCTAATAATTATTATTGCTTTCTTTAACTCCAAGGTAAATTTTAGAACTAAAACTATCCCCTATTAAAATTCCTCCACGGACCCATTTCGTAGTACAAAACGTTTCGGTAAAGAGTATTTTGAAAGTTTGAACATTCGCAAGCGTGTGCAGGTGGTGGACTGATTAGACCCACTAGACAGTCTATGAAATAATAATTAAAAAACTTTATTTAGCTATCTAATTACCAGTCCCTTGTTTTGGGTTTTTTGGTCCCCATTGACATAAGGGAAAAAAGAATCTTTTTACACAGACTCATTTATTTAACATAAAATAGTGATATATTAATTTAAAATTATTCATTAATTAAAATAAGAGTTGATGAAAATAAATTGAATTAAATTTTACATTAATTCTAACTAATACGTGTTAGTCACGCGTGTATGCATCAGTTGTTATGTGAGGTTGGTATGTTATGTATATATATATCCGGGCCTGTAGAATTAGTGAAGGAAGAAGGAAAAAAAAAAAAAAAAGCGAAGGCATGGCCTACATAAAAAGTTAAAGGAGGCTGTACGCGGTTGATAAATTAAGTTGATCGAGATCCTCTAGCTGTCCCAAACAAAAACATAATGCATGCATGACTTCAATTCTTTTGATTAAATGTTTTCTTCTACACGTGTTTAGAATCAATGACTACATTACTTACACGATCTGATCTAACTAGCTGTATATTATTTAATTTTTTTTTTTTGAAAAGTATTTAATTTATTTACTACGCCACATGAATTGAATGAATGAATGAAAGACCCACTACCTCCCTTTTGAATTCTTTGCACGGTATCTAATTTTAGTAAAGTACTTCATCCAACATATATTAATTTCCATAACTGACAAATGTTTAATTTAATATATATATTCATTTAGTATCCTTATGAAAGTAAAATGACTTTGCAAAAGGAATTCATTATTATTATATAAAGTAATATTCCATGCATACGTTATTTGTTTAGGGAAGAGCAATTAATATATTCGTGCTTTAATTGTCAATAGTATTTTTTTATGTACCCTATATATACATGTTACAGATTAAAAGAAACTTGTAAAAACTACACGTATATTATAAGAATTAAACACAATTAATAACACAAAGAATTACGCCAAAAAACATTAATTGTTATTTCTATCATTACTATACTTAATTAATTAACATTTGTTATAATGAAAACCGGCCCACGCATTAATTAATTTCAGTGGTCAAATGAGAAATTAACAAAAGAAATTAACCGGTTCATGTATGTGGACACACGTAGACAAATTTAAGAGAGAGAGAGAGGGTTCAATGAACAAACTCACCCACTAGGTAGAGTGGTGAAGTGTATTTGGTCCATAGGGTTGAATTCTTTCTTCTTGGTTGGGTATTTGGGTTAGTAAAATTTGACCCTTAACCCTAATTTCCTTCAGAGTTCTTGGTTGTTGGATCACAGTCCATGACCTCAGGACTGTGACGCACTTACTTATTAATATATACCACACCGTCCATTGACTTTTCAAAATAATTAAGCTAAATTTAATCTATTCTCTAGCGTATTTAGCATGTTTTTTCTTATTTCTTTTTTTTTATATATACAATAATAAATTCAGACAGTTTTTTAAAAAGAAAAAAAAAGAAAGGAGATTAAACCGTTGCATCATGTATTAACAATCGCACTCTTAACTACCCAAGCAATTAAAGTTCAAATCTATAATTTATTCTTTTTGTTATCTAGCCGTCCTTTTTTCCCCCTTAACTTTTTGGGTTTTGAAAATAATTGATTTATTTTTCATAGCCCCAATGCAAATAAATTAAGAAGAGGCCAATGTAAAAGACGAGGTCCCACTAAAGTTAAACTCTATATAACCACCCAACAACTCATACGATTAGCTTGCCAATTACAAAAGGCAAAACAGATATTCGCAAAGAATCAGAGGCGAATCTAAAAAATTTAATTAGATGGGGCTATATAATTTTCAATAATGTAATAGATTTAATATAAAAAATATAAAATTGTATTACAAAATAGAAAAAATATAAAATTGCATTGCAAAATACATAACTTTCAAAGTTTAATATTGTTAAAATTGTGCTCGACGTTCTTTTAAGTCACGGAATCCGTCGATGATTGACTCGGTACTAGTTGCACTGCCCCTCTCTCTCTAGTCTCTACTAATTTTTTTTTCACTCTGGGGGACCATTGATATTTATATATATATAGATTAAAAAAAAATATTGGGGGGACCATGGCTCCCCTTAATTAACTCATACATCCGCCTCTGCAAAGAATGTACCCGACCTAGCCTATAATATAATCTAAAATGACTAATTAATTAATGCTCTCATTCAAGTCTCTTCAATGTCACATTTTTTTCATATGTATAGTTGTATTCCATATGAATCTGCGTTGGACACTATTAATTTTGTTATGTTAGAACTTTTAACTTTAAATATTTTTTAGTAATATTATATTTAACTCCATATATATATATATATATACTTGCTTTGACGGCCCTCTTAACAAAAGTGGACTAGCTAGCTATGGAAGAACATCTTTTAAATTAAAAATATTATATATCAGTAAGTGCATGCTGATTAATCAGACATGCATGGTTAAGTTAAAAGTGGTATGTAGTTAATTAGTTGTTCACTCCCTGAGTAAGACTAATTAAGCCAGCAGCCAACTTTGACATGTAACTCGATCTCTATTACTAGTCCTCTTTATAATATATATATCCTCTCGATCCAGACATCCATCCAGTTCAATGCATTTTGGTCCCTTCTCTTTTCTCCTTCAATTAATGTAAGAAAAGTTCGTTACCAATATAATTTTTCATTGATATTAATTTCATAGACTAGTTTATGACAGTCTCTGTGAGTCCTTCTTTATTGTGGGGAAGGACAGTCTTATTCTCCCAGATTATTTTCAAACCAATCTACTTTTTCCCTTCAGCAATTAAACTATATATATAATTTACCAAACCTTATTTTGAATCGATCACCACACGTATACTTTCCGCAATTATAATGATATATTCTTACATGAGTAATTAATGAGATAATTTGGGCTTGACTCTTCTCCATTATCTTTGAATCCAATTCAATTTCGTTCAATGAAGTTTACTTCAATTCGAAGATTAAACAGATGATTTTTTTTAAAAAATTTGGTTGAGATGATCTATATGAAAACATATCATATCCACAAAATTTCATTATAAGATTCAATTTAAAAGTGGGTGAGATGATATATCATCTAAAATTCTAATGAAAGTTAAATATATATATATATATATATAATGCCCACTTCCAATTTGAATTTCTTAATAAAATTTTGTGGAGATGATTGACTCATTACAGAAATTATCTTCACTAAGTTTTATAAATAAATAATAGTACACGGTGTCATATCAGCTTATACAAAAAAAAAAAATTGTACAAAATTTAGATAAGCATGGTAATTTTCTAATACCATAAAGTATGAATCAAACTTACGTATGAATTGAATTCAAACAGTCATGCATGCATGTGAGTTATTTCTTTTCCCGAAGAAATTAAATTGACTCTTAGAACAGCAAGATAAATACGAAAGACGGAAAGAGCAACTTTAATTGGGTTAATGATTTAAGTGAGAAGAAAATACAAGGCACCCAGCCAAATTGTATTATTATAAAAAAAGCAAAAAATTAAAATTTTGTTGCGGGGAAGTGGCAAATGCTCTTTTCGCTTGGTGCACTGCATGGCATGGATAAACCCTGGCAACCGATCTCTCATAATCCACTCTTTTATTTTAAATTAAAAGTCACAAATAAATAAATAAAATCAGCAATTTTATAGTGGATTGCCGTTTTCTTTATCTTTGTGAAAAATAGATTTTAGGTCAAATCCACACATAAATATGATTATTGAACTCTTTGTCAAAGCTGGCCTTAGGTATAGGCGGTCCAAGCTGCCACCTAAGTCCCCCGACATAACAAAATTTTCTTTTTTTTAGCAATATTGCATTGAATAAATACAATATTAAATTGTATTTGGTCCGGCGGCAATAAGTTTAACTTCATGATGCAACTTTGAGCTCATGAGTTTTGAGCCCAGCGAATCCCATCTTTTTATTTTTAATTACTTAAGCTCAAGTGCCTGAACCCACCAATTTAAATAACCCTTTTACACCGCACCAAATCAAAATCAACATACTAAGGCGACTCCTCCATCACTTAACCAATAATTAATAGCTTTTCTTAACGAGATTTTTAGTTAACTCTTTTATTTTTTTACAAAGAAGTCCTCGTACGGTCGTTCCGTATTCAACCAGTCTAATATACTTCACTATACTTCAAGAAAAATAACTTGGTTGAAGATTTGGTGAATGAGGGTTTAATAAAGAGGATACTGTTAGAACAAATTTTAGTGAATAACATGAAATTTTCTCTAATGACAAAATAAATTGGTGAAAAAAATACATGAATAAACAAAAGGGCCTTAAAAAAAATTGCCTAGGGCCCTCAAATTAAGCTTAGGCTGGCCTTTTTCTTTGTTATATTCACCCGTTATTGCGGTGATTTTTTTGGTTCATGGATCGAACATTTTGTTGTGTTAGTTGTATAATCATTATTTCTATTAAAAATATATGTTATGAATAATTTATTGTATCTGAAAAACAACAAAAAGATTTTTTTGTTTTCAAATATAAAAACTGAGCTTCGAAATTGTAATCTTCGCTCGTACTAATTAAATGAGTGCGCCCCCAGAAGTAGGCTTAGAGCATTTCTAATAGGGTTATGTAAAATTATTGTGTAAGTTCTATATGGCAAGTGAGTTTTACAAAAAATATTTACACAGATCTATTTACTATCTAACATCCAATATTAATACTTCTGTGTAAAAAAAAGTGGTCCAATAAAAAACAGCAACCTGAAGAACACGAAACTACACAAATGAAGAGAGAAAATCAGTGGGTGGAGAGAAAACGCGCGTGGTGTGATTGAGTTAATGAGGAGAGAGAATGAGTGGGTGGAGAGATAATCCTACTTGGTTGTGTAAATTGGATGTGCGAAATATATAGGCATTATACACGAGTTTAGTTAGCATGAATTTTACACAACCATTGGAGGAACAAAAAATTTACACAATGTTGAGTTAACTATTTTTACACAGTCCCATTGAAAATACTCTTAATGCATATATTGTTTAATTAGAGATCAAGTAAAGACATTTTCAGTATCTAATTGGTTCTAACTAATGTTAGTGTTGTACATTTTGGCATACTCATTTTTTGACTAAACTTACGAGCTCTTTACAAAGAGAAAATATTCGCTACAACCGTACGTAATACCATATCACTCTGTTGACATATGTGGTATCACCATCTAACAAGGAAGTAGTAATATTTTAACCATGTTGGCATGCTCATTTTCGTAGTAAAATAAATTTAAAGCACTTTTGTAACAAGGAACTTAACCTTAAAAGAGGAATTCAACTCTTTTAAACTGATAAAAATTATTTTAGAGGTAAAGCACGAAACATGAGTTTTTAATTTTAAATTGAACGGTCTCGATTAATTTATATTAAGTAGAATCTTTATTAGAAAAAAATATTTCTTTTAGCGAGCACTCAAAGTTTATGGTATTCAATTTAAAATTGTCCAGATTGCATATTGTGTGGTGCTAAGGGACAATATGGTCCATGGCGTATATCCATTTAGTATACCAAAATAAAAATAAAACGACGATACTGAATTCTATAACGTATTTCTATATTTACCCAATAAAATACTGTATACAACGTGAAAAATGCTTCGAAACGTGAATGGAAAGCAAACTGATACCAGCTTTAATTAATTAAAAAATAGAAAAGAGGTCGACAGAAAGGAAAAGAAAAAAAAAAGTGATAGATGAAAGAGAGAGAAATAGCTACGGGTCAATATAGGCCTTGTAATCCATAAATATCTAAATTAATTAATTAATGGTGACGGTACTTTTCTCTTCTTGTCCTTGTTTCCTTTCTTGAAGGTGGGCTTGACTTTGACCGTTTTACACACAAAAAAGAAAGAAATTTTAGTTAATTTCAAAACTCTCAACCGACAAACAAACAAACAACACCGATTCATACACTTTACTTTTCTCTTAGCCTTGCCGTACGTACTGTCCCCACTCCTTCCCATTTTTCATTTATTTATTTAATTTAAATTAATATTTCTCTCTCTTGACCTTTCTTCTTCCTACGTTACTTCCTTTCTTTTCTTTTCTTTTCTTTTGTCTTCTTTCTACAGCTGCTGCTTTCAGAAAGAAGGAGAAATACATTTGTATCTTCGAATCCTCAGCTTCTATATATTTCCTATTACTTCAAACATTTTTATTCACTACTACTACCTCCTTAGCCAACTTAATTAATTGACAGCTGTTATTATCACTTTTCTGGCTTCCAACTTTCTTTCTTTCTTTCTTTCTTTCTTTCTTTCTTTCTTTCTTTGATTTCAAAGGCAAAAATTACATGGAATACACAAGTTTGGTTGATACTTCTTTGGATCTTAATTCCAATCCTCTCCAATTTCTCGTCGAAGCTCATCCGGTACGTACGTGAAAATTCATATATATATATATATATATACCAGGCCCGGCCCTGCCCGGCCCGGCCGGTGGAAAAGCACTATGTATAATTAATTTGTATGAGTTGGCTAAATTTTGAGATATTATTGTTTTTCAGAAAAGAGAGGTGCAAAGCAAATTCTATGAGTTTGGGATGAACAATATCGACAGCTCACCACCAAAACAAGAGGTTTGTATTAATTCAGTTAAACTAGATCTTCAACTTCTTATTTCATTCAAAATCAACAAGAAGCTAGCTAGCTAGTGATTATACTACTCCAATATATGCTATCAAGAACCATGTATCGATCAGACTTAATTGTATTTGCATATATATATTTTACTTATTTTTTTCTTTGTTATAAATTATTCAGACAGACGCAATTGTAGAGGAGTTGAACCGGGTGAGCGAAGAAAACAAGAGGCTAACAGAGATGTTAACAGTGGCTTGTGAGAATTACAACGCTTTGAGAAACCAGTTGGTTGATTATATGACCAAAAATAATCATCTTAGTCTTGATCATCAACAACAAAAACCCGGTGTGATGGATACTAATACAACGGATAATGTTTTGAGAAAGAGGAAATTAGCTGAAAATACCACCAATATTATTGTTAATAATAATAATATGGATGGGCGCAATGGAAATTCAGAGAGTAGCTCTAGTGATGATGATTCTTGCAAGAAACCAAGAGAAGAACACCTCAAACCCAAGATTTCAAGGTCCTATGTACGAACCGAAGCATCCGATTCAAGCCTTGTAAGTCCCAATTTAACACACCCTCCTATCATTCTTGAATTTTTAAATCATTAATTAATTGAGCTATTAATAAAATTCCAATCAACGTACAGGCTTATGTAAAACCTCAGACCCTACTAATAAAAAGAAATTTTATGTGTCTGTGTCTTGTCTAGCTGGTACTTGTTAACACGCCTACCTAAATATAATATTTCTGTATTTAAGCTCTTAACGCGTGTTCTTAGAGACAACTAGCGTGAGACATGTATTTGTTTATATATTCCCAATTGATTGAACTGTTTCTGATTCATTTTATCATTATGTATTTGTTAAATTGCAGGTAGTGAAGGATGGATATCAATGGAGGAAATATGGGCAAAAGGTAACAAGAGATAACCCTTCACCAAGAGCATACTTCAAATGCTCATTTGCTCCAAGTTGCCCTGTGAAAAAGAAGGTTCAAAGAAGTGTTGAAGATCAATCTGTTGTGGTTGCTACTTACGAAGGGGAGCACAACCATCCACACCCCTCCAGGCACGAGCCGAGTTCCGGTTCAGGTTCCAACAGCTGCATCACGCTCGCGGGTTCCATCCCCAGCTCGACCACGTCTGGACCCACCATTACTCTTGATTTAACTAAACCATCATCAAAACCCATTGAGGACCTTAAGGTTTCGGAGTCTAACCGGAGAGTAGATTCGCCTCAATTTCAACGGTTTTTGGTGGATCAAATGGCTAATTCGTTAACGAAAGATCCGAGTTTCAAAGCAGCACTAGCAGCGGCCATTTCAGGAAAAATTCTACAACATAATTAGACAGAAGTGGTGAAATGGGAGCTAAGCAAGCAAGAGGAGGACACAATTGTAGCTTAGTTTGTTTCAAAGGTTTGTTTTTGAGTAGTTGTAGTTGGAAGACTGAAGGGGACCTCCCCATTAATTTGTGTATATATCACATTTGAACAAGGAATTGTAGTGTTTCGAACTTATTCTCAAATGGAGTAGTATTTAGTAAACTTGAAGTCATGGGTATGTACGTTTACATCAACTAATCAAGGGCATCGAATCCAATGTTTACGCACTTCTTCATCAATTCTTCCCCCACCCCCACCACACCCACACAGAGCACACATGTATGCAACTTTTAAACAAATAGGCATAGATGTTTCAGTATTCTAGATATTTTTGAGTAAGGTGGGGAGTAATTGTAATGCCCAATTAACACTCCAAAATCGGTAGTTTCGGGGGAAAAAAAAAACACTCTAAAACGGGTTTGCAAATAACCAAGCCTTAAGGTTTCTTCCTCTCGTCTTTACAAAAAGAAAGGCCATGGTTGGTGAGTATATTTTTTTCCAAATTTTAAAAACTCAACTCAAAATTAACTCTATTTTTACACTTTTTAAAATTTATTTTACTTTACTTTATCTCTTTAAAAAATCTTTTAAAACACTATAACTTTAAATTCAAAAATCAAAATTAGATAAAAAAATATATATATATATTTGAAACCTACTCGTCGAGATTTATAAAATAAGATTTGACTATTTTTTGAAATTATTTTATTAATTTTTTTAATTGGTTGAAAAATACTCAAACAAAAACTAAATTCACTTTTTAACGTACTTCCAAATTTTACCAAGACCATATCTTAAAAACTCAACTCAAAATATCACCTGAAGTTTTTTTTCTCTCCTTTTTCTGTTGGATTAACTACATTTTAGTATAATATTATTGCCACTGAAATTTTCTTCAATACAATATACTTTTTTTTTTCAAATATAACAACCTACTTTTTGTTTGATTTCAAAAATCTCATCCGTTAAGACATCCTGTTAACTCCGTTAATTGAAAGCTGATTTGGCACCCGTTTGTCAAAGTTGGGTGCCACGTTTATGCAGAGTTAGACATTCTGTTAACATCCCCCCCCCCCCCCCCCCCTCTCTCTCTAACCGAGACAAAGAAATGGTAGACAGTGGGTTGACTGTTGTAGATGGTACACAACTAAAATTCGCCACGATCACCGGAGCTTTCGTCATCGAACTAGCACACTCCGTAGCTTCGTCGGCACTATTCGGATTTGGATAGGGAGCTAGCTTTGAACAGTATGTATATATATATATTATTTTGTGTGCATATATATGTGTCTATATGTATTGGTTCTAGCCAAAATACCCTTCCTCCCAAAATCCATTTTATAAACCACAACCCAAAAACCACCGCCAATGCAAACTCACCGCCATTATTACATTTTAAAGAAAGGGAAAATAATGGAAAATAAACAGAGTAGAAACAGAGGAGATATGGAAAATAAACAAACTAGTAGTAGTAGTAGTAATAGTCCATTTTTCTTCTTCAAGAGGCTAAGCAAAAAGACGTCATGGAAATTGAGACTGAAGAATTCGTATGGGATTCGATGGAAGAGGGGTTTTAGTTTACATTTATGGTTCATTGATAATTTTCTCTTCAAAATTGTCTCTGCTTCTGAAGCCATTTTTTTGACCTCTAGTCTTTGTTTGTTCTTCCTCTGTTGCGGCTGCTATTTCTGAACTTCTAAAATTGATTTGTTTGAAACCCTAATTTCTAAGCCTTTTGATCTGACGGATAAACTAGAGAGAGAAAGTGTGTTTTTTTTTCTGCCTTTTTCATTTTATTTTAACTGACTGTGCATTCGAATTGGCGCTGAGTTGGCAAGTAAAAATTTCAAATTGTATGTTATGTCATCATCGATTGACGGAGTTAGAAAGCAAAGCTAATGGGTCTCTCAATTGTAACCAAACAGAAAGTAGGTTGTTATATTTGAAAAAAAAAAAAAAAAGTAGTTAATCCTTTTCTTTTTGATAATTTAGAAGCAAATACTGGATTATAAATAGACTCACTATTATCATGTCCCATTTGGGTGTGACTATTCTTTGATAGTTTTTTGACAAGGAGTATTGGTAGTTTATATCCACCTTTAGTTGGATATGTGGATGAAGATTAAACCACTACCTTCCAAGTGGTAAGCGAGAGTAGTTGCCACTTGATTTAGAGGTCCGAGGCAAATAGTATTTTCAAAATCTCACTATAATTTTGTAAATTTTGGCTGTGATCAATAATTATATTCAAACTAGAACTCATAGCCCCCCAATGCTTGTGCAATATCATAGATGGGTAATTCTTAGTAATACGTGTATATTCTGCCAAAAATTCAAAGAAAACTGCGGAGCAATCTCTTCTACATGCCAAAAATTCTACATTGAGTTCTACATACATGGCAGTGAACAAAGTAATTCATACTTAATTTGAACACAAACCATTCCCCCCCCCCTCTCCACGGTTATGATCATACAAACAACCCAATGACCCATAATTAATCTAAAATCTCAACAAATTAACTCACGTCATCAAGAGCGTTTGCAAGTACCAGGTGAGTTTCATCCTGAGCTTGTTTGAGTTTCCCTTTGGCCTCAAAAGTGAAGCTATTGTCCTCTGTATGCCGCTCATCACCTGCTTCTTTACAATCCTGGAATCTGAAGCAAGTGATGAGATGATCATTTGTCATTCCAGCCACTTACATGAATGAGTACACCACTGCTGGCCCCACACCTCTAAAACCTCTTCTTACGAGGGCTTTGCTAATCGCATTTGCTTTTGATGTCTTAATCGGAACTTGCCTTGGATACCGAAAGTTATTTACTATTGGTTTACCATTTACAAAGCCCATATATACTTATCAAATGACCCAAACTCTTCTATTATCTGCATCATCAATATAGCACAAAAATTAACCACTTCTATTTCACTTTTCAAGCATTTTCTAAACTACTTCACATTTAACAAGATGCAGGCTATAGAATAATACAAAACTCGGCCATATAAATAGTGAAGGTCTACAAAGTATAACAATGCCATGGTTTGGTTTTGCAAGTGGATAATTTTCAAAGATGCGAACAAATAATTAGCACAAACCTTGTAGATTTGACGTGCATTTTCAAGAAACCCTCGCAGCTTGAGCTCCGATAGGAGACAGCTCGCAGGGCTTGTAGGTGTAACTGCCTTCTTCTCATTTATTTTTGACACAACAATAGGGTCAAATTCTTGAAATACTTTTCTGTTACAAACACACGTAATTTCAGACCAGTAAAACCTGCATAACCTTTTAATGATCATCCTTCCTTTTTCTTTCTTTCTTTAAATTTCAAAACTCAAAAGATTATACAAATAACTTGATATCCAATCATACCTAAATATATTCCTTTTATTGAGAATGGCAGGCCAAGAAAGTTCAGCCAAAGCCGTGGATAAGCTGAGCACTTCAAACAGTTTCCTACAAGAGGTCAATGAAAATTTAATGTGTCCAGAGAAGACTGATGAATGAAGTTCTGTCTTTGCCGTGAAAGTTACAAGGGAAAGGTGTCAATACACTATGAGGGGACATACTTGTCATCATGGACTGGAACTCCCCATTCTACATCATGAAAAGCAGCGTAACAGGGATCTTTTGAAAATAAAAAACCAAATTAATTAGCAAATGGAACCCAAAAAGACAGTTTTAAACTTTTAGAAGGTAATGCCTGCATGGGATAGCAATTGAACCCAATATAGACATGGTATGCTCATATAATCCATAATACTCCCACAAATAAGTCGCATTAACAACTGACATATTGACGTTCTTGCATTTAACCTTGGTTCTTGACATCCTTGTTTATAAAGAGCTATATAATTTTGCATCACTCTTTCATTGAGTTAATATATATTCGGTTTCAGAATCTAGGTTTGGAAGTCGACTTTTAAAGTAACCGGAAACCTTTTTCTCTCTCTTTTAAAATAAATTTGGATGGATAAATTACTCGTCAACTAGGAGGGAAGTGTTTACTTAATTTGAGAAAGAAATTTCCATCAGAAGGAAAGTCCACTTGTTTTGTTAAAACAATTCCTAAATCTTTCCTAGGTGACTATTAGAGTTCAATGCATCCAACCCAAAACCAATTGGATATATTGCTTTGAGATGATCCAGTTTTTTCCCGATGTGGGATTTATAGTCTCAACACGGCCCCTCGCGTGTGGCGTAGTTTTGAACCTAACACGTGGACTAATTATATTCGGTGGCATGGAGCCTGTGTGGGTGTGGCTATTGGGCCTTCACACGGTGAACAACCTCACTCTGATACCATATTAGAATTTGGAACATCCAACCCAAAACCAATTGACAATGAATGGAGTAGTCCATTCTTCTTATATATTGCTCATGTGGGATTTATAGTATCGGTACAAGTGTGGATTCACGTGTCCAACAAGTGCTATCAGAGGAGCTTCGAACTTTGGGCACCAAAAATAAGGAAATCTACAACTTGGAGCTCTGGGTCTCAATGAGCAATGGCACCGCAGTGCCAGTAAGAGGCCAGGTGGAGCCAGTACATTAGAGAGGTCTTGGCCCAAGGTGGAGGTTGTGGAGATATTGAATGGTGGCCTACGCAAGGATTTGATCCAAAGGTTGAATTAATATGAGGGGTGGATTGGCCAATTATAATGGAGGCCTTTTGATATAAAACCCCACACCTGATAAGCCCAAAGGTGGTTTAATTTGGGGACAATATTAGTACAAGTATGGATCATGGGCCCAACAAGTCATCAATTTTTTGGTTCCTGAAAGTAAGCAGAGAAATACACACTTCGGAGTTTCTGGCTTGATTGACACCACATGGGACAAGAGATATACAGGTAGCAAGGCATTACTAGTCTCAACACACTTTAAAGCCTCGTTTGGTTCACAGAAGGGAAATCAATTCCCTTATCTTTTCTATGGATGTGGGAAATTAAATTTTCTATCAAATTTTATTTCTTATGTTTGATAAAGCATAGAAAGTATTTAGGTAAGGGTATTATTGTCTAAATTTTTTGTAATAAATGCTTGAAAATCACATGGAAAAATCAATCCCAAGTGTTTTGAGATGAATGGTTTTACACCCTACTTTCCCCTCTCTCGGAAAAATATCTTCGGAATTTGTGCTTACCAAATAAAAGAAAGGAACGACTTTCCTTTACTGAGTACTAAAATCCGTGAACCAAACGAGGCCTAATGTTAACACACTTGACTCAACCATTCTTCAAAACCGACATTAATGAAAAGCACAGGAGGAAAGCAATTCAAATATGCCCCACCCTAAAATCAGCAGCAGTGTATGAGAAGTCTTCAAAGTTCAAACGTGACATATGAAAAATAGCATTATTAGCATAACAAGCATTAAAATGTAGGGGATATTGAATTTATTATTATTAACATGCCACGGTATATGTATCAACATAATTGGCTAATAAGCACATGGTAACTACAAAAACAGCAACAGCAGCATCAACTTAAAATCGAATGAACAGAGATTAGATTGGCTTTGGAGAGAGAAGGCAAACATACCAGTGGTTGGTGACACCCAGGCGCACATTTTCTTCTCAGGAGAATCCAACTGTACACTGTTAGCAGCACCATTACTATTAACAACCTTATCAGATTTGGAGCCGCATTGGTTCCTCTGACTCAGAATATTGAGTTAATTTCACATTCTGGCAACTACTCTTCCCAGTCGATGGGCGACTTCGTGACGAATCCGATGATGCATCGGACGAACATGACATATTAAGTGACACGTCCAATTTCAGCCCCTTCTTTTGTCTCAAAATCGAAGGCACATTATTCGACTGGGGAGGAGGATTGATAACCTCCAATGAGGAAGGAGCATACTTCCCCTTGGTTCCGCCAGTTTTTATTGGTTGTTTATTATCTAATAATAATTCACTCTTTGGTTTCAACAACGATGATGATTTACGCTACTCTGCCGATCTCCCCTTGTTTCCAGCCGGTGCGAGAACTTGTCGTGACTCTGTCTCTGCCATTGGTGGATCCAACATCCAAAATTTATCTCCAATTTTGCTAAACTAGGGCTCATGTGTCAGGTCAGCTCACTTAGCGTAACAAAAACATCCATTGGACTATCTATATCTATGGCACAAATGTTGGGAGTACTGATCTACGAGATGGTACATTGCAAATATACAATTGGAATATTAGGAATCAAAACGCGTTTGTTTAAGTTGAAGAGAGGCGAAATTTTGGCTGGTTTGGCGTTTGAAGTGAATTGTAACAGTTTTTGATTTAACTTTGAAACCTTAGGAAAGGAGAACAGATGTTTTTAATGTGGTTGATACAGCAATATAGGTGACAATGGTTGCCTTTGATCAAACAAACAAATTAATGCTTCTACAAAAATAGAAGCAGATGAGGAGGAGTGCGCGCGCAAGCTCAGACAGAGGGACAGCAGGAGAGTAAGCTCACCAACTATAAAATGCCACCTCATATTTTCATTTAGCTCATCCTATATATATATTTATTTATTTTAGGGTGCGATTTCATGCGAGGTGTTCCTACACTATATTAGATTATATATAATTTGAACATGTTAAGAAACAAAAACGGGACAACCGATAAATGGTTTGATCCCCACACTTTCTTTTTGGCTGATCAAAACCGGTAAGCTAGACACATTCAATAAATCTGAACATTGCACTTATACTTAACACAATTAATTGCTCCTAGCACGTAACAAAAAATAACTTCTCATAAATATAAGCAATACCTAAATTTAGTAACACCAAACACCTTAAACGAAGCTTAAACCCAAATATTGAACAAGGAGATCACCTCAGCCTTACAACTAGGTTGGTGGTCTTTCTCCTTGATGGTGCAAAGACATTTGCAATTTACTAGTCCACCGCCGAAATAATACACATTACCAATATATTTAAAAATACTTTTTTATAATGACCGCTAATATTTATAAATATGTATATTCGTATGCGTAAAAAGTTTTGTTTTAGATAAATAAATTTGTAAAAATTTGTTAATGCAACATATTAACATATGGCCTTGTCGTCCAGCTACAAAAAGTGGTAGTATAGAAGTTGGCCACTAGGGTTTGAGTCATTCTTATTGCCCCTCTTTCCACCAACTCAAATATACATGTCTATCAATCGTACTTTAAAAAAATAAATAAATAAAACATTAAAAATAGTTGGTGAATAGCTTCACTTGCCCAAGCAATTCATACTGTTATCTTCCCTTACAGTTCTCAACGACCAAAATGACTACACAATAAATATTTAAAGTGCTATAGAATTTGAAGTGCGAAGTGAATTATAAGAAACATGGTGAATGTAGCTCAGTCAGAAAGGGTATAAAAGGTTCTCGATGAAGATTATATCTTGGAATATTAAGGGACTGGGAGGGTAAGAGAAAAAGAGAAGTATCATGGAAGCAGTAATGAGAGAGAGGCTAGACATTCTAGTTTTACAGAAATCGAAGAGGGAGGTAATTACATGGGAAACAGTTAATGCAGTGTGGGGTATCAGATTCAAATATTGGGCTTATTCCTTTGGAAGATAAATCTGAAGAAGTAATTATGATATGGGATGTGAAAGTGGTATCGTGTAAAGAATCTATAGAAATAAGTTATACTATTTCTGTTAAACTAAAACCGAAGCAGGGTAATAGTTAGTGGTTTACTAGCATCTATGGTCCATGTAGATATAGAGATAATAGTGTTTTTGGGGAGGAATTAGCACGTTTGTTTGGGCTATGTGATAGCAAGTGGTATCTTGGCGGAGATTTCAATAATATTATATATTCTTCGAAGAAAAAAGGTGGGGTTAAGGGGAGGTGGACTAAAAGCATGAGATGTTTTAATGAATTTATCAGAAACTCGGATTTGATTGACCTGGGTATTAGTAATACAGCATTTACATGGACAAATGGCAAAATTCATACGAGGATTGATAGATTTTTGTTTTCGACCGTATAGAAAGAGATGGAAATCGCAAGGAAAGAGGTGGCGATTCAATTAACATCTGATCACTTTCCTTTGATCCTTGATTTGAGTCCATTCAAATGAGGTCCTTCTCCTTTTTGCTTCGGGAATATGTGGTTAAGCAATCGTGATTTTTTAGTGAAATTTAAGGAATTGTGGCTTGATAATTCGGGTTATGGGTGGGAGGGTTACAAATTTATAGAGAAATTGAAAAGGGTAAAATACAAAATAAAGCAATAAAATTCCAAGACTTTTGGGGATGTTAGAATAAAGAAGAAGCAACTTTCTTGCTGGATTAAAGAAATTGGTGACGATGAGGCTAGAGGAACAACTGAAGAGGATACGAAAGCCGAGAGATTGAAGTTGATATCATATTTCGATGAGATATTGTTAAAAGAAAAAGTTTTATTGAATCAAAAAGACAAAATTATAAGAGTTACTAAGTGGGATGCCAATTCAAATTTGTTCAATCGAATAGTCAAATAAAAGTGAATAAATTCATAAGTAAGTTAGAGTGGGAGGATATGTTGGTGGTGACTGAGGAATCTGAGATCGAATGTGAATTGATAAGCTTCTTTAAAAAATTATACACGAGAGAAGACAAAACTAAAGTGAGGTTTGGAGGCTCAAAGTCGAATTCCATTAGAACCGATAGTAAGAAGTTGGTTGAGAGGCCATTTGAAGAAGATGAAATAAAATCTGCCATTGATTCATGTGAAGGCAATAAAACTTCGGGTCCACATGGGTACACGTTAAAAGTTTTTAAAAAGGGATGAGACGTTTTAAAAGAAGATGTAATAAAGGTTTTGAGAAAGTTCTACAAGAAGGGTATGGTTAATGCATGCACCAATTCCACGTATATTTACCTTATACCGAAGAAGATAACGTCACTCAAATTGAAGGATTTTCGACCAATAAGCCTAACAACGACTAGTCTTTACAAAGTACTTACAAAGGTTTTGTCATTGAGGTTAAGAGAGATATTAGGTGGAACGATTGGTACATCTCAAGGTGCCTTTGTGAAGGGCAAACATATTATAAACTTAGTTCTTATAGTTAACGAATGTGTGAAAGAGTACAGAGAATGGAAGAAAGAAGGTGTTGTGTTGAAAATTAATTTCGAGAAAGCATACGATTATATCAAGTGGGATTTCGTTGACCATGTTCTTGAGAATAAGGGTTTTAAAAAAAGATGGCTAAAATGGATTAAAGGTTGTCTATCCTTGGTCAATTTTTCCATTATGATGAATGGGAAACTGAGAGGTAATCTTAAAGCATTAAGAGGGCTAAGGCAAGAAGATCCACTATCTCTTTTCATTTTTGTTATAGTGTTAGATGTTTTAAATATCTTAGTGGAGAGGGCGAATGAAAGAAAATTAATTGAAGGGTTCTTAATTGGGACGAAAAATGTAAATTTGTCGCACTTGCAATTTGCTCACAATACTATCTTTTTCCTTTCAAATAATGAATAAAATATTGGTAATTTGATAGGTATTTTAAAAATCTTTGAGTATGCTTTAGGATTAAAGATTAATATGTCAAAGACGGAGAATGTAAGTATCAATGTAGATGAAGAGGATATGCGGATGTTGCCCAGGAAAATTGGATGTAGTACAGGTTGCTAGCCTATGTCCTACTTAAAACTCCCGTTAGGAGATAATCCAATGAAAGCTAGTTTTCGGAATCCAATTATCGAAAATTTGGGAAACGTCTTAAATGGTAGTACAAAAAGTGTATATCAAGAGGGAGCAAGTTAACTCTTATTCACTCAGTACTTAATAGTATTCGAATTTATTTTCTGTCTATTTTCAAGATACCGGCAGCGATAGCTATGATTATCAAGAAATTGATGAGAAACTTTTTGTGAGAAGGGATGGATAAAGGAAAAGGAGAATACTTGGTTATCTAGAAAACTGTTTGAAAAAGCAAGGAAATGGGCGACCTTGGCATTGGTAATTTGGTTAAAAGAAATAAGGCATTAATGGGGAAGTGGCTTTGGAGATTTTCATTAGAGAAAGAGTCCCTAAGGCACATGATAATAATGAGGAAGTACAGGTTGAGTGATAATGGTTGGGATTCGACGAAGGTGAAAAGGGGTACATATCAGAACCCGTGAAAAGTAATTGCATTAGGTTTCAAAATTTATAGGGTGGGGAACGATTATAAGGTCAGATTCTGATTAGATTTATGGCTCGGGGATGAGACAATGCAAGCCTAGTTTTCAACTTTATTTCGGATTACTAGTGAGTCGAAAGCAAAAGTTACAGTTTAATAAATTCAAGTTTTTCATGTGACATTGTGTTGAGAAGGAATGTAAGGGAGGATGAGGAAGAGGAAGAATACATGGCGTTGATGGGGATGATCCATAATCTAGAAATTTCCAAGCTCGATGATGATATCAAAGTGTGGTCGAGAGAGAAATTGGGAATGTTCACAAGAAAGTCCTTTTTTTAATTTCTAACATGTTTTAATGCGGCTTCTAAATTCACTCATTTCAAGATGGTTTAGAAATCAGGAATTCCAACCAAAGCTAAAGTCCTTTATGGCTTGCATCGTTGAAAATAGTCAATACAACGAATTTGTTATAAATCAGAAGACCGTTTTTGATGATTTCTCCTTCTTATTGCATTATGTGTAAAAGGGATTCTGAAAGTATTGATCATCGAGCAGTTCATTGCCTATTTATCAGTTCAATTTGGGGCAATATTTGTAAAGAATGTGGGATTCATGTAGTATTACCAAGATCATGGTTTGACATTTTATCAATGAGATGGACATTCAGGAGAGACAAAGCTAGATCTTTTATGTTATGGAGATGTTATAAGGCCCTGCTTTGGTGTATTTGGAAGGAAAGTAGAACAAAGAGGAAAATACTGATAAAATTTGGGTTAGAATCAAAGCATTGGCTTCATTGCGGACTTATACTTCAAATAGTTTTGGGTTAATGTCTATTTCTAAAATTCAAAATGATTGGGCAGCTGCTATGGTCTAGAATAGGCTGAGAGCTTATTATCGGAATTCATAATCTAGTGTTGCAATTTGATTGCTTTAGTTGGGAATAGTCAGTCAATTTTTGGCTTTTGTCTTAGCGTAGATTTCTCTAGTGCCTAAGGATGCTTTCCTTTGTATCTTTTTGGCTTGGTTTGCTGGGTATTGGATTCCTCATCCACTTCAAGTTCTCCTTTGCTTGTGCTTGATTTTTCTATCAATATAAGCATGTTTCTAATCAAAAAAAAAATTAACAATAATAAAATAAATATTTGCGCATCCAAAATCAGAAAGAAAATTACAAGAGTTTCTCATCAAAACTCAGGCAAGAGTGTTGGTGTCTATGCTGTCATACTGATAAAGAAAAGCACAAGGAGAAAATAAATTTTCTTAAATAACAGAGAAATTACATGAAAATGGTTTTCTACATGACACAGGAAACACCTATCGACCACAGGAATCATCAGCTTCCCCCTTGACGTCTTCCTACATTATAAGCGTACTAGTGATGTGAGTACATAATTATTATTTTATTTTTTGAAGAAAAAAATGAACTGTAGCTCTTTCTTCTACAATCAACTCATAAGACGAGGGGGAAGGGAATAAACTCATAACCTCCCTATTAGAAGTGAGAGTCATGGCCACTAGACTAGCCCTAGCTGTTGACGTATGCTACGTAACTTACGTTACAAGGACAATTTATCGTACATGTGAGAACAAAATCAACCAATTTTCTCTGTATTCAGATCAAGGGCTATATCTTAGGGCTGTCTATATTCCCGAAGCTGTAGCAAAACTTGAAAATCTGGATAACTCGTCCTTTAGAAGAGCCTGTGGGTTTCCTTGTTCAACCTGCACCAGCAGAGCAAAGGAAAAAAGTAAAAAGATCTAAGTACACAAGTGGCAATGAACTCTGTGTTTGGTTTTCCCCAAGTCTTGTTTGGATTATTAGTATAATTCTCTACGGCCTAAAGTTTACCCAAAATGTAGTATAATCTTATTCTAAATCAGTATAGTATGAGCATACCAATGTCCCCTGGTCAAGAATCAGGAGACTGTCCATGTTCAGAACTGTAGAAATGCGGTGAGCAATGGTGATCATAGTCATGCCTCTGCATTCACTAGCTATAGCTTCTTGTAGCTTTGAAGCTGTTTCGGTGTCTACATTCGCTGTACACTCATCCAAACAGAGTACCTAAATTTTTGACATTGTTTAGTACAACATATTTTCTTTCTCAAGTGCACACTGCACACACACCCGAGAAAACAAGCACTAAACAATTTTCCTTCTCACCTTGGAAGACTTTAGAAATGCACGTGCAAGGCAAAGGAGCTGTCTCTGCCCAACAGAAAATGATGTTCCGAACTCTTTTACATGGATATCCAGCCCCCCTGCTGCTTTAACTTCCTCATCCACGTGGCATTTCTCAAGTGCCTCCCAGATTTTCAATTCATCATTCACCCGGAATGGATCCAAGTTATCCCTGCAAAAAAATTGCAATGGATACAAACACAAGAATTAATTAATTAGGTATTCTAGTTGATATCATCAACTAGTACTTAAAAATATAAATCTTGATGATTAGATCAACCAACATTCTGCTGCGTCTGAACACGAAATCATAAATGTTGTATTCCAGCTACATAAATGTCCAGTGTACCTTAACGATCCTGAAAAGAGAAACGAAGTCTGCGGAACAACAGCAAAATGTGAGCGAAGATCTCTCACGGAAACATCAGCTATGTTTATCCCATCCACTAATATACGTCCACTACATATTGGATTCAGGCGGAATAGGGCATTTAAGATACTAGATTTCCCAGCACCTGTTCTTCCAACAATTCCAATCTGATTTTGTACAGTTGCAAGAATATCAGCCTTGAAGCACGGAAATTTCAACAAGTGAAAAGGATTGACAACTAAAATAAAGATCAGCTGCACTTTCTTTTTGCATAATCTTAAGTACATAAAATATAGAATGATATCATCTATGACGAGGATAGAGAGGAGATAATAATGCATGGACCTGTGTTCCTCCAGCAATGGTGAAAGTAAGATTATGTAATGCAGCAGGCAACGATGGCATATATTTAAGTGTTACATTCTGAAACTCGATATGTCCTTCAAACGGCCAATCTGGATTTAGTATCTGGCATCCATTGAGTTCTTCTTGAGGCACATCCATATACTTGAACAAGGGAATCAACGTGTTAGTTTTTGGTCGGGTTGTAAATTAAGTATTTTTAATTTTCATACCTGAAGGACCCTCTCAATGGAAACCATTTCCTTCTCGGTTTCAGTAAAACTAGTCAAAAAGCTTCCCAACAAAGATACAATTGGAGCTGCGTAAGAAAGAGCCAAGCCAACCTGTTGACAAATAAACATCTTAGTATCCTCTTCTGGTTGCAAATGATAGAGTTGTAACATAACTTCAAAAAGTTGACTTATATTACCATAAGAATATCCTGATTGAAAAAACTTACCAGCCCTGGGGTACCTAAACTGATGGGGAGACGTCCATGAGATCCAACAATAGCCATCACAGCAATAAAGGAGACAATAAACGCTGCCAACAACTAAGATGATACACTGGTTACTAATGCTTACAGCAGGTTGAAATAATCAAGCACCAAGGTTGTGCAATCAAAGTCAAACATACACATGTAGGGTGTATCAACATCTGACTGGACAATATGAACTGTTTTTTGATAATACCAAATGCATAGAAAATTATAAATTTTAGTATTGACACAATTATTCATTTATTTCATGTTTGGGCAGCATACCTGAAGGCGCAGGGAAAGCCACAAACTTGCATTTGTTTCTGAATAAGAAGTCCTCTGATACAAAGTCAGATGTTCGGAATATCTGGCCAAGAAAAAGGCCTGTCCACAAAGAAGTACTAGTTGGCGCCAAAATATTTTTTCTACTATGTTGTACTCATGAGTCACCAGAAACTAGATGCAAGTATGCAACAATGGAAGATATTCAAACTAATTCTGCATGTTATTCATAAAACAACCAACTACTTGTATCACCCAATATCCTTTAATCCCAGCTGCTCAGACTGCTTGGAATTCAGAACAACTGAAATGAGGATAGTTGGTTCATTTTTAAGTGAATTAGTGTAGGATGAGAATGGATAAAAAGCAAGACATTCCATAACATGTAGTAGTAATAACTAACAAGAATACATGCTACTACAATAACATCCATATTACCTCAGATTTGAATGCCCTTATAGTTGATGATCCATCTAGTGTCTCTGTAAATGATGCATATATTGGTGAACGAGAAACACTGTCTAGCCTTCGCAATTCCCGGGATGTTGACCTGTAGTATAACTGAAGAATCTTTCATTTAGTAGAAGTTTTTGGCAACCCTCTATCTAAAATATTATTTTCATGCATAATTTTATTTTTTTATAACCATAGGTATCGGGGCCCCACCCCCACTAATCCCACGAGGCCTTGGTTGCTCGACCGAGAGACGTTCCCAGTGGCACAAGAAAGGTTTCACACAGTGGGGAATCGAACCTGAGACCGTGCGCCTACCCACAAAGTCCAAGTTTGCCCTTATCGCTGTGGCAACCCCTAGGGTTCTTTTCATGCATAATTAGAAATAAAACCAATATGGTTAGCCAGATATCATCCTCAATTGTTGGATATTCATGTAGCTGCGGTTTGCAGGCTAAAAGGTGGGAGACTTGAACTTCCCTAGACTATTTAAACTATTAGCTACAACCAATTGGTGGCACACGTGACAACTAGGAATTCCTCACATTATGTATAGATTTTTAAAGCAAAATAAGGACATCATATGGTATTTGGTCAAGCAGTAATACCATATGTTCTTTAGGTTTAAGGTCATTGGTTCAAACCCCTGTTAAAGCCCTCCTCTCACTCTATATATAGTGTAGATATGCAATAATTTCCCCAATTATTGTCCCCGGGATCAACAACCAAGAAATTTAGATAAATGAAAGCACTACTGTAAAAGATTATGTTCTATTTCTAGGTAGTGATTAGATTCCAATATTTCTGCTGATGCATAGAAGCAAACAAATATATACCAGTAGATGTTGGTGCTTGTACATGTTCGGTAATTTATCTAGCATTTTTCTTTTCCAAAGGGAAATGAAGAAACTAGTTTCACCAATAGTAAAAGCATGCATAATTCAACATTCAACTTCTGAAACTTGAGAGCAACCACCTATGTTAAATGATTTTTTAGACTTTATAAACTGCCAATAGGTTATTAATAATTGTCATTTCTTGTTATACTAAATATGATTTAACTAATGCTTTACTATTCCTGTCTTTTTCACTATATACTGGAGTTTTCTTCCTGGGAGGGGATGAGACAACGCTTGCCAACACAAGGTTGAATGGTCTCAGTACTTGGGCACTTCTTTGATCTAGATATAATTGTTAGGAACCATCTCTCCCAAAAACTTAAGCTGTTTGGTAGTGGGCCAACAATGTATATCATGCTCTTCAACACCCCCCCACATGCGACCCCCCCTCACACGTGGAGAGACAAACCAAGCTCATCAATACTCCCCCTCACATGCGACCCCCAATCGCACGTGGAGAGACAAACCAAACCAAAGGTGCACTTTGTGCACAAACAAGAACGTGCATATGCACAAACACAAAGGGGGAACAAATGCAAGCAGAAGGGATTTGAACCTAAGCTCTGATACCAAGTTTGGAACCATCTCACCCTTGTATATCATGCTATTCAACAATAATAAAATTAAATTTTGTATTATCCTCTTACATCCATTTGCTACATTTGTAGATTCAATTTGTTTGGACGGGTTACGGATAGGACTGCTAGAAAATGCGGGTATGCAGGCCCTGTTGACATTCCTATGGACTCTACCATCAAGTGTGATGGTAAGCAGAAGAATATATTAGTTATTTATGTTAGCACTAGTGATGAGATGGAAAATTAGTTTATCCTGCTATTACTTGTTTGCTATTGCTTAGGCAGTTGTCAATCCACCCTTATATGTTACATCGTCATCTCATCCAAAAAGCTTAAGATGTTAGCTAGTGTAGTAGCACTTATATCACTCATAATAGAAGAAAGAACAAATACCTGTAATTTGCTGTAGATATACCAAAACGGCAGCAATAGAAGCAAAAAGATGACCTACACATACACATGGTTTCAAAAGACAGTTACAAATTGGAGTAATTGAAATGGCCAAAATCAAAGTGAAAACAAGGATTCTATTAATACCTGGACATATGACAATACTACAACAATCCCTAAGAGACCAACAAAATTGGCCAGGAGAATGTTGAGAATGAATGGAAGAGAATCATCAATCGTATAAAGGTCTGAAGACAACCTGAAAAAAAAAATCCATGAGAAGAATGAAAAATATAAAACTGGATAATACTCTTGAAAATTTCATGCTATACCTGTTGAGTATTCTTCCGGTTGGGGTTTGATCAAAGAAGTTGACAGGTGCATCGACTAGTTTATTTAGTAGTCTATCGTGCACCTGAACAGCAGCACGTAAGCCACCAAATGCAAAAGAGAATGCCCTCACTAACGTCAGCAAGGAATTGATGATGGCAAATACGCAGAGGATAATCTGCATTATGACAAAGTCGGCCAAAACACAAATATTTCACCGTTTTAGTCACAAGTCGGCTTGCTTTCTCTGTCCACCACTTCAAAATTTAGGCCTTGTACCATCATAAATCATAAATTGTGTAGGCACTATAATCTGAAAAAACATACTAGCTACCTAAACATCAGTTAGCCTTGTCTACGAAAAGATAATCCCACAATCGGATGGGGCACTGGTGTAACTTTCTAATCTTATGTTGGTCAGAAACTAATAAATATATAACATAAACTTCACAATATCTTCCAAATTCCAGGTCATTCTTCTGAACAATTCTTCAAAGCCAGCTCTATAAAATGCAAGGCTCCTTGACAAGGAGCATTAAAAACATTGGAAAAGATACTAAAGCAGAGGGCTCCTCAAAATTTTTCTTTGGGAATCAATTGCCAGATACTGATATATGATTTTACGTACAGTTCACTAGTTCTTGCTATATAAATTTAAAGAAAGCAGAAAAAAGCTTGAAAGGCTAATCACCAGGTAAAAGGATGTAGAATGCTCTTTGTGATAGGTTCCTGTTGAATCAACCCAATAGGACAGCCACATATCATTGCCATTGCGAGAAGCTTGCATTAAAATTGCTGAGAGGCATGTTACAATTGAAATAAACCAGCCAGAAAATGCAGCATAATTTCTGTGGAAGATGGGAGAATAAATCAACAGTAAATAAGCAATAGACAAGCTGAATGGCTAATTACCCGGAGGAAATATATAGCTCAACTAGACAGCTCAACCTTTAAAACATCAAATATCCTGTGTGCAGTTGTATGTTTGTCTATAGAAGATATTACTCACTTGTAAACGGTGGGCTCGACTCTGCCCTCTTTCCTCGGTTCAACTTCAATGATAACTTGTGCTTCTTCAGAAACATGTATACCATCACTCTCTAAAAGTAATTTCTGTTGGTCTTCAGTATAATTATTTGAACTTATTTCTTGTCTTTGAACTTGAGAAGATATGTTAAATTCTTCTGATGGGGAGACTTTTACAAATGAAGAAACAGATGAATCAGCTGGACTTCCCACCCACTTCACACGTCCTCTATCCATGACAATAATCAAATCGGCAGAAGATATTGCCTGTGGGGTAGAAGAAGAATTTTCAATTCACTCGCTAGAAGAGAAAAAGTTCACACGAGCAAAAAAAAAAAAAGATCGAAGTGTTATTGATCCATTAAAAGTGCTAACTTGTGCCATACACCATTTTAATACCAAATACAATTCAAAGAAGTAAATACACTTATAATTACTTTAGACCAGAAGAACTGAATCTTCTTTGTATTAAAAATGGTTATGTAACTTGTGACTGAATTTGCCATCCCTCGGGAAAGCTTAAGCTGTTAGGTAGTGTGCAAATGTCTATCTTGCTCCCCAATGCTCACCTCACGAGCGACCCTTGCTCACACATGGAAAGACAAACCAGGTCCACCAAGTGCACAATCATCAAAGAATGCAATCTACTAATGCAAAAGGGGAAAATACAAGCAATGGCTTGAAGCCAAGACCTTAGAGAAACCAGATCTTTAATATTGTTAAATATTATGTATAGATATATATTAGTTGTACCTTCCTAGATTATATAGTTTCCTAGTTTAAGTAGTTAACTAGAATAGCGATTGCTACTGTATAAATAGATATTCCCCTATTGTAAATAATACAATTGTTATGAACCATCTCTCACGAGGAAAGCAGACAAATTTCAAATTAACAAATGGAGGTGCCAAGGTTGATCATTGGACCTCCCAGAAAACCAACCTCTGATACCATGTTAAGAACCATCTATCCCAAAAGCTTGAGCTGTTAAGAAAAGGAACCGTAATGAATATCATGCTTAACAACAATAATTCTTCTTATAATCTCTCATATTCTCACTCGGTATCAAAGGATAAATGGGAAAAACCCTACTCCAATCCCTTGTTTAATGTGTCTTCATTCCAGCAATCCCCAAAACCCTAGCCACCCATCACCTCACCAAACCCTAGCCACCAACAACCAAGGAGCAGTCCAAAACCCTAGTTGTTTCGCGTGTATCCTACCTTTTTCATCACACCACCCACAAAGAAGTGGTCAGAACCCCCAGACAACCCACGCCAGAAAACCTTGCCGGAAAATACCAACCCACTCGCTCCTACACGCCACCCCTATCCCGCATGTGAGATCCAAGTGCCACCACTGCCGACAAGCGTGAAGGCGCGTGTCCAGCTGTTTCTCTACTGAAATTTCCAGATTACATTTTTGGGCCGTTTCCTACTGGTTCTCCGTCCTATTCTGGTATTTTTCTGCCTTTAAACCTTTACTTGTGTTCATTCCTAATGGGTACTCTAAGTACCTAGGCTAAATCAAGACTCTTCAGCAGGAATTTAATGAGTTGATGCCTCTCTCAACCAATGTTGCGCAACAAGAAGCAGATCTTGGAAAAAATTTCATGGTTATTACACTAGCAAGGTTGCCTACTGAACTTGATTCAGTTCACAATCAAATTCTGGTTCTGGCCAATCCTGGGGTTCCTACTATGGATACGATATTTGAGTAGTTAATTCGTATTTCTGCACCTCTGAGCATCCAAAGCGATTCTATCACCTCTCTCCACAAAATGTTAAACTGTTAAGTAGTGGGACAACAATGTCAATCATGCTCTCAGACATGAATCATAACCTTTTCACAGCTAACAAGTCTCACAACAGAATTCTCTCAAAGTACAGCATCAAAATAATGCTCAACAACAGAGGTGAGCAAGTAGAGGGCTTACCCAGGCTTCAAGCCCAAGGTCAATGTCAGAAATATTTTATTTTTTTAGTAGCTTTCACTTTTTCCATAATCAAGTATGCCTGCTGCTTGTAAGGTCAACAGCAGGGGAAGGGCTTGGCAAGTTGAGGACTTAAATTCGTTCAATGAAATGCTAGGTTCCTCGGCTTGGCTAATCCAACTACATAACATAAACTTCCCATAGTTTAGCCCATGCGTCCACCTCCAAGGCCAAACTCGTCCACTCTAAAGTAACATCATGGTCTAACAAAAGACCCGCTAATGAATAACTAAATTTAGTCACCATTAGCCAACAACCAATTTTAAGCCACACAATTTTCAAATTTAGAAACCTTCCAAAATGGTGGATACCACCTTTTGGGTAATGACAAAAGTTATCAAATCTTCTTTTGTCAAAGGATGAGTATCTGTCCGATAAGGAAAAAGATTGGCATAGTACTAATGAATTAGCAACTTACAACATTGATGAGAGAAAAGAAGAATTATCAGAGGATGAGTATTTGTCCGATAAGGAAATGGTGAAACACATGATTGGTTACCGCAGTTATTTAGGAGGGAGAGGCATCGCACGAAGAGGACTCTGATCAAGCTAGACCCAATTCCGGAGGTAAATCGAGCCTACACAAGTGGTTATCGAAAAACTTGTAGCTTACAAGGCAACGAGGTACACCGTCCTAATTCTAGCCACAACTTTTCTCTTCATTCCTCCTCATATCGTCCCATTGGGACAATCAGTTTCATCTGTAAAACCTGGTTTTGTGTCTCAATTCACCTCAATTTAATGGTAAGGGTGGGATGATACCAGGAAGGGTATTTCGGAACTGTACCTAGTGCGAATAATGCATATGAGGGTATGGGGTACCATCTTAATAACCACGCACCGAACAAAGCCCGAGTCCATGAATCCGATAATCATGATGCTTTAATTAATGAGCATCAAAATAAGTTAATTTCTTTTGAAAAAACCAATGATAGCCATCCTAGAGTTACTTCAAAGGAGGATAAAGAGGTGTGCACGAGGATGGGGTTGAGACCAGAAGAATGGGAAAATCTTTGTATATTGTTAGACAAGATGGGGGTTTCTTTGGTTCCATCCCAAAAGAAAGTGAAACAAAGAAAAACAGGGAGTAAAGTGGCGAGTAGGAAAGGGGCGAGGGAACTCAAGAACCTAAAATGTAACATTAATTACGAGAGGGAAAAATATTCGAGCGGCAAAAGTAAGGGTAAGAGTGGTAATTTATGAAGATAATTTTGTTGAATGTTTGAGGGTTGGGGAATAAGAAAAAAAGATGAAACATAAAAGAAATAGTGTGTAGGGAAAAGGCAGATGTTATAATCTTTCAATTGGCTCTTGGTAGGTACGGTGTGGGGAGTTAGATTTAAGGATTGGGCCTTCCATCGAGAAGGAACTCGAGTGGCATTCTTATTGTTTGGGACGTGAGACTGGTGAGAGCCGAGAATAGCATAGAGGGTAATTTCACTTTGTCTCTTCGATTTTCATCATTTAATGGGGAGAGCTAGTGGCTAACTGGAGAGTATGGGCTGGGTAAATATAGAAAGCGTCACAAGTTATGGGAAGAGCTAGCTAATTTATACGGTCTTTGTGGAAACAAATGGTGTCTCAAGGGTGATTTTAAGATTGTGAGGTTTCCATCTGAAAAAATAGTCATGTTGGATTTTTGGTTTTTAAGGGTTGGTGGACTCTTGTCTACCAAATCTGTTCGTAACCTTTTGCATTTTCGCTTGTATTGTTAATCATTTTTGTCAATATAAGCAATTTGTTTCTGATAAAAAAAAAATCTTCTTTTATCACGATATTGCGAAATACTGGACCTATATTTTGGTAAGGAGAAAAGTTCATAAAAATAATGAAAAATGACTCCATATTTAGCCAGTAAATAACAGAAGATCCAATATTCTTTTTGCCTAAATGGTTTGACCATCGTGGGGATTGAGGTTGAGGTGCTAACTATAATGCACCCACTAAATACCTAATAAACCTCTGGTGTAAATTCTGGGACTTGTGTAGCTATAGTGAATATTTTCAGTATAAAAAAATCATGAAAGCGGCACATTAAATTATGAACTCGTTTGGTTCTTTATAGAGTTCTAGTTCTAACACTAATATTTATCTTTCATTCAGTTCTATGATTTCATGCTAGCCCGGGGAAGGATAACATCCCAGCTCAGCCCCTGTTGCTAAAAAGTAACTCATTATGTCGAAGAACACTTAAGTTCCTGTATATAGCAATATGAGTAATCGTATTATTTTGTAAAACGTGATAGTAGTCAACTTTGAACATCCCAAGTTTTTTTGTTTTTTTAAAGTCAATGACATTTTAGTGGAAACTAAGGAATAGAGACTTAGAGAGATAATACCTGAATGTTATGGGTACATAGAACACGTGTATGCTGATTCACAAGAGGACTAAGAATTGCATTGGATAAAATCCAGCGTGCAACTTGTGCATCAACTGCACTAAGGACATCATCAAGCATGAATATATCAGCACGATTGTAGACAGCCCTGTTCATTGCCCAGAATCACAACAGCAGTTCCAGAAAGAACAGTAAGTGACTACTGCTTTATACAGGTAACATGTCCTTCACAATACTGTCTTCGTTAGGTATAGAGAGTCAATAGATTACATTACCTGGCAAGAGCTAGACGAGCTCTCTGTCCACCTGATAAGTTTAATCCTTTCTCCCCAATATAAGCCATATCACCTCCAACCATTAAAGAAACATCAATATCCAGTGCACAAGCCTCTAGTACAATAGAGTACCTGCTCAAAAACGAAAACAGATCTACTTGGGGACACTGAAAAAATATTTGCATTACAGGTCTGTTATTATTATGCTTTTAGGAGCTTAAATGGTTCAATTTCTTTATACTTTGTGATATGATATACTTAGCATGGCTATCATCTCCACCAAATTTTAGCAAAGAACTCACCATTTACTTTCCCAAAAGAAGAGGTACCTAACTACCTTTGAAATGATGTTTGTCTTATAGAATGTCACACCACAGATTGAGAATAGAGAGAGGGAGCACAAACATTCAAATAAATCTACAGAGAAACAGGTGAAAGTATTGATTCTTTAATGATTATGAAGTTGGACCTTTCTGGATCGTAATCCTTTCCAAACAGAATATTGTCACGGATGGTTCCAGAGAGGATCCAGGGGACCTATAGTTCCAAACAGCAAGGCTGTATAAGAAGATTGTACTTCAAGAGTTCAGATATGCTGTGAATTAAGTTCAAGCTTATCAACCTGTGGCACATATGCTACAGATCCGCTAGAGTATATTGATCCGTTGATGAGCCTTGTTTCCCCAAGAATCGAATATAACAAGGATGATTTACCTGAACCAACCTGCAAGCATATAGTTCAGTATAAAAGGTAGATGTGAGGAAACAGGAACTTTCATAAAAATGAGATCAATAAAAGGATGTTTAAAGCAAAGTACTTAAATGAATCTTAGCTGATTTACCATTATGTCTTATCCAAACAAGCAATTGAAAACTTGCTTAACAGACATATAAAAACATATACTTTGTCAAGAAACAAACAAATTACAACCACCGCATCTACTTTGTTGAACTTTTTCAAAATATATGATCGAAAACATTATGACAATGCCAAAACACTTTTAAGGGTCTCCCAGAACTTCCTTAGGCCCGATGACATGATGCAAAGCTTATGTTAAGTATAGCAGGTAATGAGATCTAAGTGAAAAAGCAGCAGTACAATAGAGTAACATGACTCAACTCACGTCTGTACTGAGGCCTCCCTTTTTACATGAAAACCACCAAACTCCTTTCCATAAGACGCCAAGAATTACTTAGGGAGAATATTGTAATCCTTGAGCATTCCCCTAGTACTGTTTATGTTGATGTCATAGAATTTGAACTTTACCCAAAAAAAATGAATTGGCGGCACAAAAATATCCTTCCAATCAACCATAAACTTTATGCAATAGTTTTAAGTAAAGCTACAAAATCTGTGGTACAATATTTCTCCTGTTTCATGAGATTTGCAATTTGACCATAAATTGTGGGAAAAATAATCTTGGATAATTATATGCAGTCTTTTGCAACAAATTGTACCAATTTGCAGCATGAGTCCTACCAAAATGCAGTATGGAAGCCAACCAGTGAATAAAAAGGTACATTTTGGCCACTCCCACCAATCCATAGTATTGGAGACCCAGATAAATAAATGTATTATTCAACAGTGTCAGGTACTGCGTCAAGGAAGAGCTCTTAGGTATAACTTGACATGGATAAACAAGAAAAATGAAAAACTTCAGCCACAGACTTCACCTCTCCAACTACTGCAACAAAGGAACCCCTTGGAAGCGCTAGAGTCACATGATCCAGGACCAGCTCCAGGTCATCCTGACTACTGCTTGCCCATGCACAACATGCATCAGTAATAACAACAGCCATTTCTTCATATGAAAAATCAGATTGCTGATTAGAGTGATATGATGATGACGGATCTTCTATCTGTTCCTTTTGAGGTCCATCCTCAGAACAGGAGAGGAATTTTGTCAATCGCCGGGTAGATATGATTGCCTGTGATACAATTAGACTAAGTGGAGAATTCCATAAATTATTTCAACATTATGAAAGTGCATTATCCCAATACTCAAGGTAGCTGGACAACTCACATCAATTAATCCATTAATGACCCATGGGAATGAGTTAAGCGGAGAGATCAAATTATTGAACAGAGCAAGACAAGTGAAAACCTGGAAATAGAACAGATATCAAAATAGCACATGATTTTTCAATAGACATATGTTCCATAAGTAGTCAATATACATTTACTATACCGTAGCAGCATCAAGTTGATTTCCCATCAATACATAGAGTCCAAATGTGCAAAAAGAGAAAAGAGTTGGGGTAGTTGCCCAAAAGAATACACACCATGCATCCAGATACTTCCTAGTCTGATATAACCCAAAACAAAATAATTGAAGGAGGTGGTAAAACAATATAATTGGTGGTTTGAATAGGATTGGTGATGTAATTGTTATACTACCACAGTTTCTTACTGATAGATGAGTCACTTCAGAGGATCTTGTCTTCATCAACCAACTAGCAAAAAGGAGCTCCCAGCCATACATTTTCAAAGTGCGAATGTACATCAAAAGTTCGCCAGTCTTTCTAATTCTGTCAGAGAATATATATTAAGATGTACAAGATAAATGATTCTGTCAAGTGAACACAAATTCAAACAAGCACAAAGACATTTCCATACACTGATAAGAGAACAAAGCTAAACATCATGTGAGAATGAATAAATCACATAACTCAAGATCATAGCAGGACAGAAGTATAAAGAAGTCTGCATTAAGCATGAGATTCATTACGGTTCATTCTCCTAACAGCTTCATCTTTTGGTTGGGAGAGACGGTTCCTAACATGGTATTAGAGGCTGGTTGTCTCGGAGATCCAAGGTTCAAGGCCGCGCACCTCCATCCCCCATATGTTAATCCTGAATCTATTTGCTCTTCATGATTTTGTTCTTGTCTACTCTCCATGTGCGAATATATGGTGTCGCACTTAAGGAGGGTGTTAAGCATGATATTCATTCAGTTTATTCTCCTAACAACTTAAGCTTTTGGGAGAGATGGTTCCTAACAGTCTAATTATGCGTGGCTCCACAAATGTGTTTGCCACAGGTCAGCTTCTGCATTAATTTTTTGGATTGGCTTTACCAATTTGATTAACTACAAATGTTTTAGCTGTTAAAGTTTATTGCGACAATTTTGAATCAGCCCAATACCAATTAAGAGGTCAAGATTTATTCTCTTACTAACTACAAGATTTTAGACATATCTTGATACAAGAACATCCAAAGGGTTGGAACTGAAAATTATGTCTAGGCACAAACATAAAAATAGAAAACGAATCTCTGTAACAGAACTATACATATATGAAAAGGTATAAACCTCTCATCCTTTTGTGCCATCATATTTTGGGTTGCATTTGCAATCAACTCCGCAATCCATTTATTCACTGCAGATAGAATAGTAGTCAGTAGAAGCATCTTAAAATAAATTAAGATCAAGTTATGACAAAACTGACAATGTTACATAGGGGTTCCTTATAAATTCACCAAAATGTAAATAGGGGATTCTTTTCATTAGTCCAACAACCAGGGGCGGAGGCACACAGGGACCAGGTGGGGCCATGGCCCTACTTGGACTTTTGGGAAATTGTTAGAGAGTATGAGGGGCCAATGCGTAAAAGTTTTGGGGCAGGGGTGTATTGCCTGGGCAAAGTATTGGGCAAGAGGCAAAGTGTTGGGCGGGGGGCTATGTGCAACATGCATTATAAGTTGAAGGTTTTAATTTGTCATAATTATTATGTTAGGTTTTAATCTTTAAAATAGCAGGAGTAGCAACAGCACCAACAGCACCAACAGCAGTGTTGCCGTTTATTTCATTCTTCTCCCCTTTCTCTCCTTTTCCATTTAATCTCTATTGTGAGCCTTCTCAGTTCTTCCATTTAATTTGTTTTTTTCAAGTAGTAGGCAGTATTTAGTAACTTTTCTTTCCGTCTTCATTCTTCATTTATTCCGGTATTTTATGAGGTTAATTTGATTATTAAATTGTTATTTGATAAATTAATATTTAGATTAATATATGTGTTTGTTGGTTATAGTAGGTTGAATATTGGGTTGATAAAAATATTTCAAAATATATAATTAATTTTAATATATTATTTTTAACTTTTCCAAAATATCAAAATAGAATGGAGAAGTATTTTAGTAAAAATTTAGTCTATAAACATAATTATTGAATTTGATTTGGTTTTAAAAAAAAATTGGCCCCACCTGAAATTTTTTTCTGGCTCCGCCACTGCCAACAACACTCAGCATATCGTCCCAAAAGCTAGGGTAACAGTTCAGTTCATATAATAGTGAATGAGAATAATGAATCAACACTTGATTCTTAGAAAAAATCTTGTTCGTCATCTTATTGTGAACCAACCTCTAAGAGCACTTATATACCTGGTATCAACAAAATAGTTATCGCCAGTCCAGAAACAAAAGCAAACTTCACTTGTGTATACAACAGATAAAGTGCAACTCCAATTTGTAAAGGCAAGCTGATACATTTGCAAGAGAAATATAGAATGGTTACAATCAAATATAAATCAGTGACTAGGTGATATGCTATACTTCAGGATTCATGATCGGAGGTAATAGCTTTCATTCAAAGGATCAATTCTAAACCATATTACATTACCATATATATATGAAACTCTTCGCACAAGAAGCTATAATAAGAGTTATAAAAAGAAACAAAGGCAAGAGATCTGACAAATCATGGAAAGCCAAGAATGTTGAAGATATGTAAAAAGCTAACTATACAACAGGTAGACAGAGCAGCAATCCCTTCGTGTCATCATAAAGAAGAATATTCTACACATTTTGGGTTTAGACATTTTGTAATAGTTGGACAGGAAATAGAACTGCATAAAAAAAGGGTCTTACGGTCCTACATGACTTCATATCCTCACGTTGACACGCACACAAGGTTAATAACATAAGGAAACTAGGAAAGTTATGTAGAGTCTTAACTCTCTCTTTTCTACGAACACAAGGTTGCTACCCTATTGTCACTTACTCGTGCTGGTTAGTGTTACCAATTGACAAAAGTACTGGACTGTCACCCTGATAGCATGGAGTAAGAAACAACCAAATTATCTTATTATTCAAATTTATTCCCATTGAAAGCACTGTTAGAGATGTTTAGTACACACTAGCTGGTTCGATAAAATGATGGAGAAATTTAATGATAGCACAATATGCGAAAGTGAGGCTTGCAATATAACATAGAAGTAAATTCTGACCTCCACATATCATGACAACTGTTGCACAAGTTGACTGTTCGATCAGCATCAACAGACATGAATGTCTGAATTTCCCCTTCAGAAAATTTTGACCTTTCCGCAAGGCTAACAAATAGGCACTGAAAAGAAAGTATGAGTTTAGAATATATTTAATGAAAAACATGAGAATGCGTCAAATTTATTATGATAAAACTGAAGATAATTTTTAGAATTAACACAGAAAGGGATTGCACAGGGGCAGAACTGTAGGTGAGCTACACTAGGCTATAGCCGGCCCATTTTTGTGGAATTCTTAATAATATGCTAAAGGCCCCCTTTTTTGGAATTCTTAATAGTACGCTATTGGCCCCCTAAGCAATACATGATAGATGGGGGGGAATAGCAAACTGTATATATAAAGCCTTGCTATTAAATTTCTAAATCTTACATCTAAAAAATAATTATTGAATCTTAACAAAATTAATTAAAAAACAAACTTTATATATTTTATTAGGGAGTGATTCATCCCTTCCGTATGCAGCATACAACTCCCTGTACTGCGCTCTCCAAGTGTGCTTGTTCCCTCCCCCCCCCCCCAACCCAACCCCCCCTCTTCCTTACCATGACAAGTCTTTGTGAAATAACTCAAAAGTCTGATGAGAAGAAAAAAGAAGGCATTAAGAGACCCTCTTGGCCCAACCCTAGACACAAGATCCTTTTTCCAACCTGCTCCCATTTTGTCTGCTTAACTTAAAATAGGCCATCTATGAAAGCAAATAGTATAATCTTTTTTATAGCTGAATTTTATTGTGACAGAGTCCTTTATGTTTTTTTTTTTGATCAGAAACAAAGCTTATATATTGATTGGAAAAATCAGATACAAGCAAAGGTGATGGATGCGGATGAGAAATCCACTACCAAGCACACCAGAAAATAAAACAAAAACAAAAAGGAACAGCTCCATCCTCGATCACAAAACAAACAAAAAGAACCCTACTACAAATCAAAACTGATCCCATGCCCAAAAAACAAGCAGTACCCCCTAACAACAACAATCATACTCCTAGGCACTAGGCAAACCTCTAAGGCCTAAATAAGGCTACTGCATAGCCAAGCCCCAATCCCTAGCAATCTCTGATATAGTCCAGATTCCAAAATTCTTCGAAGAAAATGCCCAAAGTGAAGCCAGGTTCTTGACAGAGTCCTTTATGTTTTCCAGCACTAGTACAGCTTTTATATTAATTCTACATGTATATATAATTATATATACACATTTATGTCGTACAGGTATAGATTTAAAAGTCACCGTCATTTCTTTATGATTTTAATTTCTTATATGTGACATTGATGTTTTACTTCTTGTTTAATAAATTCTATTTTTTTAATTAAAACTTTATTAGCCCGGGTCATCTTAAATTTCTGGTTCGGCCCCTGGGTTGCGAGTTGTGAGGAGTAGCAGATAACGAAAGCTCAAGGTTAAATTTTAGCAGAAATTACTAACAATGCAAGCCATACACAAGTATTAAAATGTGATGTTACTAACTTCCAAACTCTCTTTAGGGGTGAACTTCTACAGAGAAACTACTGCTTTAGGCATGTCCAATGTAAATACAAAAAAATTTAGGACTACCTTGTATTAAGTCAAGTCATTGATAAAGACATGGGAAATTTCATTGATAACGCGAGAGTTGGCTTCAATATTCATGATGTGCTTTAGAGAAAGATTAATTATACAAGATGCATCTACCTCTATCAACATTCGAACAAGTACAGAAATTGGAGAAAAACGAAACAAGCAAAAGTATTTCGGTCAGTTAAGAATCAGCTCAGTCAACAGTTACGCAAGATTACAACTTTTTTTATCAGAAACAAAGCTTACATTAAAACAAAAAATCGAATACAAGCAGGAAAAAAAAAGTTATGCAAGATTACATCTTAAAGTGGTCTTATTTAATAACGCTACTTTTGCACTTAGTAAGTTAACATAATACTTGGATATAAGTTGTATATCTCATCATTATCCTACTACTTCTGTATTTTCATAAGAAACAAATTTATTAGAAAAATAAAAGGTTATGATCGAGATAGGGGAACAATAAGTCCACCTCAAGCACATCAACCAGAACAAAAGGTGATGAAAATCCTCACTCCCTCACATTACCACCTCATTCCAACTCAACTTAATAGCTGAAACTTCTAAAATGTTTACAAGTGAAGCCCAAAGACCAAAAATTCCTACTCCCAAAAGCTCAAACTGATAAATGTACATACATGCCCCACTCACACGTGGATAGAGGAATAAAATATTTTAGCAATCGTAAGGTCTACCACAAAAAGAAAACTACATCCCCTCATGAAACATCCTACTAGCAATACATACACTCTTTTTTATATGAAACTCCCTCTCAGGTTTCCCCAATCAGATTACCTTCATTTTATTTTACACAAAGGAAATTTAAGTATTAACAGAAGTACAGAAGTAAGGTACTTGGAGTTGTACATGTGCATGTAAAGAGGAACTAAAAGACTCGAAAAGATTGAGTATAGTGAAAATCGATAGAGTCAAAATGAGTTTAAATGGCAATATAAAATTATTTGCAATGATTCATGTTCAAAGTCAAAAACAAACAAGAAAAATTTACCTTTCTAAAGATCGCAGTCATAATACTTGATCGCAGCTTTAACTTTAATTTGGCAAGATGAAATGTGTACTGTGTATCTAGAAAGGATCTGCACCATTGAGCGCACACTCTTAGACGTTGCTTCTATATAGCAGCTAATGAACTAGAGAATGCATTATGTCCAACAAAAAAAATGGAGAATACATTGAAAACATCCCAATACAACACCCAACACATATTTATGAAACGAAAAGAAGAAAGAATTATAGCATTGAGTGAAATATGGCACATATAGTAAGACAGGAGATAGTGAAAAAGGCAGGCAGCACAAAACCTAAGGATCTGGCCACATCTCTTCTATGTTATGTGATATATGATAGTTTAAAGCCATCACAACAAGCAAACCTCCATGGACCTAATACTGGATATCAAAATGTACAGAAGGTATAAAATGCAAGACCCAAGACTAAAATAATGCTGTGTACAAGTCCAACAACAAAATTATCTATAGCCACGATAGCGTGAACTAACAAAGACAACTATACTTCTATTGATCAGCAATGAGAAAATTGCTTGTCTAATGTGTATTGGAAATGAAGTTCATGTAAGCATTTCTTAGGGAAATGAGTCTTGAAAGAACTGAATGGCGCCAAATAAAGAAAAAATAACCAAAATCCTCAAATCTACAAGGATTTGATCAAGCATTAGCTTCAATGAACAGTAAACATTAGTCACACACACACACACTCATAAAAACACAAAGAAAGTGCACCTATTTCATTAGAAGATCAAGTCTAAGGGTTTTAAGCCAAATTCAACATTGATCACAAATCCGCCAAATCGAGGCAGCATAAAGAGGAAAAATTAAGAAATTGGAATTACTTTAGTATAGATGTGAGACCCAAGGATACTGCAAGAATATAGCCATCAAAATTCTTAGAACCTGCTCGCAGAAAAGAACACAGGTATTAAAAGTTCATATCAGATAAATTTATCAGGACAAATTGATGACAGTTCTTTGGTCTTCAAATTAGAGGAGCCGAGTTCACATACCACTAAACATATGGGACAATAATAAATAGTTGGCTGGCCACAATCGCCGATAGATAGTTCTTGTTATCTCAAGCAATACATCCCCAGAATGCAAATCCAGTGTTAAATAACTAGGACGTAAATTGAATTGACTCTGAGTTCTATAGCACTTGATACTGGAATTAGGGGGAAGGGATTGCCATGGTGGTAGACAGACACTGATCTTGTGAAATAAAAGGAGGGGTGATGCAGAAACACTCAATTGATTAGATTACTGACAACAAGAGTTTAACCAACTCTGACACCAAATATGGCATGTTGCAGAATTGTTACACCACGAAGTAGGTTTCTACAGAGAAATCTCAAAACTCGCAAATATCAATATTGAACAAAACACTGAATTACACAGTGAGAGTTGTCCCCTATTAATAGGTTAAAACTATTTTTCCTACCCAAGACTTCTAATCATACTTGCCTACTTGACAAGGTGCGTATGAAGGAAAAATAACCATTTATTATAGGTAAACAATTTTTTTATTATTATTTTTTAAAAAAGAAATCTGTGATTTCTAATTACTCGTCATATCTCATAGTTAAACAAATTAAAAAGGTATAGCCTAACTAATAAAAAGGTACGATTAGATGGACTCTATTTTTGTAGTCTAGCAATCCAAAATGACGCATAGTGATGCTTGACGTTTTGTGATACTTTTTTAGCTTTAGTGCCACATTGTGCTAGGTGCAGTCAACTGTTTGTTCACCTCTCCTCCTAAAAGATTGATACCATGAGGTATTTCCAGTAATCAATAGAATGGCCAAGAGATCAATTGTTCAACCCATGCAATAGCAATAGTAAGTAATATAGGATGAACCAAAAAAGTGTATTAGATGTCTTTCAGCGTCAAAAATCAGAACTGAAGAGAGAAATAATGAAAGATACAAACCTTGTTGAAGAAACCGAATAAGCTTATTGAGAAGCAACGGCCCCGCAAAACCGATACAATCATTGAGTACCTGCAAAATGTTGAGGGTTGATCTAGCAGGAAAAAAATGATATCAAAAGTTCACCATGCGAAAAATCCGTTAAGATTATAATATTAGCATTTAATTCGGTTGAGAGCTCTTAGGACTTCCTGTCTCAGATATTTGGCAGGACTGGACTGTAGCCATTTACTGGCTTTTTTCTTCTTTTTGTTTTCTTTTGTCTTCAGTTCTTATCTTTGGCGGGAATCTAGTCCTTCTGTACTTTATCCAGTCAATTAACATTTTTTCTTTTATCTTAAATAAAGAGTACCTTCAATTTTCTGTTAACCGGGAAGTAAGAACATCCATATGGTTTTATGCAAGCAAGAATTGAAAAAATAACCAAAAAGGAAATTTCTATTATCTAAATGGCAAAAACAATGTTTGCGAATGTATGAGTGACTAACAAATGAAAGAGGTAATGAGAAACATTGTTCGTTTTGCTACTCCTGCCAGTTCAAAATGATAAAACAGAATCTCAAAAGATATTTTCATGCCTTTGTTTTGCGTGAAGAGCAGCATCACCATTGTGATATGCCAGCTGTATGAAAGAGAGATTGACAAACTATTTATTTTCTGTGTGTTTGGGTGAAGAGCAGCTTTGTGGAAACAATGCAAGTAAGAGCTACATTTTCTTCTTTATCTTTTTCCATAATTTATTTTCATTACCTATAAAGTGGGTTGCTAGGTGCTTCTTGAAAAAATACCTTTAAAAGCCCTAGACGAAAATATGGCCATCCATATGCACAACAAATTGCTCTAAACAAGGACGGATGAGCAAAATCATTTCTCTGTTGAGCTTGCCAACAGTTCAGCAGCATATGATTGCAGGACGAAGGATCCAAATCAACTGGTAGCTGAAGCAAATCTTCAAAGTCAAGCTGCTTTTTTGCACCACATTCCATTACAGATGCGATAGATTTGAATGTCAACATATTCCAAAAGCTGTAGGCAAATCCCTTTGACAATCAAGCAAACATATACAACTATAAATAGAGAGCCTTTGGAAATTAAAACCAAAAAAACCTTAATAATAAAGCAAAAGGGAGAGATTGAGGAGAGGGGTTGTCTCAGTGGTAGGCAACCTCCACCCTTGTCTTGAGGTCAAGGGTTCGACTCATGGGGTGGGGGGGGGGGTTTCTTTGTTTGTAGGATTAAGGGAGAGACTTAGACCTCCCTTAATTATTATTTTTAAAAAGAAGCAAAAGGGAGATGCAAATTACTGAAAATTTGATCCCAATGAGCCATTTAATACATGTATTAATGGTTTGGACATTGCTTGAACAACAAATATCAAGTAGAAGTGGGTCTAACCGTCTAAGAAATTTGTTTTTCTATTTGTGAGCGTTGCAAACCACTATAACAACCAGAACGTGCTCTAATAAAAATGGAGTAAAGATCAAACTCAATAATCCTATTATCTTGTTAATAAAGCAATTCAAAAGAGCTGTTTCAGGGAAAAGAAAAAAAAAACTCAAAAGAGCTGATATTATCTAAAGCCCCTCAAACCAAACCAAAAGAGAAATACAATAATGAAAAGAAGTCCAAAACATTTGTTCATGTGTCAATTAAGTAAATATATCTTGCTACAACAGTCTGTCGTCATATGTCAACCACTGATCCAAGTATTGGCCTCAATGGTGTTCTAGTGAAATGTATAACATATTTAAATGGATCCTATGGAAGGATGAGATTGTAGACCTTGCACTTATTCAATTTACAAGATGCATTCGAAGGTGCTTTTATGTAATGTAATTGTGGCCTAGGGCCGCGGGAATTGTTTCAATCTCTACTTTCTTGCCTGGTTTCTCGTTTTTATATGGAGCGACACATTGTCATTCCTTCCCGTAATCCCATGGCACACCCTTCTTTCAATATTCAGAATTTCTGATAACAGTTCTTGTATCTTATCAATAAAAGGGAAATATGTCGTCTGACAATTGCCTATATTGTGAATTTATCATATCTCTATGTCAAGGACTTTTGGATTGGATCCTTTACTTTTCCCTAAAAAGTAAAAATAAGGAAAAGCTTTTGAAACTCTTTAGATTAGAGTAGAAGATCTATATTGTGCTATCGAAGCCTATGTTGCAAGCAACCATAGGAGAGAAAATATCAAAAATTATTTCAAGGGATGGGAGAAAGATGAGTAGTACAGGAATTTTCAAGTACAAATGAACCACTGAGCAGAAGTACATACACGGTCACGATGACCTCCTTCAATGTCCAGTTGGCAAGAGAGAAGTGGTTCTTCTGTCGAACTACAAATGCGCAAGCAAACAAGTAAGGTTAATGCATGATAACAGTATAAGTATTTGAAATAGAATTTAATCGATGAACGTATGATGTATGAATGAACCAACTAGCAGGGAACAAGCTTCTATCAACTTGATGGCAAGGGACTACAGGGATAACTAACCGTCTGAACCAACCTGTTTCTAAGATATGCCTCCTTTATTCTGATAACATTAACCAAGATCCCAAACATGATACCCACCAAAGCTGCAAAACTCTCTTTAACACATATTAAAGCCTGACACAAAAAACTTTAATGAAATAGAATCCACAAAAAGAAGATATACTCGCGAGGTAAATACAAATATACAAGATTAATTGATCTTGTCTAAAACACGAGCTTCTGAAACAATTTATCATCAAGACTTGGAAGACCACCTTGCTCGTAGGTTTTGTTTCACAGAGAATCTAGAAATTGATCATAAGCCTTTTCATTTTTATTTTATTTCACTTGCAAGGAATGAGTCTTGCGCTTGATTTCATGTATTTTAGATTTCTCCTAACTTCAAAATCAGCTTATACAGTGATCAAAGAAAACTCCCAATAATGGAAGTGTGACATTTATATTTACTAAAGGAACTTTCTTCAATATGGTAAATTGTATTTTAAAACCATAAATGAAAATTTCTTAAATCCAGTTTAAATGAACTGACAAGGAGTATAATGGAAGTCCACAATGCATGCTTTTGAAAAGCAATGCAAAGATATCTTCTTTACTTCAACTGACTGCTTTATTCAGCCAAACAAGGAAAAAGAGAAAAAGACGCTCTCTTATTCCCTGCTGGCATGAGTTTACTACCTCCCTGGTTTTAAATACCATTAATATATTGTAACTTGCTGCCTCTTTCTAGTAGGCGGGGGGGATTGTCAGTCTAGTGGAATTCTCTTCCACTAGTCTGCTCATTTTCTTGATTGCATATGTATTGTTTTCTTTTGTTCAGTGGCAATAAAATTTTCTGTTTCTTATCAAAAAAATATATATATATATATATTGTAACTTGCTGAATTTGTTTCTTTGGCTCCTGGCACTATATATCATAGTATCTCAAAAGCTAGAAATAGAAGATTAATGATTTGCACTTCTCAATAGTTGAACTCAAGGAATCTGTCACATATGGACCACATAGGACATTCTTCTATTTGAGGAATCAAAGCATCATATAATTCAGTAAAGCAATGATAACTGAAATAGCTGTGTAGATGATTTGGATGATTTGGATAGAAAGGGATAAAAGGATCTTTTGAAGGAAAGGAGGAAGAAAAAGAACAGCTATGGGAATGAATCAGATTTGTGGCATCGCTATGGGTTTAAATTCCAAATCGTTTAAGCATTGAGGGGTGGAATACATTAAACTTAATTGGAAGGCTATAAACCTTTGAGAAAAATTATCATGTGCATCTTATTTTATGAAAGCTTTGGTTGTATTTGATTCTTATCAAGCTTGTCTTTTCGTTTATGTACTGGTGGTGGGACAGCTTGCCTCCCTTCACTTCGTACTTATATTTTGAGAATTTATAAAAATTTGTTTCCTATCACAAAAAAAAAAAGAAAAAGAAAAAAGAATAGAAGAAGAAGATAGCTGTGTAGGGGGGCTAGATGATGAAATGTACAAGTGGAAGTAGATAAACTTGTCATGCTTATGTCTTGAAACTGGTCTTTGGTATTTATCACCATCTCACAAAACATGAGTTGTTCAGTAATGCACCACCCTACTCTCCAACAATCCCCTTCACACGCAACCCCCACTCACACATGGAGAGACAAATCAAGATACACCTAGTACACAACCTTAAGAAAGTGCATATTGCACTATTACAAAAAGGGAAACCAAGTGTGAGTTCTAGAAGCCAAGACTTGCGAACCCAAAAGTCCAAAACTATTGATACCACGTTAAATGGCCCTGATCAGGAAGGTGATCAAGGGAAAAAACTCCTAATCTTATAATTAGGTATCAATTATATTATTAATTTATTTAGGTGCATTTAGAATAATAATTAATTGAATATTGGAAAGCCATGAGTACTTTAATCATTAGGAGTATTTTAGTCAAGTAATATTATTATGGTATTGAGTTGTTTTTGGTAGAAGTAGAATTAGAGTTGTGAGTACTTTTTGGTAGTAGTAGAATTAGAGTTCAGTTCTCTCAAAAATATGTGATGTAAACCCCCATAGTTGAGAGTAGTTTTGAATGATGTAGAGAATTCCCTTGTGTTAGAATTTCTTTATTTTCTTTTATTTGTTTTTTCGGCTCTCTTCTTTTGGATTAATTCTATTCTTCTCCTGGGTTCTAGATAAATTTGTTGCAAGGAAAATATCCTAATCTCTTTCCATCTCGCCTAAAAATTAAGCTAATGGGTGGTGGTTCAATATTTGGGACAACACTTGTTATCAAGTGTCAAACGTACTACACACCAACAGGTGGAACTCGGGAGTCCAAAAAAATCTAAAATCTAGAATCTAGAAAGAACCATCATTTACATGAGGGTTTAGTGTATGCACTCGAAGCAATACGGAACTGACATAAATACAATATGCAAACAAAGAAATGTAAGTTTTGTCTTGAGACAAGGGAATATCTAGCATCAACTAAATGAAAAATAGTACCTCCAACGACAAAAAGGCTGTTAGTAGATGAGGGATCCCCAACAATGGTTTAACGATCCACCAGAGGCATAGGATCCAATTAAAGAGAATAAACCAGTAGCCATAACTTGAGACAAGTAGAATTGTAGCCTAAAATTTAAGCAGAAGAAAAAAAAACTGAAGCACATGCTCAGAATAAAAGAAAAGGACATGAATAAATTTCCAGGAGAAACTTCTAAAAGCATACCCAGAGCGAGAGTTGAGAGCACCTAAGTAGCCACTCATGATACACAACAGAGTAACCGCTTAGTGTTTCCTTTAGAAGCAAAAGTATGTCAATGCAAGCCATGCATGTTCCAAGAGCAGGTAGAAGATACAATAAAACCTTCCCCGGTAAAGATATCTGCATAGTGCTACTAATCCATTAAAAGAACTACACTCCAGAAGATAATATAAAGCACCCCAACTTTATCTTCAGCATAAAATTGGAAGGTAAGTGTAAAAGGTTTTCAGAAAAGTAACCCATAAAACACTACAATGCAAATCGATAAAATATCAAGAGTCCATCCATTTCATGATCTGCTGCAGCAACTTAATAATTCATCTTTCAGTTATTTTCCTACCATCTAACAGGCGACGATAAAAGCAAGTCCCTTACTTTCCTAATCTTTCGGAGGAATGAAGAAGGCATATTAGGAATGGAACAATGATTGATAACATACCCTCCTATTTGCTTTGACAGTCCTTTTGGTAAATCCAAGCACAGCAATCAGAACCAGAGACACCACATTTAATCCAAAACCTAGCACCGTAAATACTATTAAGAAAAACAAGTTATAAGAATTACTGATTCTTTCATACCGGAAAGATATACAACATCAAATCAAATACTATAATTTAAGGAAAGCACTATAATTCAAGGATATATATCATCAAAACACTGGGAAATTCTATTTCCATGCCATACCTGATCAGCAGAAACAGAGTAGGAAAAAAATTAGTATTGAAAGAAAATCACTTCAGCAAACTCTAACTACTTCTTCAGAACAACGATGCATAACTCAAGATACTCAAGGTAAAGAAAGTAAAAGTTACAAAGAACCTCTTTTTCACAGATGAGAAAACATAGCGAAGCAAAAGAATATAGAACCTGTCAACTTTATTTACGTTTGTTCAAAAAAAAAAAAAAAAAACTTTATTTACGTTATTTTGATATAAAGCAGCGCAAAAATGTTACATCAACTTAATCAGGGACCAATATAGTGTAACTTGAATTTACTACGATTCAGAGGTTTAGAATTCTAATGAAACTCCCATTGGAAGCTTTAATTAATTTCTCTTCTTTCACAGTAAATGAGAAGGAGAAACAAATAATTAGAGAGAAAATGATATAATCCGAAAATAAAAGGAATATATATATATATAGTAGTAAAGGATATTGAAGGAAGAGATTTGAGAAGAAGAGAGTACTGTAGTAGTATGTATGCATACATATGGAGAATTAGGGCAAACGAGCTTCGCGAACCCCATTCGTCTTTTCTCCGAGTAAGTAACGCAGGCAGCACCGAAATATATATAGAGGGACGGAGGGAGGGACGGAGGGAGGGAACCGGGTCATGCAGTTACAAAGTAGGTAGTAGTGAAGAAAGCGAAGTGACGGTGATGCGTTGGTCACCTTCTGATGCTGATGAAACGCTGAGACCGTTCGGTTACGGCTTACAATGTACCATAGTCTTTCTTGCTGGACAAATTTAATTTTCAACTCATTGATTTTATTTTATTTTTGTTCTTTACGGAATGTTCGGACCAACTTTCACACATTTCGACTAATTTTTATTTGCGGTGTGCAGCTGCTGTTCTAAGTTGATTCTAAGATTATTCATGTAACAACTTTATACCATTAAATCAAAATGTTCGATTAATTTTCAACTCATTAATAGAACAAAAAAAACTTGCTTATAGCGAGTCAAACTCGTTTATAAGTGAAAGGCCTTGAAGCACTCAAATATTCTAAAAAGTTATCTTCAAGCTTATTGCTTTAAAATATATATCTATATTATAAAAGAAGGATTTTTTGCAATAAAATAATAAATCAATCCAACGTCTCATATTAATTTGTAATGGTGTTAACACTTTTAGACCATTAGATCATTTTTATATCTCACGACAAGATGTCAAATCAACTTAACATTTACTCACACACTAAATATATACACAAATATAACTCTTACATCTCTCTACTTTTCTACAACATTTCTCTCTCATCTAATTTTTTAAAAAAATTTAAATGTCATAACTTTAAATTTACAAATTCAACTTTAATAAAATTTATATATTTGAAATATGATCATCAATATCTACAAAACAAGATCCATTGTGATTATTAAATTATGTATAAAAAAATTAAAGAAAAAGTTATAAAACATCTATATTATAAAACAAGGATTTTTTGCAATAAAATAATAAATCAATCCAACATCTCATATTAATTTGTAATGGTGTTAACACTTTTAGACCATTAGATCATTTTTATATCTCACAACAAGATGTCAAATCAACTTAACATTTACTCATACACTAAATATATACACAAATATAACTCTTACATCTCTCTACTTTTCTACAACATTTCTCTCTCATCTAATTTTTAAAAAACTTTTAAATGTCATAACTTTAAATTTACAAATTCAACTTTAATAAAATTTATATATTTGAAATATGATCATCAATATCTACAAAACAATATCCATTGTGATTATTAAATTATGTATAAAAAAATTAAAGAAAAAGTTATAAAACATTACAAATATAATAGCATATAAAACTTATAAAACATTACAAATATAATAGTATTGAAGACATTACAAATATACATTTCTCTCTCATCAAATTTTAAAAAAAAACTTTCAAATGCTATAACTTTAAATTTACAAATCCATTAGTTATTTAAAATATTACACAATGAATAAAAGATACGAAAATAAAATTAAAAATAAGTGTCCAACCTACCTCGAATATGGGGTGAATTTTTTTTATATTAGTGCCCAACTTACCTCAAATATAATATTTTTACTTTTAAATATACTAATAACACCATTGCAATATAAAAGGCTCGAAGCAATTTTAGGGCGATAATTTTTTATATTACAATTCAATCTGTCTCGAATATAATATTTTTTTTCTCTTTTAAATACACTCATAACATCATCTATATTATAAAAGAAGGATTTTTTGCAATAAAATAATAAATCAATCCAACGTCTCATATTAATTTGTAATGGTGTTAACACTTTTAGACCATTAGATCATTTTTATATCTCACGACAAGATGTCAAATCAACTTAACATTTACTCACACACTAAATATATACACAAATATAACTCTTACATCTCTCTACTTTTCTACAACATTTCTCTCTCATCTAATTTTTAAAAAACTTTTAAATGTCATAACTTTAAATTTACAAATTCAACTTTAATAAAATTTATATATTTGAAATATGTTCATCAATATCTACAAAACAAGATCCATTGTGATTATTAAATTATGTATAAAAAAATTAAAGAAAAAGTTATAAAACATTACAAATATAATAGCATATAAAACTTATAAAACATTACAAATATAATAGTATCGAAGACATTACAAATATACATTTCTCTCTCATCAAATTTTAAAAAAAACTTTCAAATGCTATAACTTTAAATTTACAAATTCATTAGTTATTGAAAATATTACACAATGAATAAAAGATACTAAAATAAAATTAAAAATAAGTGTCCAACTTACCTCGAATATGGGGTGAATTTTTTTTATATTAGTGCCCAACTTACCTCAAATATAATATTTTTTCTTTTAAATATACTAATAACACCATTGCAATATAAAAGGATCGAAGCAATTTTAGGGTGATAATTTTTTATATTATAATTCGATCTGCCTCGAATATAATATTTTTTTTCTCTTTTAAATACACTCATAACATCATTACATTATAAAACGGTCGATGCGATTTCAGGTCTAATTGGACAAGTAAGACACGTCTCGAGTGAGGACGGTTATATTTTTAGTTAGACATGTTTCCTTTTTGCGATACCTTAATTATCTGTTTTCATTCCTAAAAAATATACAATCATACACATATTTAATTCTCGCATTTTTCACGTAATTATATTTTATCTAATTAATATGTTTTATTATTTTTATCGTGCCGGACGGCACGAGTATACCCTAGTGTATATATATATATATAAAGTTGTTTATTTTTTAAGTCAATTTTTTTGTACTTTACCTTAATCAATTGAACCGATATATAAAAATGGGTTAGATGACAGAAGCAATATTATTATGGGACAAATAGATGAATCGTGATTGCTTTTTACAGGGTAGTGGGACTAGTGGCGAGGGCATCGAATATTCACAGCCCACACCACATAGCTTTAAAAAAGAGAAGTGTAGTGCATGTGCATCCAGCTGAAAAACCAGCGGTGCCTTTTCTTTTCACCTTTCCTCCTTTGTTTTCCCAAGGTGAATCATCCTCATCCGTAGCCAACGCCAACAATGTATTGCTATAATATAATTTGTATAATACTTTCAAGTGACATATTATTATTATTATTATACACGTTAATGCATTAGTAGTAGATGCTTTACTAATGCATTTTCAAATCATTTGATAGCGTTTTATTGAACGGTAAAGACGCATGTGTGTTAAAATGATGTTTCTAACTCTCTAGGTATTAATTAGCCTTCAATGTGGGTGGAGTGCTTAATTAAAGCTCACTTTATTAAACATTCTAAACAACTTTTAATTCTAAATAAATAAAAGGAATATTTAAGCTCCATCCGTTTCATAACAATACGAAAAAAATTAAAAAATAAGTTGAGATATGTGGTGAAAGATGGATGACATTTACTCATAAAATAAATATGAGATAGAAAGTATTTCATTATATAATTTAACTTATTTTACAATTTTTTACCTAAATTGAGTGTTTTTATTTTCTTTTTTTCTTGTTTTTGTCAAATGAACCTTAGATGTATCCTATTGTAAGTATTTTAAAGATATAGGGCTTAATTTGTACATTTCAAATTAATTGAGCGTGAAAAATATTTTGTAAACCAAAAAAAGATGTTCGAATAAGTTAAGCTAAATGCCTGATGTCCGTTTAGATATGAACAAACATTAAGTTTATATCTCATTTACATCAAATAAACAAACTAATCTATTTGGAATTCAACGGCCATCAAGCATCCGTTTGCGCTCTAAACATACATCGATTGGCCATATGAGTCTTAAATGGACACTAAGGCTCCGTTTGATTGCAAAGATGGAAAAGGAAAATAAATTTAGTTAATTTGTGTGAAAAGATAGAAAATAAGGTGATAGATATTACTCATTTTATGAGTATATATCCTGCATCATTCAATATTTTTGGTGGAAAACTTTTACTCACCACCAAGCAAAGAAAATTTCTTCATGGAAAAACTTAAAAATCAAGATGATATCACCTCTATCACTCAACTTATTTTCCATCTTTTCATCAAAACTAACTCAATTTTTTTTTATTTTCCACTTTGCAATCAAACGGAGCCTAATTGTTCGAATAATAATTACTTAACAAAACTTATCGTTGGTGGTAAAACAAATTATAATAATATTTTACGATTCTCATTTTTTGAAAATATTACAAAACTTCTTTATTCTTAAAATTGTTAAAAAGTGTCTTATTTTACGTCACCAAACAATCATTTGCGTTAACTATAATTATGGCTAAATTTATCAAAATTAGAGTTAAAATTCTTCCGGTATTAAACCAAAAGATCAAACAACCAAGAAAAAACAAAATATAACATCAAAAAATAAATTAAATAAATAATAATATAAAAAGTATCAATCAATAAATAGTGTACAACATAAACAAAAACTTCACACAACAAACAAAACTATTATTAAACTAGGGCTACCTAAAATTAGGGTTAAATTATCAATCAACCAACAACAAGAAGCAAAATAGTGAATTAAAAGACTAAATTAAACAACTAACAGGCTAAATAGGGCATCAATTCATCACGCAGTGGAAGGGAGAGGCAATCCGGACGTTCAGTGGAGAAGGAGCTAGTGTTGCTGTCGGCGTGGTGGAGTTGTGAGGGGTGGCCTCTGCAACGGGAGAGAGAGTTAATGAGAAATAAAAGAGAAAAACAGAGTGGTGTAATTAGGGGTGCGCACGGTCCGGTTGATCGGACCGTTGCCCATTAGACCGGACCAGACCAAGCACTTCAATCATAGAAATTTTGAGACCGGACCAGACTGAATTGCTAACTAAGACCGGACTAGACCGGACCAATTTTAACGGACCAGTTTCGGTCGCTCCAACATGTCTATACTTTTTTAATGGGCCAATTTAATTTGAGTTTTTTATATATTTTCACACTTATTCAACCCATTTTTCATAACATATTTATATATACGTGAAGCTCATTTTAATGGACCAATACTTTCTATACATACAAATAAAAATACATAGGCCCAAATTTCAAAAGTCTTGATACCAAAATATATAGGCCCAAAATATAACAAACTCATGTATAGTTTGGTCCGGTCTAGTTTTTGGGTTTTTTTTTTGAGTTGGACCGTAGACCGAACTGAATAGTAATGGTCCAAGATTTTTCGGACCGGACCGTTGTATTTATGAAACCCAAAAAAAGCTTATATTTCCGTTCGGTCTGTTCGATCCGAATCGGTTTATGCACACCCCTAGGTATACTGGTTTGGTATAATGCTGAAAAAGTGACAAAACATGTTTTGTATTTTTTTATTCACTTTTGTATTTTGTTTCTTACCTAGCAACACTATGCGCTTATTTGGTTGGTTTTTAGATAAATTTTTGGGAACTGTGAAAGTATGTTGAAAAGTAAATTTAATTTTTGTTGGAGTTCTTTTTCAACTAATTCAAAAAAAATTATGAAAAAAATTCAAAAAATAGTCATAATAGATCGTATTTTATAGATCTCGGTGAGTAGGTTTCAAATATATATTTTTTAATTTAAACTTATGATATTTTAAAAAAAATATGAGAGTTAAAATAAAGTAAAGTGAATTTTGAAAAGTGCGAAATAATGTTGATTTTTTAGTAAAAATTTTAAAAACTCAATTTTGATATTTTTAGCAAACACCGCCTATATATATATATATCTTAAAAAATTTATACATAACCCTAAAAATTTATATAATGCAAAATTTATATAATGCATATATATATATATATATATTATATAGGTAAAAAAAAGGGTAAAATAAGAGGTAGGGTGAATTGACCCCCTTTGTCTGTTAGCTCATCACTAAAGACAATGACTATTAGATAAATCTGAGCCATCTTATTTTCAAACTAATGGTACAAGTTATAACTCTAGATTTTCTGGAGTGATTCTCACAACTCTGAAAGAGGCAGAACAAATTTAAATAAATTTTAACATCATTTATTATCTAACGTTAAAAATAATTTGTATTGAATTTAATCCATTTTGAATTAGTGTATTAAATTACAACTTGTCCACCTTTTATGTTTTCAACAAAAATGGAACAAAGCCAATCAATATATCAAATTTAGTATGTGGATTGATCTTTTATGTTGAAAGAGGCAGAACAAATTTAAATAAATTTTAACATCATTTATTAACTAACGTTAAAAATAATTTGTATTGAATTTAATCCATTTTGAATTAGTGTATCAAATTACAACTTGTCCACCTTTTGGCCTCGTTTGATTCGGGTATTAAAAAGTGGGATGGGATTATTAATACCACTTTTTTTATAATACCTTGTTTGATTCGCACAAATGTGCTGGGATTACTAATACCGGTACTAACTTAATACCACTCTTTGTGCTATAATTTAATACCAGGGGGGATGTGGTATTGTTTATCCAGGATTAAGAAAAATGAACCATATATTTTCAAAAATGCCATTACTAGTATAATATTTTCAAAAATGAAATTTTTTTTATTTTGTTAGTCCAAAATATAATCTCGTATACAAGTTACAGAACTAAACATGGTATTAATATCAGCATGAGATATCCCAGTATTAATACTGTATGAATCAAACAGGGTATTGGTATTAAATTAATACCAGGATTAATAATCCAGTACTATTAATACTGGTATTATTAATCCCACTGATCCTAATCCCTGAATCAAACGAGGCCTTTATGTTTTCAACAAAAATGGAACAAAGCCAATCAATATATCAAATTTAGTATGTGGATTGATCTTTTATGTTTATATTAAATTCTAAGCAACCCTAGTTCAACCATTTACTATCCTCGCATTTCCCGTCAAACTAAACGAAAGCACTATAAGCTAAGAAATAATGAGAATTGTGGAGAGAACGACTCCGTGATAAAGTTAAGTTTAAAAAAATGACATTAATATTTGTTAGAATGAAAGCACAACCAACACGGTGTACTATTCATGCACCATAAGAATCATGGAGGAGGAGAGTGGGCGACGGAGACATTTTTTCACTTGAATGCTTAATGGGGAAATTTTGATGAATTTTAAAAAATTAGTATTAAGTGTTTATTTATTCAAAGTTGCAATCATATGTGTCCACAACTTGAACCTCAAAACACCCACAAATTGCAATCCCCTCCAATTCAAACAACAAATTCTTCAATAAAATACATTACCATTCCTAAAGTCAAATTGAACCCAATTACAGTTCATCGTGACTTTAATATAGGCATTAAAATTAAACATAAGGACCCAATTATTATTTTTCCATAGAGTGTATAAATGTCTATAATTGAAAAAAATAAAGATGAAGAACTCATTTTGATTTAATGGGGAAGACACGTATCTGCCACTCTGATCGGGCGTTAATGAATGCGCCGTTGACCAAACCATCGCCAATGGCAGCGATGAATATTAAAAGAGACAGATAAGAGGAAAGATAAATCAAAGAAATAGTATATTGTATTTACCGTTTTAACTTATAAGCTTTAAACGCATTGACATGATTGATGATACATACACCAAAAATTAAGGAGAGAAAAATAATGGGATTTGCCGGTGATATTGTGAAACCCTAAAGGACGTTTAAAGGGGGTAATGAAAGATGAACGGATGCTTAAAAGTTAAAATGAAAAAGATAAACCGTTACTTTAAAGTTTAAACAAGCACAAAACGAAATGATGAATTTAATGCAAAATTGAAGAAGTCCACGTGTCAGGACTTGGCCATTTAAATTGTTTATTCTTTCACTTATATACTAAATACTATATGATATATGATTTTAACGGTCTGAGTTCAAGGTCAAATTGGGTATCCAAATGCATCATACATATATTTTTTGTATCACCATGACATATAGTCTAGACACAACAATTAAGGTTACAAATACAAGTGCCAAATATTTAAGAGCATTTTCAATGGTAACGTAAAAATTAACTTGTAAATCATATATATCAACCCACTTTTAAAAAAAGCTTAAATTCTAAAAAAAATGTTCAAATGGTACTTTGGTAAAGTTTTGTGTAAATTTTAAAATAATTAATAAGATCATAACACTTGTTAACTTTAAATTTAAGCAATTTATTATTGATTTTTCTTGAATTATTTTTATTTTTTAAATAATTCTATAGTCACCATAAATATATTTGTAGGTATTGATGAGCATATTTCAAATATACGATTTTTATTAAGATCCATATTTTACATTTGAAGTTAGTATATTTTCAAATTTTATTTAAAAAATGAAGAGAGAGAAAAATGACCTGGCATTGTAAAATTATAGTGTATTTTATACAATCATTTTACACAAACTTGGATTTAAAAAAATTGAAAAAAATGTACAAGTCATGTAAATTTACACAAAACAAAAATATAGAATACTGTTAGAAATATTATAAATAATTATTTTGAAGAAACACACACTAACATTTGAGAGAAATCCTAAAAGCATCTTCAATGTTCAACACTTTATTCATAATATTAGGCCATGCAAAATACAATTTCTATGTTAGTTAAAAGCTTTACTTAACAAAAAATTTAGTTTACAATTAAGAGTTTTATTGAGTAGCTAAAAAATATGTAAGACCATTATTCATCAAAATATTAATATTAAGGTGGCGTTTGATAAAAAACTGAAACTGAAAAAACTATTTGTTTAGTTTTGAAAACTGTAAATGAAAAAATGTTGTTTGTTTGACTATAACACATCTGAAAACTTAAATTTTTTTAGTATAACAATTTTTCTCTTTCTAATTTATTTTTATCACATCATTCTACACTTTTTTAGAGTAAAATATGTATTTTATCCTTTTTGAAATTAAAATTTTAGTTTTAAGTGGTAAATTTGCTACTTAAAACTTTTAATAAAAATATTAAATTTTAAATGATACAAAATAAATTACCACTTAGTTTTGTTAATTAAAAAATAAATTTTAAATTACTTAAATTTGAAAATTATAAATTTTCATGCAAACAAATAATCCTTAACCCTCTTCCTCGACCAATATGGATGAAGTGGGACCCAACATGCACGCTTTCTCCTGCATGGCTAGCTCAATACCTCTCCATAATTAGCCCACTCTATAGGGGTGTCCAGAATCCAATCCAAACTGAGGAACCAATCCAATCCATTTTTTCTAAATTTTATGGATGATTGGATTGGATCGGATGCAAAATTTGAAAACCGAAAAAAATTGGATCTGTTATGGTTTGATGTGTTCTAGGAACTGATCAAATCCAATCCAATCCATTATTAAAATTCTCACGTGTATCTCCTTCATTAGTGGCATAATTTAATATATATACAATGGGTCACTTTGAAATCAGTTAATATTAGTTTGTTATTTAATATTTAGCTTAATCATATATGGTTCGTCACTTGGTATAGTTATATATTTTTAGTTAGACAATAGATATTTTAACTTGAAACTATTTGGTTGAACACTTGAACTTTATTTGTAATGGATTTTATTTAATTTACAACTAGTTTTCGTCTTGTTTTACATTAAAATTGAACATTTCAATAATTTAATATATCTTATTTTAAACTTCTAATCGGATAAGATTGAAACCGATCCAATCCAACATTTAATTGGATTGGATTGGATTTTTAAAGTATATTTAATTGGATTGGATGCCAAAACCTAAAACCCACATTTGATCGGATCGGATGCGGATGGTGTAAAATGACCGAATCGAATCGGATGGACACCCCTACCACTTTATAACACGTGACTTATAAATATGTATATATATATTTAGGGTTTACAACACTTTAGTACATTGTACTAGCTATTTGATTTTATTTTGGGCAATATAATTTTGTTGTCAAAAAAGGCAGTAAACTTTTTATTTGGTTCTATTTTGGTCACACCCATTAATATCGTTTCAATTCCGTTAGTTATCATCTAACGTGACATCCAATTAATATTATTGTGCATTTGTTTTTTCCAACTCAACACTCCTTATAATCTCTTCTTTGTTCTTTTTCTTCAAACTCAAACTCAAAACCTCGTTATTCTTTTTCAAACCCAAATACAAAACCAAGCCCTCAATTTTTTCATCTTGGACAATAAAATATAAGGATAATCTTCAATCATTGATGGTGAAAAAAGTAAACCCATATGAGCTCAACAATTCAAATCCAATATGAGATTCAACCCCCTTGAGCTCAACAATTTTCTCTATTCTTCTTACTGGCCAAAAATATTCTATATTTCCTCTGTAATTTATTTGGGATTTTTTTCTATATACAAATTAGAGAGAGATAAATCAAGACGAGAAATCAACACATTATTGATTTCGAACCCGGGTTGGGGCCGATTTTATTTCTTCTTATTAATGGCCGGAAATATTTTATTTTATTTTATTTTATTTTATTTTGTTGAAATTAGATAATTAAGTTAAGTTAGAACGCAACAAACAATCCAAACATCACAAGCAGTTAAATAGCATACACAAGTATACAGAGCACATAGAGTAACTCCAAAAGGATCCAACCTTTAAAGAGAGATAGATAAATTTTCTATCTCTATAATTTTATTTATTCTCTATAATTTCTTTGGGAAAAATTTTCTACATAAAAATTAAAGAGAGATAGATAAATCAATATGAGAAATCAACACATTATTGTTCTCATTGAACTCGGGTTAGGGCCAATTTTTTTTCTTCTTTTTATTAATGGCCGAAAATATTTTCTCTCTCCTCTGTAATTTGTTTAGGAAAAAATTTCTACATAAAATTTAGAGAGAGAAATCAAGATGAGAAATAGTTGATTCTCAGGGTAATAACATATTTTTTTTTATGTCTCCTCTAGTTTTCTACATAAAAATCATTGGCCAATTTTCTCTCTTATTCTCAAGGTATGTTGCGTGGTGATAAAGCGAGAGAGAGGGAAAGAGGGAGAGTTTTAGTTGGATTGATGACATGGCTGCTGATGTTAAAAATGAAAATATAGAATAATAATTGGATATGCCACGTGTGTATTCAATTAACAGATTCTAAATGGTGTTAACGAGTGTGATCAAAACGGAACCAAATATAAAGTTTACTGCATTTTTTACACAAAAAAAGTAGATTGCCCAAAATGAAACCAAGCAACTAGTACAATATACTAAAGTGTAGTTATCCTATATTTTTAATTAGTACATGATCTTGCAGCTTTATTTTAGTGCTTTTGTAGCCCATTAACTTGCGTATTGACACTAAAAACTCTTTTAGCATCTTTATCAGTGATGCTCTAACCTCAATGGGGTACAAGAGATTTTTGCTTTTTGTAGTTAGGAAAAAAAAGGTTCGTTAAAATGTAATATATAAATTTGGAATAAATGGTTTAAATGATCATTAAATTTTTGATATAATATTTTTTTGGTCATCAAATTTTAAAACAAATTACTTTGAGCATTTAATTTTAGAGTGAGTATCACTTTGGCTATTCATTTTTAATTTGACTGTTAAATTGAATGAAATGAAACCATGTGCAAGGCACATGATTTCATTTAAGTATATTTTGATTATAAAATAACCCAAGTTGCACTGTTTGTTGAAAATATTGTTATTTTATATACAATATGTGTATCATTTTAGCAAGAATTATTAGAAAAAAAGTCTTTTTGTTGTAATCTAATCAAAAAGACCTTACATGAAGTCGTGCCAAATTTAATAGCTAAATTAGACCAAATGTGAAAGTGGTACTCACTCCAAAGTTAGATGACTAAAGTGGTTTGTGTTTACAGTTTAATGGTCAAAATTGACACTAGATCAAAAGTTTAGTGATCATTTGAATTGTTTACTCTAAATTATTATTTTTTTATTTTTAAAAATGGGTAAAAATTCCTTCCACGATAATGTTTATTGAGAAAAATTTAAAAAATAATATTTTTTTCTAGAATAAGTGCTTATTTTTTAATCTTATCAGTGTAGGCTCTTTATTTATCAATTGTATTTTAAAATAAGGGATTTGACCAAAATTGTATTTGTGCGAAGTTAACTTTGTACAAAATCATGTTTTGTGCAAATTTATCTTTGTAATTCAAAAAAATTAATGTAAATTTAATTTGCATGATGTGATTTTTATTTTTCAGCAAGTATATTTTTATGTATTAGTGGTTTAATTATAAAGAAATATCAAATAAGCCCCAATATATAATAATGTATTAAAAAACAAGAACCGCAAACTTAATCTTGCATTAACCCAAAAAAATCATCATGTGTGTTTTTATCAATAATTATGTTTAAACTTGTAATTTGTTGAAATAACTTAAAAATAATATTAATTAAACACTTAGAAATAATAATATACTAAAAATATAGAGTACAAAAATCTACTAAAAAATTAATATTACTCTATTTTTTTAAAATTTAATTAAATATAAATCCTTAATTTATAAAATTATCATTCCCTAATTCAAACTTCTCAAACCATCCCCATTTTCTAATACGCTAATACGACGTTTTTCTTTTAAGGCCCTGTTTGTTTACGAATTTATGGACCCAAGAAAGAAAATTCATTACTTTCTTTCATTTACTAAGTATAAATTTCGGAAATACTTTTCTGACATAGTGGCAGAGGGAAAAGTAAGAAGGGAAATTATTTCACTAAGACCTCATGAAATTGATTTTTCCTTTTGATTTTTCAATATTTATTACAAAAATTTTGGACAACAATAACCTTACCTAAATATATTATTGCCAAATTGGTGTACTTTAGATTTTTTATGATATTATTTTATTTTAAAATATAAGACTATTATTGAAATATTGATACATTTTTATTTTTCATTTTTTTTCTGTACGAGCTAAACACCGAAAAAGAAATAAAATGGTATTTTTTGAATAATTTATATGCTTTACTAAAATAAAAAAGAAAGAAAAGAAACTTGATAAAATTTGGGCCAAATTTAGCACACACTTAGTTAAATTTTAGAGCAGAACACAATGGATAGTGTAAAAAAATAACAAAATGGTGCATACGAATGAAGCTCACTTGTATGGGTTAAAAAAAAAAAGATCGTACGAATGACCTATCCTTGTATTTTTAATTTTTTTTAAAGGGTCATACGAATTACTCACCATCGTATAGGATTAAAAAAAAAAAAACATATGAATGACCCATACTCGTATAAATAAAATTTAGTTATAAGATAAATTTACTCATTTTTAACCATATTTGCTTAAATTTTACTTTACAAATTCTTTTACTATAAAAATAAATAAAATAAATTTATCATTTTACCTTATCCATGATAAAGGCTTTAACTAAACACCATGCTAGGAAAAGAAGAAAAAATATAGCAATTTGCACCCCCAGAAATTACGAAATAAGTAATAAAAAATTAATAATTGCGTATCATCTGCTTCAAATTCTTATCACTTGATTTATTTTTTCGCATGGTTCTCCCTTCCCCTCCAAAAATGGCCATGCCCGTGGCCTTGTCATCACTTCACAGACCCTCCTCATCCTTCTCTCCCCTCTCCAACTTTCACCCTCTTCTCTCGTTAAATTTTTCAAATTCCCCCAACCTTAAATACTCCCTCTTCAGTTCCTCTTCAATTCAACTATTCCCAAAATCCCCACCTAACTCAATTCAGTGCACCAACAAAGAAGCTCCACCTGAAACCGACCGGAAGGTAGGGGTACCACTCTATAAGCCCAAATCATACGAAATCCTCGCCGCTGATGCCGCCAATTCTCTCGCTTACGCACTCAGCGACGGCAAAACTCGCCTCGAAATCGATTTCCCGTAATTCTCTATCCCTCTTCAAAGGCTTTCAGTATTTGCCTTTTTTTGATATTTTTCCGGTATCCATATGCTATTCAGTTCATTACAAAGATTTATGTTTCCAAAGAGTGTTAAGAACGTAATTACAATAGGGAAATGTCATTGCAAAAGAAGCAATTGAGCTTTTTTCAAAAGGCTGTGTACATAATGCTTCAAAGAATAATGCATTACTTGGACGAAGCCACTGTGCTTCGGCAGTAGTGCTACGCTTTATATATATTTACTTTGCTTTACATAATAGTATGATTTATACCACAAATGTATCTACTTTTAAATAATATATTGAATTTGTTATTAAATTATTATGTACGTAGGGTGACTATATCATCAATTGGACAAATGTATGCCATAGACGATGGTTTTTGTCTTATCCAATTCGTCCACTTCTTTGTACTTATTTATCTTATTTTAATTTCTGTTGATTAATTTTCATCTTATGGCTGCATCATTGGGTATCACTCAAAACTATATTTCATATCGGGTAACAATTGAGCCAAATCTTTCAATGACAACAATAACCAGGAGTGAGTTGGGTGCTGGGACGCATAATGTTTGTTATACTTGTCTTTTTTTTTTTGGGCAAAGACAAACAGCAACAGAAAAACGAAAACTAAGCAGACGAAAGTCTCCTAGACGTTGGCTTGGAGGACAAGCGACCCAATCCATAGGAAGGGAACCCCTAAGCACCTCCGTTGCTGCCCAATGAGCAGCAAGGTTTAAAGAACGGGGCACAAAGAAGAGGACTTCCAAACTCCACAACCAGGCGCTTAATATCATTAACAACAGCCACGATGCATTGCAAACGCCCTTCATTTTTACATCACTTCTACATGTTTTAAGACAAAAAGCATTTTGCTCCTCCATCCATCCAAGCAGTAGCTTGTATGCTTATTCTCTTTTCGTGGGGAACAATATGTATTTGTGAAAGATTTAATAATATGGGTAATTTGGAATTTACAAATTACTAACTAAAAGTTAACAAGAGAAATTGACAAATTTAGAATGAACAATTTGGTAAGCTACAGGAATAGTTTAACACCTAAACCTTGAAAGTTGGGATGAACTTGCATGAGAAAATGCACGATAAAATCATATTGGTATTCACAAGGTATTTGGACTAAAATATGTATTGCGCAAACATTCTGTGAATACTTTTGTGTGCTCCTAGTAGCACCGGCAGAATTACTCCCTCACACCACAATGTAGCTTAAATTCATTGTACCAAATGCAGTACATGTAATATGATGCTGCAAGGGCATACTTTTGGAGGTGCCCCAAGCAACACTCATATTTTTGTGATATTTCCAACAAATTGTAAACTGTTAAGTATTTGCAGAATTAGTTATATGACCTTAGTAAGAATTACCTAACGTCCTGAACTTACCAAACACAGATTTTCTGGATTTTTGCATTATTCTATTTGGGATCCGAAGTTTCGTGGGGAGCTCTTTTTTCTAGGATATTTGATATTACTCTGAATATCCCATAATATATTTTTTGATTTCAACATTGAGGCATTTCATTGAGTTTCCACTGATACCCTTTTCCTTTTTGTATTCATTTTTTGTTGAACCTGCCCAGGCCCTTGCCTAGCAACATTTCTTCATATAAGGTACCTTTTTCACCGTCAAGTTTTAGCGCCAGCTCTTGGCAAAATGTGGCTTTGTTGCCAAAATAAATTAACCAGATACTTATTTTTCTCAAATTCATGAATACATGAAGGGATCTTCAGATGAGTTTATTGATGCCAACATTCAGCTCTGCTTGGCTGTAGTTAGGAATCTTCAAGAAAAGAAGGAAACAAGAGCTTGCATTGTAAGAAGAGATTTGATTTCTTTCATGCAGATATAAGTAACCTTCTTTTTTTCTTTTTTTTTTTGTTTAAAATGAAAAAATAGTCTCTGATGAAGTTTAATAAATGTTAGGTGTTTCCTGATAAGCCAGAAATGCGCAGGGCGTCACAGCTCTTCAAAGCAGCTCTTGACTCGGTAACAAAGTATCATCTTATTATGGACTTAAATCTCTGTTTTAGTCTCGTTTATATTGAGATAGACATGGGATCAGGGGCAGAAGGAGTAAAGGGGGGCAATTGCCTCCCTTCAATTTTGAAAATTTATATGTAAGTGTTAAATTATCTTTATAAACTAAAAATATAATTATATTTTCTATTTTTGCCCCCCTCTATTTTTTTTTTTTTTTTAAAAACTTCTAGTTCTAATTTTACCCTAGATTAGAAAAACAGTTAATGCTAGAGTTGCCCCTCTTTAATAAAATTCCTGGCTCCGCCCCTACCCAAGAAGACCCCATGTGATGTTTGCTGAGGATAGGTGGGTGGGATATCTCACTATTCTATTTGATTTCAATACTTAGGCCGTAGGATAAACTTATCTTACCGATTCCATCATTATGTGTGCTCTCATCATAGATTTAGATTAGTTATTCTGGTGCTTAGAGTTGATGCCTTGTCATTCGAGTTATTTGTTGCACTTTAAGCTGTGAACTTTTAACAGAGTAGATAACCTTTAAGAGCATCCACACTGGGTATGGCAAATGGGCAAATTTACCAAACCTAGTTCCACAGCGGGAGAAACTTGATGCACAAACTTACCTCCATAAGGTGGAGGATGGCCAAACTTAGCATACGCTTAAATTTTACTCATACAGGTGTGTGTTACTAGTATGGGTCAAAAGGGTGTTTGTTACTCATATAAAAAAAATAATAATCATAAGGGTGTGCCTTTACTCGTATGAGTCATTTATGACCCATACGAGTAACACACACTTGTATGAGTCACTTGGCACACCCGTATGGCTATTTTTTTACCATACCCGCTGTAGCCTCTCAAGAAAGTTAGTGCTATATTTGCTAATTTGGGGTTAAGTTTTACCAACACGCTGCGGATGATCTAACAATGAAGGATTATCTGGATTTCACCGCGTTATCTTCTTTCAGGTTGAAGGGATAAGCATTGGTTCCTTGGATGATGTTGCCAGTGGTCCTGTCAACTCATTCTTCAAATCTATAAGAAATACACTAGATTTTGATTTTGAGGATGACAATGAAGGTTGGTCAGAATTTAAATTTATGCAGCTTGCATCATGGTTTTGGAAAGTTGTTACAAGATTACATTTATGTGACTTACTTGTCGTTTTCTAAGCATCTCTTGTATTTTGTTTATTCTTGTTAATTATTCTTCTATTCCAAAGTGTCTAGATACATAAACTTTGAACACCGTCCTCTTGCAGGTCGTTGGCAGGCCAGCACGTCACCGTCGTTGTATGTATTCATTAATTGCAGCACCCGCGAACTTGCAACTATAGAGAAGTACGTGGTAAGTTGTCTTTGCTTTTAGAATTATCTCTAATCTAAATTCTTTGGTACTTGCGAATTTGATCGGAAAGTCAGATTTTGGAAGTAAACATGCTAGCACTCTGACTTTCTTTTGTCATTCAGTAATCTGACTGACGACTACATTTCTTAATAAGTGATGTATCATGCTATTGTGTTAAATTGGGTGAAAAGTTATTTGAAGAAAACTCCAATGAAAGAAGTTCTTCTTTGTAACAAGCTTACCTTGTTGCTCATTATCACATCACACGTAATACCTGATTTGAGAAAATGCAGGATGTATTTATCTAACCCCGTTCTTGACTCTCTGTTTTTGAACTCACGTCTTTCTGCTGGCACATTCCTTTACTTATCCTTTTGGGGTGTGCAGGAACAATTTGCTACTTCAACCCCTACGCTTCTTTTTAATCTGGAACTCGATACATTGCGGTATATTGAGGGATCTCTTAACCTGTGATATAGATGTTTTCCACCTACTCTCCTTGACATCACCTTCTTTACTAACAAGCCTGCTTAACTTTGCAGTGCTGATCTGGGCATTCTGGGATTTCCTACCAAGGATTTACACTATCGTTTCCTTTCTCAATTTACCCCCGTGTTCTACATTCGAATAAGAGAGTACTCAAAGGTACGTTGTCTGAACAATTCTTGCATCTGATTAATAATTTCCCCCAATGTTTGTTTTGGTTAACCTATTGTTTTTTGATATGGAAGACAGTTGCAGTGGCGCCATATATCTTGAATTACAGTGGAGCACTGTTCCGTCAATACCCTGGTGAGAGAAATTATAGGTGTTGAAATTTATAGGGCGTAAAAATTCTGGATATATTTGATATCATAATTAGGTTTCTACATGTTATGGATTGTTCCATCTATATTTGGTTCTTCTCTTTTTCCCAAGAGAGACAGATTTGAAATCAATATGTGACCAATAAGCTCTGAGCTGGGTCACATAACAATCCTGTGAATGGCTCTTTTTGCAGGGCCTTGGCAGGTGATGCTGAAACAAACAGATGGTTCCTTTGCTTGTGTAGCAGAAAGTGCAACTCGGTTCACATTGGGAGAAGTAAATTTACAATTATCCCCAATTGCACTTCAATGCCCCTTCACTTTTTGGGTTGACGTAATAAGTTGAGCTGATTTTTTATAAGCAGACCAAGGAAGAACTACTGAGGGTCCTGGGACTGCAGGAGGAACAAGGAAGCTCGCTTGAATTCCTTCGAAGAGGCTACAAGGTCTACCCTCTTGGAGCAGTTCCATCTCTCTCTCTCTCTCACATACACATGCACAGAAAAAAAAAAAAAAAAAAAGAGCCTGCACAAACACACGTTCGCATGCGTAGAGGTCTCTGTCATTTTTAGCATTTTCATTTTGAAGTCATGCTCCAAATATGTTTCTTATTTTGGAAGACCAAAATTTTGTTTCACAAAAAAAAGGATAGAGAAGAAAATGATGTGAGAAGGTTTGTTGCATTAACTGTGTTATGTTATTGCAGAGTGCTACTTGGTGGGAAGAAGATGTTGATTTGGAAATGTACTCAGCATGGCGTAACTGAGAGCAGCGGCAGTGGTTACAGCAATAAAAACTTCTTGAACGGAGAAAACTGTAAGTTTTAATGATTCAGATGCCAAGTTAATGAACTTCCTGGGATGATATCGATGCATATGTGTATTACTGTTGTCATTTCTTCATTTATATTACATTATTACCAGATAAATGTCATGCTATCGGCTCATTTACCCAGTCCTTCTATCTTCAATTTTTCAGGGTTAGGGAATTAATGTAAATTCATTGTATTGGAGAAGAAATCATCGTCATTAATTCATTATCATCATAATTTTATTTGTAGTCAACTAGAGATAAATTTAGTCTCAATGCTCTTTCCTGATACATGCACGATTGTGTGCTTAGAAAGTAGTGAACTCTAAATCATTTATATTTGTATTGGAAAGAATACAATTGAAACTTGCTCAACATAAGCTAATGCATGAATTAAGACATATCTTAGGGGAGCTCATTATCGAGAGGCCAAGATCAAGCTAGAGGTCTCGTTCTATCAAGGGTGGATTTAGGACTAGGCATAAGACCAGTCCAAGTTTTTGCTTTTAATGCTAATATATGATTACTGTCCTGGTACTTTTAATCCATTCCATCCTAGGATACAACCCAAGTCTGACTTATACTTTACCTTTTGCTTGATTCCGAATTGGCCAAAAAAGTTTGGTGTAGCAGTAGTACTCAATAAGACCCGTGATGCCTTCATTATAATCAAATATAGATTATTAATAACATTGTTACTACACTCACCCTCTCAAATTGATAGTCTCACTTTGACTTTGGTACCTTAATTTGAAATGGAAGGAGTAATTTTATGCCAAAAGCCTTTGTTTTGATTAGTGAGACAAGGCTGAGCATTAAATAAGAGATAGAGAAGGTAAGTTACATGTATGAGGTGAAGAAATAGTAAATATGACTGTAATTTATACTAGTAGTTGGATGCAATTGGGTGTCACATGTTGTGTTTACGTTATGTTTGCACGAAATGACAATTTGCGGTCTGTGCACATCTCATATGTATCGCCTTGTCAAAATAGATAATGTTCAATTATATTATATGAATACTTTTATTCTGTCTGGAACTTGTTCAAATTTTGTTGTTATTCATGTACGAATTTGGCTGATTTTTTTTTCTTCAACCGTAAGAGTTGTTAGGACTAGCTTATACATACCTTAACTAATTTCTTTTTGGGGCACACTTTCAGCCTAGCGCATTTACGTGTTTTAAACGTAGAGTGCCCCTCACAAGGATCTTGACTATCAGAAAAAGCACCTTCCTCACCAAACGGCTAACCCTCTGCTGTTAAAGTGATGTTAAGGAATTAGTAAACACACGCATGGAATATATAATATGATGGGCTAAAAGCCGTAGATTTAGCATATTTTAGTGGGGTCCATGCCTATAAAAGTTGCCCCAAGTTCATGATCTTGTTTCTCCAATAACGGGCCTAATAGAGCGATTAGTGTGGATCTTGGATTAATCCGACCTTTTAAATACTTTTAGAAAAAAAGAGTAGAGTGAAAAAAAAAAAAAGAATAAAGAAAAAGCTAAATCAACTAAGAGAAGAGGGTTAAGCTTTATGAAAACATTAATGATGAGTGACGACTTAAAAAAATCATTCATGATTAGATGATTTGAACTATACAATTTTATATACTTTTGCTTTATTTTAATAAAAGATATTAGCACCTTATTATCCTTTACAATAATGGGCTGAAAAATTTATGCTTTTATGTTTACGGAAACCTTTTATGTCTCTGTCTCCTCCGAATCCCGAAAATAATATCTCAATAATTTTTTTTAAAATAAATCAAGACTAGGCAGAGGATTTAGCACAGAAGAAATAGATTGAAAGGGGAACTTTAGGGACATATAAAAATAAGATCCAAAAAGGAGAGAAAGACCCATGAGTGAGAATTTCAAAATCGCAAACTGAATGTTGGTTGAATGGACCCACTCTCCACCAGCCATGTTTTATTGCTTGTTACCTTCTAAACATAAACAAAATAACCCCATTTCTCTTGAACAAGATAACCAAGATATTGAAATCCAAACAAAAAAAAAAAAGATAACAAAGACACGTTCTTACAACCATCTATATAAGGAAATGGTTTTTGGAATCTTAAAAATGTGTAAATAATAAAAAAATATGTGCCTGAAATTTAAAATGTTATTTAAATGGTTGATAGTGAAATCAATACGAGTTGCTACCTAATGCATGTTGTTTATGGATGATGATGGCCCAATTGGGTTACCATGAACAAAATATATTTTTGCAAGTACGTGATAATTAAAGTGATAATTAAAATGAGATCAATGAAATTTGCCATGTTGCACCAAATTACATACAAATGTGTGCGTGTAAGTAATATGGGAACGCTTTAGGCCTGGTTGACTGTCCGGCTACTTCTTTAACTCATCTCTTGTTAACGCTGAAACATTACTCCCTCCGTCCTAATTTAATTGTCCACTATTCTATTTTTGGATGTCTTAAAATAGTTGTCTACTTTCTATATTTGGCAAATCATTAATTAGAGCATTTTTGATTATTTTCAATATTACTCTTTAAGCTATCACCACTTTTTTTATTGTGGGTTCCGTTACCTTTTTTTATTAGGAGAAAAGTAAAGGTCCTTTTTGAAAATAAGCATTTTTTCTTAGAATAATCATTATGTCTCCTTAAATTTTAATTTTTCAAAGTTGGACAATTAAATTAAAACGAAAGTAGCATAATAAATTATTTTTTGTAAATATGTGCTTGTCGACACTCAAATTTTAGATGAGACAACAGAAAACTATGTCTAAACTTTTATTGTATCTAGTCTCGCTCTCGAATTCAAGGTCTATGATTTATATACGCCTATACGGTTATATTCTATATCCATCTCAAATTACTCCGTATAAGTGAGTTCATATATATTTCTAAAATAGGATAAAAGTAAAATATAAATATTAGTAATTTATTTAAGACGAAAAGAGCAATTACTTACTTGGGATGCTCCTATACGTGTATGACCATACTTGGCTTTTGCTTACGCGTGAGGAAAGAGAAACTAGGCTAGCCCACAAAGGTTAGACTAGACCGGGTCAGGGTGTTGTAAGAAGCTGGGAAAGAGAAATAAATAAATAAAGAAATGAAATCACTTTTGTGCAGAAAGGAAGCAAGTGAAAGTATGAGGGCTATAATGGTCATTATAAAAAGAAAATAAATAAAGAACTCAAGATTTTTTCTCTCACCTTTTACCCCCCCCCCCCCCAACGTTTTTTATCGGACTCTCTTGTCTTTTTTTAAGATATATTAATTTTATCATAATTAATAATTAGAAATAAAACTTATTTATTATTATAACAATTTGGATAATTAATTATTGAACTCTTAATATTATATGTTAAAAAAAATAAAAATTAATAAATATATATACAAAGTTTTATCAATGGTAAGGCAGTGAATGATTAAAAAACCAAAAAAGACTGGAGAATATTGCAAGGACAAGACAAGCATCACATGGGTATATTATTGAATCCCACTTTTGGGGGCATTCTTTCTATTAAATTAAATGGCTCATAGGAAGTAGCTAATAATAAAATTTCTATCACTTTAGTTTTTTTTTATTTATGAAGCTTTTTTACGTAGAATATTTTTATTTTAACAAAGATGTGTGTGTGTGTGTGTTTTTTAAACGGATTTTTAGTCAGAATTCCTAATTATTTCTTTCTTTGTGACGCGAACGCGTGAGACTTGACTGCGACTTTGCTTTCCTCCAAATTTGTCTGTCCGTCCTAAATCCTGGACGACTGGAAATACTCTTTTTTCACTTTTAGTCAAAAGCTCCTTGGCTTGGGGTCCCTCCACTTTTCTACTCACGCATTTCTTTTAACTTCAACTCACCTACTTTTTTTTTTTTTTTTAAAAAAAATTAAGGGAGGTTTAAGTCTCTCCCTTAATCCTACAAATAAAGAAAAACCATCCCCTCTCACCCCATGAGTCGAACCCTTGAGGTCAAGGCAAGGGTGGAGGTTGCCTACCACTGGGCCAACCCCTCTCCTCAACTTCAACTCACCTACTTATTTTTACTTAGAGCATAAATTTACCGTACCCTTGCTTACGGTGAAAATAATTTGATAGGACAAATTTAGTATGGTGTAAAAAATAACAAACTTACTCTATTCTTAAAATAGAGTGTTATGGGCTCGTATAATTTTTTTAAAAAAAGTTCATACGGCTGCCACACTCGTGTAGACTTATATGTATTTTTTTTTATAGATTTCTCTGTGTGTGTGTGTGTGTGTGTGAAGGAGGAGGAAGAAGAAGATTGAAATGGTATGTTGGCAGTACTTTCGAGGTTGGTGCAGTGGCATCAGAATGAAGGAGGAGGAGAAGAAATGGCCAGTATCTTCCATTGTTTCCCCTCTCTCTTCTCTCTCCAATAAAGGAAGAAGAAGAAGAAGAATAAATGGAGTGGGTCTACATAGGTAATGGTCTCCAGTATTAGACATTTTTTCCCTTTAAGTTAATAATTTATATGGATTTGACACACTCGTATGACTATTTTTTATATTATATTCTGTGTAATCACTTAAAAATTTTAATACCATATTTATAAATTTGTGTCTAAATTTTAATTGGTTTAATGTGGATGCGCGTTTGTTGCGTGGGATTAAAAGCATGATTGGATTAATTAATTATATTCGGTATTTGTTGTTGGAAAGAATAGGATAAATAAATCATATCATATATTTGGCGCAAGTGTGGATATAATATTTTAATCATATCTCTTGTTTGGTACGAGACATGATTTGATTGCATTTAAGATTAATTATCATTTTATCTCTTTAGAACTGGATAAATATATATCACCCTTATAGGTGATATTATTTTATCCCATAATTGCCAGATAACAAAATGAATATAATTTATTATTTTTTTTGATCTTTTTCTTTATGCCTTTTAGATAATTAAATTATTAATGAAAATTTTCGACCACCCTAAATCACAGTAACTCAACTAAAATTCATTTTTTGTATAATATAGTATTTTTATTTATTTTTTATTAAATGTATGTATTTATAAAAAACTTTAATTTTAGAAAAAAATGGTAACATTAGAAATTGAAATTGTAATTAATGCATAGTTCGTAAATATTGTATGTAATATATCTTTTTTTTTTGAAAGAATTTTTTACGAAACTTATTTATAAATAGGAGAATCGCATTAGTTAAAAAAAATTGTGAACAACAATTAAAATTACATATATTGTTAAAAGAAAAGTAAGTTGTATTATATAATTTTTGGACTTGTAATCCAGAACTCCATTAAATGCAAAATTTATTAAATTTTTATCCGGCTAGTTTTTATCCCATCTGATCCTGTTTGATCATTATTCGACTTATTCCTTTCTTATTCTATTTCACATAATTCCTATACGACTAATTCCGACTCTTATCTTATTCGACTTTTATCTTATTATATCTTACCTTTTCATTCGGCGCATCAAACACACCTTTAGGTCTCATTTGATTCACGGATTTGAAAACTCAAAAAATGGAAGTATTTTTTTTTGTTTTGTAAGCATAAATTCTAGAAGCACTTTTCTGACAGATGAGAAAGTAGGGGCTAAAGTCATTTTTCTCAAAATCAATGTGATTGATTTTCTCTTGTGATTGTCTAGTATTTATTATAAAAATTTTAAACAACAATACTCCTATTTAAATACTTTATATATTTTACTAAATATAAAAAAAATGACAAAAATTTTAATTTCTCACCTTTATAAAAAATAAAAAAGAATTTATTTTACTTCTATAAACCAATCGAACCTGAGCGTAAAACAGTAAAAAAAGAAGAAAAGGTGAAGAGAATAATTTAATAAGTAAAAGCAAAACAAAAATGAATAATATTAGACTGGTAGATGATATGATTAAATCCAACAACTGTAAAGCAACAAACACGCACACACTTCCTTGGATACAGAGTCCACCTTCTTCTCCATTTTCTTCACTCCCCTTCCCTTCCCTTCCCAGTTCCCTCCCCTCCCCTCCCCTCCCCTGGCCTCAACCTCCCAACTTCTTCAAACCCTAAATCACAATGCCTTCAAGACAACCTCCTCTTCCTCCAATCCCTAATCCTAATCCTAATCCTAGACCCAAAACTCCAGTCCTCATCCTCCTCATCACCACCTTTGCCTCCTCTGTTATCCTCTTCGCCATTATCTACTTCCTCTATTACCTATATTACTCCCTCATCCACCGCTCTCGCACTAGCCCTTACGATTCCTCTTCCCCCTTCGTCAACCTCCACAAATTCTCTTACAGAGACCTCAAATCCGCCACTAACGGATTTAATGAAGCTAATTCCATCGGAAAGGGAGGCTCCGGCACCGTTTACCGTGGTATTCTTCACGACGGTAAATTAGTGGCCATCAAGTTACTCGACTCAGCCTCGTTACAAACGGAAAGAGAGTTTCAAAACGAGTTACAGATACTCGGTGGATTGAATTTCAAGTCTCCTTTTGTTGTTTCTTTATTAGGTTATTGTGTTGACAAGAGGAAGAGATTGGTTGTTTACGAGTACATGCCCAATCGTAGTTTGCAAGAGTCTCTGTTTTCGGACTCCAATCATTTCAATTGGCAGAGAAGGTTCGACAACATTCTTGATGTTGCCAGAGCTCTTGAGTTTTTGCATCTCGAATGTGATCCCCCGGTTATTCACGGGGACGTTAAGCCGAGCAATGTGTTGCTCGATTCCGAGTACAGGGCCAAGTTATCGGATTTTGGTTTGTCTAGGTTCAAGATCGAGGGTGAATTTGGGGTTGATTTGTTCAGCCAGGAGCTTTCCGGGAATTTAGCAGTCACCGGAGGGGAAACTCCGGTGATTGGGACTCCGGTGGAGAGTGTTAGCGAGGTGGACTTTGCTCTAGCTCTGCAAGCCTCCTCTTCTTCAAAAAATAGTAGAGTGCGCCAAAATGTAGGGGGTTTAAATTTAAACTTGAATTCTTTACATTTTAATAGTACCTTCTTCAACGAGGATGATAAGAGTGGAGAAGCGAAGGGGAAGGAGGTGAAGGCGATTGAAAATGGCGGGGAATTTTGGGATAATAGATTTGTGGTTTATGATGATGAGCCCTGTAGTATAGATCATAGTAAAGAATTGAACTTGAATGCTGCTTTGGCTGTTGATGATACAGTTTGTAAAAAGCAATGGGGTAAGGATTGGTGGTGGAAACAGGATGGGAGTGGTGAATTATGTAGCAAAGATTATGTAATGGAGTGGATTGGGAGCCAAATTTGCCCATCTGCCAACCCTGATTGGGATGAAGGAAAAAAGATTTCTCCTGATAAAACCAATATGGAAAATTCAACCAGGGGAGGTAGATTTGAAGACTCAAGTGAACCCCAGATCCAAAAACCAGGACTTGAGGAACTAGAGAAGGATGAACCGAGGGCCCAAAAAACCCGAGACAAGAAGCACAGGAAGATGCAAGAATGGTGGAAAGAAGAGCATCTTGATGAACTCAGCAAGAAGAGTAGTAGAAAGCTAAAAAAGCTCGAAACCAAGTGCAAGAAAAGGTTCAAAATGCCACATTTCGATTTGGGTAAACGGTTTCGCTTTAGGAGGAGAAGAAAATTCTTGCAGCAGAACCAAAATGAAACCGATCCCAATATGGAGTTCAGTTTCAGAAAAGGGTGGAGGAGAAAGAATGCCCAATCCGTAGGCAGTGACATGTGGAGTGGAGATCTTTTTAGCCGGGAACTAAGCAGTACAACGAGCATGAGGGGGACTCTTTGTTATATTGCACCAGAATACGGGGGTTGTGGATACTTGATGGAGAAGGCTGACATTTACAGCCTAGGGGTTTTGATCCTTGTGATAGTGTCTGGTAGAAGGCCATTACACGTTCTTTCTTCGCCTATGAAGCTGGAGAAAGCAAACTTGATAAGCTGGTGTAGGCATTTGGCTCAAGCTGGGGATATTTTGGAACTTGTAGATGAGAGATTGAGAGACGAGTACAATAAAGAGCAGGCAAGCTTGTGTATCAACTTGGCACTTGCTTGCTTACAAAAAATGCCCGAATTGCGACCTGATATTGGGGATATTGTTAAGATTTTGAAAGGGGAGATGGATCTTCCAGCACACCCATTCGAGTTTTCTCCTTCTCCGCCTTCCAAATTATTTAGCAGGTCAAGGAGAAAACACAAGGCCAATGGGGAATAGGCGGTTTTTTGAAAGCACTGTTGCTCATTACTAGTCTTTCTCATGTATGTTGTGGAGATTGTGTTTGTATGTAAAACTAGATAGATGTTTTCTTTTCTTCTTTTTTTTCTCTGTGCCACTTGTTGGATTCAAATATTGAAGACTCATGTTGTTGTTATATGCTCTTTGTTCTTAATCTCCCTATTAATTTTGAAGAATGGTGTTTGTTACTTTCTTTTAGCAGCTGTTTCTTGAGCCAACAACTATTTAGCTACCAAAGCGCTTTCTCTCTCCAGTAAGCTGAAATTGTCCGAAGAAGTCTGAGGTTTTGATCTGAAGTGAAAATGGTTGAATTGATGAAAGCTTATACATCTTAGTAAGAGGAACTAAATCTATTTCAACTATTAGAGCAAGTGTTCTATTTTAGTTAGGACTTAGGAGGCATCTACTTGAATTTGGAACACCAAAGTGTGGTTTTCGTTATTGACGGTCCAAAGGAGAGACGCAGAGCTTTCTTATTTTATTTTATTTAAAAAAAATAAAATTGTTTCAACTATTTATTAACCAAGTAGTTTTACTTTTACATTCAGAATATCATGCTATAGTGAAGGAAACAACCGCCTAGTATGGTACCACAGAAGCCTTTCTTTTTTGGTGGTGGTGGTGGTGGTGGGGGGTTGTTTGTAAAACGGTGATTTGCTGCGTACCACCTAACAAGACTGAATGATCATATATATATATAAAAGAAAAATGAAAATACCTCATCAACCTGTTTTCTTCTTTTCTGGTAAAATGTCGTTGCTATCTAGAAGGCAGGCAGTTAAATTGAGGAAAAGAGTGGGGGATTAGATAAGTCTGTTAATTAATTAATCCCTCCCTAGCAAGCCTGTTTGCTGAAGAAGATTATTGTTGCTCCATTTTTGGGCATATATATATAAAAAACTTTTGTATTTCTATATATACCATACTATGCTACTATACCAAAATGTCAATGAAAGTTCAAGAAATTTAATACCCCTTGCGATTACTATTCTCCGCCTGACAAACACACATCATATATATATATATACTATGGTATATCCGTGCCGTCCGGCACGATAAAAAGAATAAAAAAATAATAATTAGATAAAATATAATTACATGAAAAATGTGAGGATTGAAGATGCGTATGATTGTATATTACTTATGATTGAAGATGTGTATGATTGTCTTACTTGTCCAATTAGACCTGAAATCGCATCGACCGTTTTATAATGTAATGATGTTAGAGTAAATACCATCAATGGCCACTGAACTATTGGCAAATTCTACCAGTAGCCACTGAACTTCATTTTGTTACACTTGGACCATTAAACTTTTAAAACGTACTACCATTGGCCACTCCGTTAAATCTCACCGTTAGTTTTTGACGGAATCAATATCACATGATTTTCATGTGCATGGAAGGGGAATTTAAGTCTTTTTTCTTTTTTCCTTTTATTTTCTTTTCTTTCTTCTTCTCCGATTCTTCTTCTTCTTCCCCTTTCTCCTCTTTCTTCTCAGTCTTTTTCCATTGAAGTCCAGGGCATCTTGATTTTACATACACACACACAATTTTAGAGGAAGGCAAAATTCGGAGAAGTTTCGGAGGGGAAGAAATTCGGAGAAAAAAGAAAGAGGAAGAAAATCGAAGAGGAAGGAAGAAGAAAATCGAAGAAGAAGAAGAAGGAAGAATCGAAAAAGAAGAAGAATCGGAGAAGAAGAAAGAAAAGAAAAGAAGGAGAAGAAATTCGGAGGAGGAGAAAGGGGAAGAAGGAGGAGGAGAAAGGGAAATTAAGAAAATCGAAGAAGAAGAAGAAGAAGAAGAAGAAGAAGAAGAAGAAGAAGAAGAAGAAGAAGAAGAATCGAAGAAAAATCAAAGAAGAAGAAGAATTGGAGAAGAAGAAAGAAAAGAAAAGAAGGAGAAGGAGAAAAAATTCGGAGGAAGAAGAAGGAGGAGGAGAAAGGGAAATTAAGAAAATCGAAGAGGAAGGAAGAAGAAAATCGAAGAAGAAGAAGAATCGAAGAAGAATTGAAGAATCGGAGAAGAAGAAAGAAAAGAAAAGAAAAGGAAAAAAGAAAAAGAAAATGGAAAAATACTTAAATGCCCCTTCTATGCACATGAAAATCACGTGATATTGATTCCGTCAAAAATTAACGGTGAGATTTAACGGAAGTGGCAAATGGTAGTACGTTTTAATAGTTTAATGGTCCAAGTGTAACAAGATGAAGTTCAGTGACTACTGGTAGAATTTGCCAATAGTTCAATGGCCATTGATGGTATTTACTCATGATGTTATGAGTGTATTTAAAAGAGAAAAAAAATATTATATTCGAGGTAGGTTGGACACTTATTTTTAATTTTATTTCAGTATCTTTTATTCATTGTGTAATATTTTCAATAACTAATGGATTTGTAAATTTGATGAGAGAGAAATGTATATTTTCAATAACTATTATATTTGTAATGTTTTATAAGTTTTATATGCCATTATATTTGTAATGTTTTATAACTTTTTCTTGAATTTTTTTATACATAATTTAATAATCACAATGGATCTTGTTTTGTAGATGTGGATGAACATATTTCAAATATATAAATTTTATTAAAGTTGAATTTGTAAATTTAAAGTTATGGCATTTAAATTTTTTTTAAAAATTTGATGAGAGAGAAATGTTGTAGAAAAGTAGAGAGATGTAAGAGTTATATTTGTTTATATATTTAGTGTGTGAGTAAATGTTAAGTTGATTTGACATCTTGTTGTGAGGTATAAAAATGATCTAATGGTCTAAAAGTGTTAACATCATTATAAATTAATATGAGACGTTGGATTGATTTATTATTTTATTACAAAAAATCTTTATTTTATAATATAGATAAATATCTGTACGAACAAATATGCACATAAAAATTTTCGTGTATATATATATGATACATACTAATCTATATAAATTAAATAGTATATATTATTCTTAAAAATGCTCCTATTAATCAATTCCCATTAAATCTTCTCACAAGTTTTCTCTTGATTTTGTTGGTTAAAATATAAAGTGATTATTGTCTTCTTTATCAAGGATGTATTTAAAAATAATAAATGAAACTACAATGTTTCAACACTTGGCGTGGAATCCAGCATGATCGTTGAGCTCTCAGCATGGCACTTATCACTTACCGAATTCTAGACTTTCAATACTTTTTTAATTTTAATTAGGATAACATGCAATTTACACTTAAGTAAGAGACATCCTAATAATGACTTGGCTAGTTTGGTTATTCGAAGGCATGCTTTATTATTATTTATCACTCTTTGAATACAAAGTGATATATATAGAAGGATCGGGTGACTTGGCTATTTTTATTTTTCAAAGGCATGCTTTATTATTTATCACTTATTGAATACAAGTGATATAGGTACTCAAGGGAGTGTAGATTTAGAGACACTCTTATGGTACGGGCAAACTCCTATCCTTAACTTGACTTGCCATTTAAGTAGTTAATTGGTGACCTCGTTTGATTCATGTATTAAAATTAGTGAGATTAATAATATCAGTATTAATAGTATTGAACTATTAATCTTGATATTAATTTAATACTAATACCCTGCTTGATTCATGCAGTATTAATACTGGGATAACCCATGTTGATGTTAATACCATGTTTGGTTCTGTAACTTGTATGTAGGATTATATTTTGGAATAACAAAAAAATTATTATTATTATTATTTTGGAATACCATGTTATGATGATGATAATAATAATAATAATAATAATAATAATAATAATAATAATAATAATAATAATAATAATAATAATAATAATAATAGTGGTGGGGGTGGGGATGGGGGTGGTGGCATTTTTGAAAATATTATAGAAGTAATGGCATTTTTGAAAATATATGGTTCATTTTTCTGAATCTCAGATAAACAATACCAAACCCCCTTGTATTAAATTATACGACAAAGAGTGGTATTAAGTTAGTTCCGATATTAGTAATCTCAGTACATTTGTGCGAATCAAACAAGGTATTATAAAAAAAGTGGTATTAATAATTTCATCACACTTTTTAATACTCGAATCAAACGAGGCCTACATGTATTAATTGGAGGATGCACTTGAGTCATCGATCAGTAGGAAGAATGATTTGATTTATGTTTCATATTAATTCGATTAATATTATTAGATCCATTAAAGGTTGTTCCTCGTGTAATAAGTACGTACATAGCTAGTTTGATGCTAGAACTATGAGGTTTTATCTCTACCATTTGTCTTGGAACAGAATATATATCCGTCTTTTTCTAATATTAACTTAAAAGAAAGGACCAATTTGAGTTGTGGTTGATTATAATTAGGTATGTAATCCAAACTCGAGGTTCATTTGTTCCAGCAAAAATGAGAAGGTAAAAGTAGGCTTCGGCTATTTCACTTGGTGCTTGCCCAGCAGCATGATGAAAGTTGCTTTTTTTATCCGTTCCATTTTAGTGTCACAATCATTATTATAAAACTAGTGGAACGCCACATTTATTATATTAAGGTGGGGTTATTGCTAATCGTCAAATCTCTTTGTAACACTTTCACTTTGATTCGGTGTAATAAGGTCAAGTATGTGCATATTGACTCAGTACAATAAAACTGAGTATACGCATGTTACTTGGCGCAGTAGGATTGAGTCAGTGTATTTTTTTTTGTTGTTAGCATTGATTAGGTCCTATTACACCAAATAAATAATCATATACTCAGCCCTATTTTACCGAGTCAATATAAAGAGTGGTACATATAATTTTTTATTGTGACAATAGCCTCGGCCATTATATTATTGTACCATCGTAACTTTTATGTAATAACATGGGGGGAATAACTCACAGACTTACATATTAATTAGTTATCAAACAAACTAAGATTTTAACAATTAATTAATCAAGTTTTCCCCGGTTTTGGGACGATTTAATTAAGTTTGATCAGATGAATAACCTTATACAAGTAGTAAATGCTAATCGTATTAAAAATTAATCAACAAACACATTTTACATCTAAATCCATCATTAATTATATTAGTTTATTTAAAGGAATGGCAAATTTTTTTGTAAATCAAAATATTTTGAATGATTAGCAATTTTAGTCGAAGTTGAACAAACTAAGAACAAATAAAATATTGTGATCTCGTTAAAAAAATAAAAATAGAAAAACAAATATTCCGCAATTAAAAGGAAAAGGGCAAAATAAAAAAACCTTATCCAAATAATGAAAGCACAGTACACTCATAGTCATACTCCACGGCAGAAGAAAAACAATCAAAGGAAAACAACAAATTAAATCCACCCAGATCCAGACCAGATCGACGCCAAAACAGCCAGAATAGTAGCAACAACAACCGATCCAGGCGGCACGGGAGCAGCGGACTTCGTGGAATGCTCGGCGGCGGAGGCGGAGGCAGCAGGAGGAGGCGGGAGAGGATGGACGAGAACAGAAACTTTCATACCATTGTAGCAACCACCGGTGCCACATATGAAATAGTACCTCTTAGCTTTGGTGAGGAGAATAAAGTCTTTTCCACTGCTCCAATTCCCCTTTGCCCCTTCAATCGTACAGTTATCGTACCCACTCTCGTTCACTTGAAACACATTGTATTGGAACTTTTGGTACCTAAACGCTGTAAATAAATATATTAATAACAAACAAATTCAATGTAGTCATTTTATATAATATATATATATATAGAGAGAGAGAGAGAGGGGGTACAGATGAAGTCGCCGACGTAGAAGGTGTGATTGTTGGCCCAGAGGGTGTAGTTGATGCCTGGGTTCCATCCTCTGTTGGCGCCGACAATGTGGTCTGTGGCAGAGACGGTGGTGGCGATGAGGAAGAGCAAGGCGGCGATGACTGTTGAGACGGACATGATTTAGTTTGATGATGGGGTTTTCTGTACTAGTGTGTTGTTGTTGCAGCTACTTTTTGACCATATACTCTCTCTCTCTCTCTCTCTCTCTCTCTCTCTCCCCCGGGTGGGGCAAGGGTAATGATAGTGCAAACAGAAGCGGAATTATATTATTAAAGGATCCAAGAGAGTTGAAGCGTCCCTCCAGGCTGTGCTTGTTAAAATAACATATAACACATGTCGCTGTTTTATTGGTTCTTTAAAATTTTATATAATAATTTATAAATTGTTGGCTAAATGACCCAAAATGATAATGTACTTTGACCTAAATTTTACTTAGGTCATTGATTTTTTTTTCCCCACAAATATATCATTAAAGTTTTTTCATTATTTTACTTGTGTCCAAGTTGCAACTTTCGTATAATATTTTTATTGAATGTGTAATGTGATTGTTGACATGGTACAAAAAGGGTGAAAATATTGACGCTTCTAATATGTCTTAAAAATATTTACATTTTTCATTCGATTATTTACAATTGAGTAAGATTTATATTATTTGGTTATAAATGACCGAGTATAAAGTGTTAGATTAATTTTATATTAATCTTAATTTGGATCATACATGTAAATTATTAATCTGTGTTATCATTAAGAAGTCTTCTAATTATGTGATCTAATTAAGTTTTAAGTAGGCTTAAGGGTATTTTTTGTTATGGAATTAATGTGTAGAGACCAGATTGTATTTTTAAATTGATGGGGGCCAATTTATAAATACTAAAAGTTATTAACCACTTTGGTAGTTACCAAAGTGGTTTTGTAACTTACGGGGTTTTGGTCCCCAATGGAACGTACGCTTCTTTTCTATCTGTAACCCCATCTACAGAGTGAAAGGTCTGAGAGATAGTACGTATCAATTGGAAGACCAAAAGAGATTTGCTCCGCTCAATCATCTTTCAAATGGACTTGGGTACGCGTCCGTCTTTAATTTTATTTTTATTCATTGAATTGATGTGAGATATACAGTACTCACAATTGGTATCAGAGCGAGGTTCCATTATCAATTCCTTGAGTAAGTTATATTATTATTATTATTTTATTTTTTTGGGTGATTGATATATATATATATATATATGTTGCCTGCTGCCGTGATTACATATATATATATATATATATACGTGATTGCCTTTATATATGTTTGCCTGCCGAGTGATATCTATAGTATATGAGTAAAATGGAGGAAGTCTCTCCATTAATGCATAATTAATATGTAATTAATGTAATTAATTTGCTTCTTTTTTTTCAGCTTTGCTCCATAATTACGTGGTTTGACCTATTTATTGAGTTTATATATATAAAATAAGAGAAGTGAAAGTATTAATGCACCTTATTTTTTAAAAATTAATTAGGCAATAAATAACACACTTAATATCATACTTTAATAAATAATTAATTATTCACCTTAATAAATAATATAATTATAATTATTATCCATACTATATAGTGTTAGGAAGGAAGTAGATACATTAATTATTTTGCTTATATTTTTAATTGTAGTAACATTAATTACTTAGTAACATTAATTACTTATTAATTGATTTTTTATATTCTTAATGCATAATAAAATAATAATAATTGTTAAAATATTGGAAGTAGCTTCATTTATTATACTATTTTTTTAAAATGTGTTAAATTAATAGTCTTATTTTCGGTTTGTCATAGCAAATGAGTTGTATTATCAACCATTAATTATATTGAAATTAATATTTTCTTGAAAATAATAAAGTAAAAATTGCAAAATTAATTTTAAACGGGGGCAATATATATTTTATTCTCCTACACAACATAGTAAAGCCAATTATTTGTCAAACCTATTAAGACAAACACTACTAAAATTGCATATTTATCAAACACCCGTGCATCGCACGGGTTGTTAACTAGTATATATGTATTTATTATGTATTTTAATCTGACCATATATATACATTTATTTAATAGCAATTTCATATATATATATATATATATATATATATGCCGTGTGATTGCATATATACATATAAGTTTGTGTATATATATTTACATATATATAGTTGCCGTGTATATATACATATGTTGAGAGCCGATCCTACACGGACCAGTGCGTACGCACTGGTCGTTTCCGCGAGTGGGACTTCAGTTTTTTTTTTCTTTCACATGGCTCATCTCTCACTCTCCCACTCCGTCTCACTCTCTCAAAGCCATTGCTCTCTCTCACCAAAACTCCATCTCTCTCTCAAAGCTCACAGCTGCGACGAAGCCATCGCTCTCTCTATCTCTCTCACTCTCACCAAAGCTCGGTCTCTCTCTCCCACCTGCGACGCCAAACCCACCGAAGAAATTGCAACGACGAAGCGTAATTTCTGCAACGACGACGAGCTCTCTCTCTCCCCATTCCGAAGCAGTGTGAAGAATTAAAATAATGAAGTGGCAAAATTAGTATACGATTATTGTTCCCAATCAATTGAACCAAATAATTTGACTAAATTCATCTTCAAAGAATCAATATACAAATTCATCTTCAAAGAATCAATCAACATGTGATTAGATTATGATTATGAGTCAGCCTCTGCCTCTGCCTCCCTACAAAGGCACCTGTTCTGTTTCTCTCTCTAAATTGTCGTAGAGTTTTGGTTCAATTTGAGGGATGCCTCTACTAATTGCAGAAATTACCCTCTCAATTGTATCATTTAACCCTCAATTTCTTCGTCGTTGCAGAAATTACGCTTCGTCGTTGCAATTTCTTCGGTGGGTTTGGCAATTTCTTCGGTGGGTTTGGCGTCGCAGGTGGGAGAGAGAGACGGAGCTTCGGTGAGAGTGAGTGAGAGAGAGAGAGCGCTGGCTTCGTCGCAGCTGTGAGCTTTGAGAGAGAGAGATGGAGTTTCGGTGAGAGAGAGCAATGGCTTTGAGAGAGTGAGACGGAGTGGGAGAGTGAGAGATGAGCCATGTGAAAAAAAAAAAACTGAAGTCCCACTCGCGGAAACGACCAGTGCGTACGCACTGGTCCGTGTAGGATCGGCTCTCTACATATGTTTGCTGATATATATATATATATATACTAGTTAATGTCTGTGCCTACGGCACGATTCAATTGTATTTATTTGTAGTTGGTCACACTATCTAAAATTATATTTATTACTACTTTTTTTTATATCTATAATTACTTGTAATTTAATTTTTTTTATCTTATATTAAGAGTTCTTATTCCAATTTTTTTATTTTTCAAAAAAATTAATTTTAACATTATCCTAAAAAGGTAGTAGTATACTTTTAATTTGAATAAGAGGAATTAAATTTTCCCATACAGCACTAATTTTAATTTTTAATCTTAACCAAATTTAAAAAATATAATTGTATGCATATTATTCAAATAGTGGTAGTGTAAATTAAATCTAACTAATTGCACTTCCGTTATAATTAGGGATGAGAAATGGCCTAATTTGACGGGTTTTCGACTAAGCAAACTCTAATACAGGGCGTACTTTTTCTTTTTTATTTTATAATCTGAAAAAGTATGGGTGCTAAATGGCTTAAGTTCGAGTTCATGTAAATTCTGTCCATTTGTCTCAACTCTATTGAAGTATAATATTTTTTCTTCAAAATACCCTTATGATACAATCTAATTACAACTGGTAAGGAAATAGTGAGTTGAGATTTATACGTATAGTATAGTAATCTGGGTAGATTTTCTTATTTTTTTTTTAAATAAGTATACTTTTAGTCAATTTTAGTTTTAATCATATTTTTAGATATATCGAATTTGAATTTGGTAAAACCCTAAACTCAACTATTGATCCTCTAAAGTTAATTCCAATATAATATATTTATATATATTTCCATTAGTACCTTTTGGATTTTTAAAATTTAGAAATTATTAATCATATATAGAATAAACGTATGCCAAGATAATAATCAAGTAAGTTTAAATTAATATGTTTACATTTAGATAAGTTTATATTTAGATTAACATAATATTTCAAAATTATAATTAGTTTCCAAAGAAAATGTAATCATCCGGGTTCTCCTCTAAAATTGTTAGTTTAAGTTGTAAATTAGGTTCATTGCACTCACATATATACCAATATATATCAAGGACCTTCCAATTATACTATCGATGTTCCCATTACACTACCGATGTGGGATATTTTGGGTTGTCACAAACCCCGCCCACAATTTCAGCACCTCACGTGATAGTGGTCTTGGGTCCATTCCGATACCATATGTAATCATCCGGGTTCTCCTCCAAAATGGCTAACCTAAGTTGTGATTTAGGATCATTGTTCACACATATATACCAATAATTTTTCCATTTGTGGGATATTTTTGGGTCGTTTCAATCTCCCCCTGTTAGCTAGTCACGTCCAATTATTCCGGCTTGCCGTCAGCAACACAAATCCGACTCACAATATCAGCATGTCATGTGGTTGCAGTCTAGGGTTTCTCCTAAAATGGCATGCTGGGTTCCCCTTGAAATAGCTAGCTCAAATTATAAGTTATGTTCATTACACATACATATATACCAAGGAACTTCTCATTACACTATCGATGTGAGATATTTTGGGTCGTTACAATCTCCCCTTGTTAAATCCCTAACGTACTCGTCAGGCCGAACACATACCCAACCTGCTATATCTGCACGTCACGTGATAGTGGTCTTGGATCCGCTCTGATACTATATGCAACCATTTGGGTTATCTATCAAAATGGCTAATCCAAGTTGTAAGTTATGTTCATTACACCCATATATATATATCAAGGAACTTTTCATTATACTATCGATGTGAGATATTTTCGGTCGTTACAAAAAATAAACTATTATTATTTTATTTTAAAAAAATAATAAATATAATACCTGACATGCTTTAAGTTTTGGATATGCCATTATCACTTATAATTAACTTTTTTATTTTTACCCTTTTTTATAATTAATTATATTTTCTTCGTAAAAAAATTGATATTGTAAATATCACTACTTTAATACTGAGAGATAAATAAATAAATTCGCAAGTTTTAAATTTTTTAATGATTAAAAATAAAGTTAATCTATATATGATATGATTCCCTTTGTATTTGTTTTTTAGAAGAAAAAGGTGTTAAAAATTAAAATTCTTACATTCAGAAAATTAATTTTTACTATTTATAATAAGAAAATATAATTAAATTTTAGAACGTATAAATAATTTTGAGCAATCAAAATTTACATTGAATTTAATATAACTAAATGTGAAAGTATTAATAAATAATTGATATTGATAGTAAAAACTACTCATACATGCATAATAATCGAATAATGGTAGGGTATGCAATATTATTAGGTATTTTTGGACATCACCACGAGAATTATCAAGGCTAAAAAAAGATGGCTCTCCTTCACCGGATATATGGGTTTGTTTGAGTTCAACATGCTATATTTATATGAACCTAAGCTGGATATAACCCAAATTGTATTTATGTTTAGAATGTGCTCATACTTACCACAGTTAAAAAAATAAAAAATATCAAGATTTAGGGTCATGGTTAGTCAAAAACTTGTTGGGATAGATATTTTGTCATCCTAAATCCTAATTTCTATTGCTAAGGTAATTTTATTTATTATCAAACCAAATTTATAGGTTTTTTTAAAGTAACCAAATTTATTGTTTATTAATTATGCTTAAGGGAGATAAATTTCCTTTAACACAATTCTTTTTGCTTTCACAAAAATATTAATCTATTTTTGTATATACAATTTGTAAACTTTTAAAAAAATTCATAAATAAATCAATGTCCCTAGAAAAATGAACTTTAAATATTGTTAAATTAAAATTTATTATATTTTGAAGTTTAAAAAAAAGTTGGAGAGAGAAAAAATTGGCGTGACAATGCAAATAAGATACACATATGCATTATTATTACTCGATATATTCTTTTATAGATAATCTATATGTTAAATAATATAGGGATGCCAAAAATATAAAAAAAAAAACTATAATTTATAATTAATCGAAATATGAATATATAGTAGTACTGGAGATGCTATTATATAAATATTTTTCATGTTAAATAATCTGGAACATATTAGAGATATAAAAAAACTCTAATTTACAAATAAATATTTAATAGCTATAGAGATACAATTAGAATTTTCATAGGTTTTAAACTATTTAAATCTTTAATGTAGTTAATTAACTAAATACTTATTAGCATCATCAATATTACCAACATGTCTTATTAATCCTGAAACGTTGGATCAAAAGATAAACATCCACATTAAATTTGAGCCACCAGTTGAGAACATAAACATAAAAGGGTCCTATTATATTAGGACTGACTTGATTATTAATAGATTATATGATAATATTTATTATTATTATATTATTATTATTATTATTATTATTATTTTTATTATTATTATTATTATTATTATTATTATTATTATTATTATTATTATTATTATTATTACAGTGAAGTAAAGAGATAAAAAAATGTATCATTTACTATTACAATTAGAAAATTAGATCTCAGCTTTCAATTATAATGATAAATTAAATAACTATTTATGTATTTGTTAATAAAACAACCAAGAATTTGAATAAGTTTCAAAGATTGCAATATTTAATAATAAATTAATTAAATACATAATTATTGTTATGATTAACGGATAAAGATATAACAGAAGAATTTGTAAAGGCTTCAAATACTTCATATCTACTAATAAAATAAATATGTAGTCATAATTATCATTGTAATTACCAGTACACCATCACAATTCTAAGTCGTCGGATTAAAACATTAAGGCTCAAATTAAATCTGAACCACCAGTTGGAAACATAAGTTAGGAGAGTCCTAGCATATTAGGACTGACCTAATTTATTAATACATATATGTATATATTATGGCCCTAATTGTTGTCTGCATCCTTTAATTTTGTTGATGATGTCATCCCCATTTAATTATATACCTTGTTGGTTTGGGTGAATTGATGGGTGAGATATTATGTATTTATGAGATTTATTTATATATTTAATCTTTAGTGTATATAATTCATGAGGGATCTTTTAATTTAATTAAATTTGATTTTATATATATATAAGGGTGGAATTTCAGAAAATTTGATGGAGAAGATAACTATGACTAGTTGCAGTTTGTCACTGTTTTCGGCAGTGACAAAGTAATCAAAATTTTTTCTGTTTATTATATATTTGATTAATTACATGCGATATCTATTTTTTTTATTACTTGTCTAAACATTATTTGAAGGTCAATTTACATTAGATATTACCAAAGTGACCTATCTTGTGTAGATAAAGAATGATTATATGTTTGTGTTTATTTAATTCATGCGAATATTAACCAATCCAAAGAGGGGTTCATATTTGGCTGAATTTTATACACATTTGTGATGGTACATATTTGACAATTATCCAGGTAACTTAATGTGAATAGTAAATCAATCCAAAGATAGATTTGTTATTTGACATAACTTATTGTCAATATTTGATCATTATAACAAGAGTATCACTTACAATTAATATCACTGTCCAAAGGCTTGGTATTGATGTTGTGCTAGGTATCTTGAGATGTTGCGATATAATTAATCAATTTATAGGCTAGTTATTTGGTTATTTGATGTGAGCATTATTGTTAATTTAGTTTACTTTTGTTCTTTATTCAGCTTTAATATCTACTATTTCTATATCTGCAAATATGAGCAATGTTCCAATGTTAAATTGAACAAACTTTAAGGACTGAAAAGAGAATATATTAATTATTCTTGGCTGAATGGACATAGACTTGGCATTGAGAATGCCAAAACCGAATGATCTCACTGAACAAAGTACTCCTGAGGAAATTGCGTATTTTAAAAAGTGGGATCGTTCAAATAGGCTAAGTCTCATGATCATGAAGCGTGGGATTCCAGAGGCCTTCAGAGGTACAATTACGGATGACAATATCATTGCCAGTAAGTTCCTTGAGGAAATTCAGAATCATTTTGTCAAAAACGATAAAGCTGAAGCAAGTACGCTCTTAGCGAACTTGATTTTAATGAAGTATAAGGGCAAGCGTAATGTTCGGGAGTACATCATGGAGATGTCTCGTCTTGCTTCAAAACTTAAGGTACTAAAGCTCGACTTATCGGATGATTTGCTCGTGAATTTAATTTTGATATCTTTGCCTGCACAATTTAGTCAATTTAAGGTCAGTTATAACTGCCAAAAGGAGAAATGGACTCTTAATGAGCTCATTTCATTTTGTGTGCAAGAAAAAGAGAAATTGAAGCAAGATAGAACTGGAAGTGCTCATTTGGCTAGCACCTCTAAGGGTAAGGGTAAGAGGAAGGATAAAGGAAAATAAGTTGTTGTTCCTAAGGGTCCGGAGCAAAAGAAACAGAAGACTGAACATGGTTGTTTCTTTTGTGGTAAGACCGGACACAAGAAAAATGTTTGTGCCAAATATGCCACATGGCATGAAAAGAAAGGCACTACTCACATTTGTGTTTCTATGCAGGGTTGCCTGAACTACCGAGAGCCAACTGATGCTGAAAGACGCATTTATGTGGGTGATGGAAAGTCGGTGGAAGTACATGCAATAGGGCACTTTAGATTATTGTTAAAAACTGGGTGTTATTTGGATTTGATAAACACTTTTGTTGTACCGTCTTTTAGACGGAATTTCCTTTCAATTTCTGTTTTGGACAAATATGGATACTCTTGTTCATTTGGAAATTCTACGTTTAGTTTATCTCTAAATTCAAATATTGTTGGTACCGGTTTACTTAGTGCTTTTGATAATCTATATTTACTTGAAACTATTTCATCTTACAATGAAACCTTATATGTGGAATCACGTGGTACTAAGCGTAAATTAAATAAGAAAAATTTAGCCTCATTATGGCACAAACGCCTAGGTCACATCTCTAAATCTAGAGTTGAGCGGCTTGTGTCTGATGGAATTTTGGACTCCTTTGATTTTTTAGACTTTGATATCTGTGTTCAGTGTATCAAGGGAAAACAGACTAAAACAAAGAAAACATGTGCCAATCGGACTACGGACGTCTTAGAATTAATCCATACGGATATTTGTGGTCCATTCCCTACAGCCTATTGGAATGGTCAACAATACTTTATAACATTCATAGACGACTATTCTAGATATGGTTACCTATTTCTTATACATGAAAAATCGCAGTCTTTTGATGTGTTCAAAACATTTAAGGCTGAAGTTGAGTTACAACTCAACAAACGAATAAAGAGCGTTAGATCTGACCGCAATGGTGAATACTACGGCAGATATGAAGGCTCAGGTGAACAACGTCCAGGACCGTTTGCTAAATACCTAGAGGAATGTGGAATCGTCCCACAATACACTATGCCAGGTTCGCCTAGCATGAATGGTGTATCTGAGAGACGAAACCGGACGCTTAAGGATATGGTAAGAAGTATGATTAGTCAATCTACTTTACCAGAGTCACTCTAGGGTGAGGCTCTAAAGACAGCAACTTATATCCTAAATTGGGTACCAACAAAAGCAGCTGCAAAAACGCCGTATGAGCTTTGGGTTGGGCGAAAGCCTAGTCTAAAGCACTTGTGTGTTTGGGGATGTCCTGCTGAAGCGAGGCCCTATAAGTCTCATGAAAGAAAATTAGACTCCAAAACGGTTAGCAGCTACTTTATTGGTTATGCAGAACGATCACGGGACTACAAGTTTTACGATCCCACTAGTAAGTCGATTTTTGAGACAGGAACTGCAACGTTCTTTGAGGATGTTGAGTTTGGGGAGAGAAATCAAGTTAGGAATATTGTCTTCGAGGAGGAAAATAGAGCAATCCCAATTCCTACCACTACTTTTGACAGTGTGCAGGTTTCTATACCCGTCATTGATCAAGAAGTTACTTCAGATCCTCGACAGGGCAATGTTGTTCAACCCCTCATTCAAGATGAGGTAATTGTTTCCGAGGAACCCATTCCTGAGGAACAAACTCAACAACCTCAAGAATCTGTGCCATTAAGATGATCCACGAGAGAAAGGAAATTTGCAATTTCGGACGATTATGTCGTGTATCTCCAAGAACAGGAGGTAAAAAGTGGAATGTCGAAAGATGATCCAATCAACTTCCGTCAAGCTATGCAAAGTTCCAACTCTTATAAATGGATTGAAGCCATGAATGAAGAGTATAAGTCTATGCAAGATAATAAAGTTTGGGAACTTGTTCCATTACCGGATGCTGCGAAACTCATAGGTTATAAATGAATATTTAAAACCAAAAGGGATTCGAATGGTAATGTGGAGAGGTATAAAGCACGTCTTATGGCAAAGGGATTTACTCAGAAAGAAGGAATTGACTTTAAAGAGACTTTATCTCCGGTTTCTACGAAAGACTCTTTTAGGACAATTATGGCCCTTGCATATTTTGATCTTGAGTTGCATCAAATGGATGTCAAAACAGCATTTCTTAATGGCAACATTGAAGAAACAATTTATATGGTGCAGCCAGAAAACTCTGCGTCGGGAGACCCAAAGAATATGGTTTGCAAATTGACAAAATCCATCTATGGACTCAAGCAGGCTTCCCGTCAGTGGCACTTCAAATTTCATCAAGTCATTGCTTCATATGTTTTGAAACGAATGTTATTGATGATTGTGTGTATCACAAGTTCAGTGGGAGTAAACACATTTTTTTTGATTTTGTACGTCGATGACATATTACTTGCCACAAATGACGTAGGCATGTTACATGACACCAAGAGATTTCTATCAAAGAAGTTTGAAATGAAAGATCTTGGGAATGCTTCCTTTGTGTTAGGAATTGAGATACACCGGGATCGTTCTCGGGGTATATTGGGATTGTCACAAATGAACTATATTGAAAAAGATTTCAATAGATTTGGCATGCAAAATTGCAAACCAGGGGAAACCCCAGTCGCTAAGGGAGACAAGTTTAGTCTCAGTCAATGCCCGAAGAATAGCCTTGAAATTAAGGAAATGCAAAAGATTCCGTATGCGTCGGCTATAGGGAGTCTAATGTATGCTCAAGTGTGTACGCGTCCAGATATTGTGTTCATAGTCGGCATGTTAGGCAGATATTTGAGTAACCTTGGCATGGATCATTGGAAGGCAGCCAAGCGGGTTATGAGGTATTTACAGAGAACAAAGGAGTACATGCTCACATATAGGAGATCGGATCAGTTAGAGATCATTGGGTATTCCGATTCTGGTTTTGCTGGATGCCAAGACAGCAGGAGATCCACTTCAGGCTATGTTTATTTGTTAGCCGGTTGAGCAATTTCCTGGAGGTCTGCTAAGCAGACGCTCATTACTTCGTCCACCATGGCTGCAGAGTTTGTAGCATGTTATGAAGCGTCTAATCATGGAATATGGCTGCGAAATTTTGTCACTGGGCTGCGAATTTTGAAGGGTGTTGAAAGACCACTCAAACTATATTGTGACAATAAATCAGCAGTTCTATATTCTAATAACAACAGAAGCTCGACAAAGTCAAAGCATATTGACATCAAGTTTCTCGTTGTAAAGGAAAGAGTACAGAGTGGTCAGATTTTCATAGAACACATTGGAACAAACTCCATGATAGCGGATCCGCTTACCAAGGGATTACCACCCAAAGTCTTTCACGAGCACACTGCTTATATGGGTGTCAGTCTATTTGAGGATACTTTAGTTTAGTGGGAGTTTATATTTAACTTGTTGCTTTATGTTAACTACAATTACATTCAGTTTATTTTCTGCAGAAATAAAGTATTCAGTTTATCACACACTTTCTTAAGTATTTTGACGTATTGATCTCAATAAAGTTAAGTAGGACCAGTTGGAAATAGGCATGTGTGGATCACATTTACATGTAATTTCCATGCTACACATCCATGATTGATCTATGTTATTTGACCGTGTTGGTATACGTGACCATTGAAAGGTTCAGTTACGATTAATGTAATAAAGACCGCTTTGATCCTATATTAATATGGCCAATAACGAGATTGTTGGGATACCCTCAAGTTATGATAACGAATTAATGAGCTCGCTAAAGTTAAACGCATTTATCAGGTTACATATGTGGTCCAGTGGGAGATTGTTAGATTAATTTTATATTAATCTTAATTGGGACCACACATGTAAATTATTAATGTGTGTTATCATTAAGAAGTCTTCTAATTATGTGATCTAATTAAGTTTTAAGTATGCTTAAGGGTATTTTTTGTTATGGAATTAATGTGTAGAGACCAGATTGTATTTTTAAATTGATGAGGGGCCAATTTATAAATACTAAAAGTTATTAACCACTTTGGTAGTTACCAAAGTGATTTTGTAACTTACGGGGTTTTGGTCCCCAATGGAACGTACGCTTATTTTCTATCTGTAAGCCCATCTACAGAGTGAAAGGTTTGAGAGAGAGTACGTATCAATTGGAAGACCAAAAGAGATTTGCTCCGCTCAATCATCTTCCAAATGGACTTGGGTACGCATCCGTCTTTAATTTTATTTTTATTCATTGAATTGATGTGGGATATACAGTACTCACATAAAGTTTATAATGCTTTACTCGGTTGTTAAAGATCAAGAATCGAATAATAAACACCTTACTCTATTGCGAATGACCGAATAAAAGTGGGAGTGTCATCAAGCATTTTTTAGGGTGCTAATATCTCCACCCTACAAAAAACCTAATATGGCGACTATTTTTTATAAAAGAATGATGTGACAACTCTTTCTTCATTTTTAGTCAAATTGCATGCTATCTCTTTGTCCCTTTTTTTTTGACAAAATAAAGCCCGGAAAGCGGGCAATCTCTCATCTTCATATTATATCTTTTTCTGTTTAATTTTTTTTACTCATTTCCATGATTAGAATAATGGAGGTGGCTAGAATCATCTTCTTCATTATTATTACCTCTTGGAGGTGGCTAGATCGCCATTCTATTCTTTTAATATTATGAACCCATTTTTGGCAAATTGTCAGCAATTGAGGAGATGGTTGGAGGGTTCATGAAGAAAGAAGATGGAAAAAATGGAGGTGGTTGAAAAAAATAGCGGTGATGGCAATTAAGGAAATTAGAAAGAGGCCCACAAGAATATTATTCTCGTTGAGACAAAGTGACAATAGAAAGCTCGATTCACGATGTTTGCACATAAAATCTTGAATTTTCCGGGAAACAATTCCTCCTCTAATTTAACGGCATTTTCTCTTTTTCCTTGGATTTATTTTTCTTGAGAGAGAAGGGCGAAAGGAGTTGTGTGTGTTATTTTTTTTAAAAAAAATCAAGAAAAAATTGTGGTAATAACCGGAGAAGATAGATGTATGTGACGTTAGCAACCACATTACACTTCAATTAATAAAATTTGACGGAAGTTACTATATTAACCTAAGTGAAATAATGGAAAAGGTTTAATGGTATGTTTATTAGGAAAAAAAAAAGTTCATTGACCTAAGTGAAAGTCAGGATAAAATATATTACCATTTTTTATCACTTAGCCAAATATATAATTTGAAAATATTTTTCTTTAGACTTAATCAAATTTTACATAATTGTTGAATATATGCAATAGAGACTTGCTCTTTCTTGGGTGGGGGAAGAACATGGTTCAAAGTCGCGGTTTCGGTGTGCAACTCGAACACTCAATTTTTAATTCGGATATCGGTATCGGTTTCGACGATATGGACTGATTTATTATTTAAAAAGCCCAACAAATTACAAAAAATAAAAATAAAAATAAAAATTTAAAGTATAAGATTACTAAGATGGATCAATTAGATAAGCATAATAACATTATCTAATACAAATTACATATCTTACATCAAAATACCATCATATGTCGCACTTTATAATAGAATATTACATCATAATTCAATAAATATATAACAATACAATCTTATAAAGTACAAATATCTTAAATATAAGTTCAATTAGGCCTAGAATAATGATATAAATTATAATTATCATTATTACTCAAGAACTCTAGTGATGAGGAATGAGGATATAAAGGAGGTTGTGAATTAGCACTTGTGGGGTAAGGATTAGATGAATGGCTAGATGACCCATAGAGATGAGATGAATGGCTAGATGATTCCATAATCAGAAAAATTTGGTTAACCGTCATGATGATAGTACCCAAATCGCCGATAATTGTTGCTACTTGAAAATTTATCATGATACGTTCCACGATCACTTCCATAATAACCACCACGAGCAGCAATAGTATTATTTGATCCCCCACTACTAGCATAATCTTGTGCAGAACTTCCATAAGCAATGCCAAAACCATAACTAGATATTCCACCTCTAGATATGCTATGTCTACAACTATCATAATCGTAGTCGTATCCATGTCCACCGTAATAGTGTTGGCTTAAGTTCAAGCTCTGTAGTTGATCATCGATGCCACGATAGCTTTGTGAATGAGGATCATAGCCACTAGAATACTCATTATAATTAGGGAACCTAGTTAAATCTGCTAGATGCCTACGCTGCTCACTTATTCCAGGTCGATATCCGTGATCTGTGTCTTGTGTGGCATTAAATTATCATCTCCACGCCATGACATACCACCATCATGTTGGTTATCAGTATTAGGATTGTAAGCACCACCTATACTACCACTATTAGTACCTCGTATAGCACCACTACCTAGCCCACCTCCACCATCATTATTAGCATCATCATCATCATCCCCTCTGTCGTCATCACTTGAGAAAACGGTAAGTTTTTGAGGTTGCTTACGACATAGGCCACCCTCCATATTTTTTTCGCTTTTTTCAATACTCTCATCTAACCATGCTAAATCATCAGATTCTAAAACCCCTACCTCATTCTCCTTTACCCATTCATCCAATATATCACCATCATCAAATATATTTTTTAGGTCGGCTTGGTTATAATAATCGTCTACATCACTCATATACATCAAATTTCTAACTTTAAGGCGCATATTATAGTGCACATACACTAGTTTATGCAACTTTATCATTACTAATCGATTACGAAGTTTTGCATAGATTATTGACCACGTGCTCCAATTTCTTTCACAACCAGAAGATGAACATGTTTGACTTAGGATTCTTATGGCAATGCGCTTGAGGTTAGGAGTCGATTCACCATAGTTATACCACCACTCAACTACATAAAAATAAGTATAAGTAAAAAAATATATATTAGTATTACTATTATCACATTGCATATGCTAATAATATTATGTTTAATTTAAAAAGATAATTTAGATAATTTAAAAAGATATTATGTTTGACTTATGATTCTTTTGCTTTTTTTCTTTTCTTTCTTCTTTTGTTTTATTTTTTTTCTTTTCCGTTTATTTTTCTTGTTTCTTTTCTTCCTTCTTCTCATCTTTTCTTTTTTAGGATTAAGGTCATTATGCCTATTTAATTAAATAAAAATTAATAAATTACTTTGGAACAATTGAACAAATTTACATTTTTTAATAGTTATCAATTTAATTAAATAAAGATTAACAAATTATTTTGGAACAATATCAGCATTTTTTTTAAACATGGAGTAACCTTTTATTTTTATTTTTATTTCAAACTTTAGTCACTTTATTCAATTATTCAATATCAGTGAAATATCGGCGAAATATCGATGAAATATCGGCAACTTGGCGTAATTTCAGTAAAATATTGATGATATTTCGAAATACCGCGATTTTAATTGTATCGGGTCATAATAGCGGTTCGGCACCCCCTATTCTAACTCGGTATCGACCATCTCGGATCGGTTTCGGCCGATATTTTAAATCACGGGGAAGAAAGCTGTGCAACGAGCGAATTAAGCCCTCAACTGCTTTCTTAAACTATCACCACTACAACAATATAGCTCCCAAATTATTAATTAGAGTGCAACCAACATCAATAAAATTTATGAATAATAGTCCACAGTCCACATACCAACAGCTCACACTTTACTTCCTCCTCATATAAAGTGGACTACATATATATATATATATATAATATAGTCAAGTGGGTAGACTATCCAGGGCTCCTGTTGTAACCCTGTAACTTATAAAAATTACTTTCTACATATATAATAATTTTGAAATAATATCATACATTATTAGTCAGATTTATTTAACCAATAATTTAAATGGTATTTCATTTTAGTTCAACTCACTATTAAAACAGAGAGGAGATACTTAAGTTATTTTCACATCAATATAACCTGATTTTACGGAGCTTATTTATTTTTATACATTATGTAAATTTTACATAACGTACGGAGATGCTCTAAAATTTTATGGTTAAATTATACTATTTAATATTTAGTATTTGTCGGAATTTGATATAGAGTTGAATTATTTATCCTTCAAAGCTCTCTTATTCTACCGAAAAAGAGATTAAACAATTAAAATATTTTTATTCAGTCCTGATAAGATTAGTAGGTTAAGTTTTTTTTTATATACCTCAACTTATTTTTTCTTTTCAATGGATAAATAAATGAGATGGGCTTTATGATGTAGAAGCTGGGTTAATTTCTAGCTGCAAGGGCTAATGGAAGGACATGGGTCAGCTTCTGGGTCTGGAATTGCTTGGGCTTGGCCTCTATATCTTACTTTGATGGGTTTGAATGGAACGAGGTTCTAATCTTTTTTTGGGTGAGGAAAATAATATCCAGTAAATTTCTCGGTAATACTTCAAATAAAATAAATATGTACATTATTAATGAACATCCCATATTTTTATTAGAAATACTTTATGTTAACTATTCACAAATTAAGATTAATTAATTAATACAAATTATTAACTCCAACCCCTTTTAACCTTTACCGTCATCAAACAATCATTTCTTCCACCATTAGACACATATATATAATATTGATCACCATTGCAGCTGCCACCACCTAGATTCTACTTGGTCCATGTTAAATAAGTAAGATTGCATTTTTTTTATCCAACACAACTCGGCTAATATAAGATGTGATTTGTACACTTGTTCGGCCATATCAAACGAGTAAGTATAAATTTACTTGGGTTGTGTCTAGCGGGTGTCTATGGATTTTAATTTTTCTGTCAAATTCGCTTGACATGAGTTGAGTACGTTTGTATGTACTCGTTTGACATGAGCCAAGTAAATGTACAAATACACGTTAGACATTGGTCGAGTTGGATCAAAAAAATACACTTACTCGCATGCTATGGCCAGAGTTAGTATACATTTACTCACTTGACATAAACCAAGTCGATATCTATACACATTTAGCTAGATGAATGAAGATAATAATGGCGCTTTAACTTTTCACTTGTCCTATTATATATATATATATATTGTATGTATGTGTGTGTGCGTGGGAGTCCGTGCATGTACACATATACGTGTGTGCAGGGGTGGAGCTAGTGACAGGCCCCACCTGGGTTTTTGAGAAATTTTGCTCGAGTATTTGGGTTTTTGTTGGACAGTAAGAAAAGTTGGGGGTTTTTGTGGAATTGTGAGTATACAGTGAGTAGGAGCTTGTATTTTGGAAACTTGGTAAATAGCGAGGGGTGTTCGTGCAACAAGATGCAGTAGTTCGGGTAACATTTCACAATTATGCTAAGCTTGGTATCAATTGGTCTAGTGGCTAAATTTCCACTCCTCTTCTTCCAGCAGCTCAATTTTTCATCTTTTTCTTCTTCTAGCTACTTCTAAAAAAAATTTGGCCTTTCCTAAAAATTTTTTTTTGCTCTGCCCCTGCGTGTGTGTAGATGGTGAAGTATGAGAATGAGATGGAGATGGAGGCGGATGCAGATGAGGGAGAAGGTGAACGGTGGTGTTGATGGAGAGAGATGATGGACATTGGCTTGGTAGGATGTTAGTCATAAATTGAGGATTTACCAATAAAAAAAGGGGATGATTAGATACACCATTCAAATGGAATGGACACGTTAAACATCATACGGTTAAAATTTTTGAATTATGTTGAGTTCTAGGTACGTCTCAGCCATTATTTAACAAATTTATTTTTTTATATTTCATTTTATCTTAAATTAATATTCAACTATTTTTTTTAATTAAGATCGTATTTACTTTCTTTTTCGTAACGTAATTAATATATCAAAATTTAAGATAAGAAAAAAGTTTGTTTTAAATATTAGTTGTAATGTAATTAGTACATTAAAAAAAAAGTCGAACATAAACTTTTAGCTCAAACAGATTACTAAATCAATTATTCTTGGAAAATACAATACACGAATCTGTTTTAAAAATATTGTAGTGTGACTCTTGTTTAAGATTGTGTGTGATATTTATTTTATTTTTTTGGTATTTGCTATAAGATATCTTACATTACATTAGAGTGAGGTTAACCCTTGGTGGAGAAATTAAAATTGTCTTTGGCCATAATTACTGAGATTAAAAATTCAAATAATGTGGGAACAATTCGCCCCACAGTTTAGTGGAAGTGACCTAGCATTACGGTAAGTGGTTGATTTTGGGTGATGATATTTATATTTCTCAAAATATTTGATAATATTTTTACTTTGATTCGACTTTGATAGCTGAGTAATGTATTTATTATTTGGTTTTTAAGGATCGAGTGTAAACTTATATACTCGGTGCTTAAAAGTCAAGTTAAGTATTGTCAAATTTATACCCAGTGTTCAAAAATTAAATAACATACGCTTTATTTAATTCCAAAAGACCTAATAAAAAATAAAAATATTACCAAATACTTTATAGGACGAGGATATCAGCACCCTTGATTTTCAATATGTCTTCCTGAAAGTAATTGAATTAAAGATGGTGTATTTAATTCAGATTTCAAAAGATTTTTTAAAATTCATAAATTCTTTCAAGTATAAATACTCTTAAATCGATCAAAATTAATTAGTTTTTAAAAAATCTTTCAAAACTTATTAAATTTTGAATACCATAAAATTTTAAAAAATTATTTTTAATCTTAATTGAATCCTACAAGATTTTAATTTTTTTAAAATCTTAATTGAATATCATAAAATTTTTAAAAATATTTTAAAATTCTAATTCACCTAAACTTGACGAATCTAAAAAAAAATCTAACAGATTTTGAATTTACGGGATTGTTTGGTGGATGTTTTGAGTTGAGTTTTTAAAATATGGTGTTTGGTAGAATTTAGAAGTATGTTGAAAAGTAAATTTGATTTTTGTTTGAGTTTTTTTCAATCAACTAAAAAATCTCATAATTTTTTTTTAAAAAATAGTTAAAATGGATTTTATTTTATAAATCTCGACGAGTATGTTTTAAATATATATTTTTTATTTAATTTTGATTTTTGAATTTAAAGTTATAGTATTTTAAATATTTTTTTAGAGAAAAAAGTAAAATAAAATAAATTTTAAAAAGTGTAAAAATAGAATTAATTTTGACTTAAGTTTTTAAAATAAAAAAAAAAACAAAAAAACCCGATACCAAATAATCTCTAACTTATACCGTCGTTAATAGGGTTTTTTTTTCACTTTAGGAAAATATAAATATAGAGAGAGAAGGGTTTAAGGGGTGAGGTTGGGAAGAACGAAAGAGAAGATCAGTAATATGGGAAGCGAGACGAAGACGAAGGGAGGAATAGGAGGAGGGTTTAGGTCAAGAATGGAACATTACCTCTATAGTGGTGAAAAGAAGCATGTCTTTGGCGGTATTCTCATCATCAGCGTCATCTTTGGCATCCCCTGGTACTTCATGAATCGAGGTGCTCTCTCTCTCTCTCTCTCTCCGATTGCCTCACCAAGATATGTGTAATTTTTGAATTTATATCCCCAACTGATATATATTGATTGACATTTTAGGTTTACATTTATACTGTTTCTGGACATGGGTATGGTTAGTTTTTAACTCAATTCCGAATGATCAAAATAATGACTTTCTCAACGAAAGTTCTCTCAAATCTAAACCTTGAGCTTACAACTTGATATCGACATCCTGTTTCTGCTTGAAATCCCCCATATAAAGACAAGTGAATCCACCTTTACAATGAATTATTTGATTTTCCTGTTTTGAAACTCAAGACCAAATTCCCATTTCCCCATTCAGTTTATACCTCGAAACGCAGGCAAGTGAGCATTCAGTAAGATCCTGGGATTGTTGATTTTTTTTATATGATTTTAAACGCAGATAGAATCTACAACTCTCTAGGTAATATAAGCTCTGCATTCCTGTGAAGTATATTAGGAAACATCCATTTAGATGAAAGAGGAGTTCATTTAGCTTCAAGTTTATTCAGGTTGGGAAAGAAATGGTGTCATGTAAAAAACCAATGATTCACATATCTATTTTTTCTTGGGGATTAGTTTACTTTTCCTGATTTAGAGATAAAATGCCGTGCAATTGCTGGATTATACTTAATAGTTGGTGAAAGTTTCTGATTCTAGAGTCTAGAGAACACTGAACCATAATTTCCAAGTTGAAAGAGCCACTGGAAGGATTCTCAGAGGACATGGATGGAGTGATGGACAGATTGGGTGCTCGGTGAGGCTTTGCTTATTGAAAACTTATGTGCAGACGTATATACATAATTCAAATAAAAAAAAAACTTATGTGCAGACGTTGCCTTATGGTTACCTTTTAATTAAAGTGGCCTTGGTATCTTGCAGTAGCTCACTATTTTGTTTTGTATTTTGGATTAACTGCCTTGTCTATCTTCGTAAATGATTGAGCTGAGGCCACACATGATGAAGCCGTGTTTGTTCTTTCTTTATCTCGGTCATTAGGGAGATATAGAAATGATTTCAATTAGGGAAACGACTAAATGAGGTATGGATAAGACTATGGTTCCTATAAATGATCTCAAGGAGAAAAATGAGTATAGATAAGACTTGGTTGCTAGGCATGGGAGAGGCCAAGAGGAAGAATATTCATAAATCCTTTGAGCCCTAATTAAGAACCTTTCTTTTAATTATTTTCTACCTTCATTCATTTTTCTGGAAAGATTATAGGGGAAATCCATTTGATAGTTAGGATAATGATGTTGCAGTGTCCAAATAACAAACAAACTGAAAGAATCAACAGAACTGGCTATGAATGTTTGATACTTTGTCTTTCTGGTTCAGCGGAAGGTTTTGACGATTTAGAAGACTGATAGTGTTGTTCAGCCTATGGTTTACGCACTAAAATATGGACGAGACCCGAAACGATCCGACACTATGTGAAAACCTAAAAAGCCTAACATCAAAATTATTTAATCAATCTCACTGTTGTTATACGCCATCTTGCTCTCTAAAGGCTAAAGCCCCTTCTTGTAGCCTAAACTATCTTTCTCTTTATGGCTTGGACTCTGGAATTTTATTCATTTTGAATAGGAAGGATGACGGCATTGATGGATGCTTCTTTCTAATCTCGTGAATACAGTGCCTGAACATATATATATATATATAGTAAAGATGGTAATGAAGAACAGAGTGACTATAACTGATTTGAATTTTAAGGTTAAAAAGGAGCAGTCCATATATTGATATATATGTGAGTCCGTTTCTGGTATAGACCGGGCCTTTTTATGGCTTTTTTTCGTTGTAAAAAGGACTAGTTTGTACAGACTGGTCCGCACTTGAAAATTTCCGTGTATTTATTTCCTCAAGATGGTAAAATATATTTTAAAGAGCAAAAATAAAAGTTCAGCAAGGGTGAGTTTGATTGCAAAGTTGGGAAATGATTGAAAACCTACAATTTTTTATGAGAAGCTGGAAAATTTAGATGAATGATTTGGTAAGATTTTCTTGTTACATTTTTGTTTTTCCCCTCAAGATAAATATATTATGTTTGCCCCCCCAAGATAAGCCATATTAAAAAAAAAAAATGTATCATGTTTGTACCCTCAAGATACATCCTTGATTTCTATCCATATTGTTTCAATTGAAAAGAACACCTGTTGTGAGGCAATCTGCCGTATGCACCTCAACATATATCGGTTAAACATGTAGCAACTGCTACCTCCTTTTGCTCTTTGAAAATAAAGGTATATTGTAGATGCACCAAAATGTAGGTGGAAAATCCTTACAAAAAGGCATATAGGCTAATTCGTAAGAGCCAAAACTAGAACAGCAATTTTTCCTCTTCCTGTTTATGTATGAGCTGCAGTAGGAGGTCCGATTCACAAATTTTGTCTGCTTTTGGAACTTTGATTTCTGGGGGCAAAGAAAGTAATTTATAAGCTTCCTTCGAAGTTCGAATTATGGAATGAACTTATTGACCTACATCGTGTGATCATATGATGATCATGGGCTTGATCTGTTTGATCAGTTATGTAGGTCAATTCTCTTCTCTAAATCATCTCGAAGCACGAATATTCCTTCATTTAGGGATTTGCTTCATCGTTTTGATTCAATCTGAGAACTTGCCGACCATAAAAATAGGGAACGCCAAAAGCTTTTTCCTTTATTATTGTGGAGGTTTCCAATAGTCATTCCATTGTGAATTCATGTTCTTATGGAGTAAATAGAAGTTCCTGTGGATTTATGCTTCTTTGGTTTCAAGGTAACAGCATTTTATCGGACTGATAATGCATTTAATTGACAGTCGAAGATATTTTCCTGAGGGTGCCCCTTTTTCTGTGTTTGAATGTTGTCAGATAATTCCTGCTGCGCTTTCTAGATAAACAGCTTAAAATTATAATAATTTGTTTTTTGGTTTTTCTTTTTGTATGAAGGAGCGAAGCATCAGTCGCATCAAGATTACTTGGAAAGAGCTGATAAAGCCCGGAGTGAGAGACTTTCGTCTTCCTCAAAATGATTAATGTAGTGACTTACGTTGAAGGCTCTTCTTAGGTTACTATCTTGACCATTTGATGGTTGGCTTATCCTATTGTTTGTTTTTCTCCTTAGGGTTTCCTTTTACTTCCATTGAAAGATGAAATAAGACGACCCGGTTATCTTGTTCCATAAAGAATAACTAAGGCATTAGCATCATTCCTCTCTCCTTTTTTGTTGTTACTAGAATTTATGACACACCGATTCGGTATTTTATTGATAGAAGAACACAGACGTAAGGACCGTTTTATCGTGCCTACCAAGCTCAAAGTGAAAAATCGAACTAATCAATTATTTGTAATGTTTGATTATTGTGTTCCAAATTTTGTTATTTTATACGCAATGAGATAGTAATGTTTGATTATTGTGTTCCAAATTGTTTTTTATTTTATACGCAATGAAATATGCTGGGGCAATTACGAGTGTCTCTGTGATTGAGTTTACGTAGTTTGTTAAAATTTCATCAAATATGAGTTAAATAAAAAAAACTTTATAATTGCGTGATGGGTGATAAGGGGTAGGCATAAGTTGGATTTGATGCAATCCAAGAGGATGACAACGAGGAAAGGGAGGGGTGAATTCGCAAAGCTTCCCAGCAGCAATCTTTGGTTCGAATTGCTGACAAGTTCTCATCGAGGATAGATTATTATTACTGCTTTTAGAACTTTTGCGGGAAATCCTAAATTTTTCATTCATCCAAGATTCAAATATTTAATTAATTGGAATTTTGCAGTTTCCACTTTCCAGTGTTAAGAAACTCAACTGGGCCTGGCTAAAGCTAATTAGCTCGAGATCCGATATAGCAAAAGCATATATTACTTTCCAGTTACATTTTGCCTTTAAAATTAATAAAAATGTTTCTCCGTCTACAATGATAATTTATTTTATTTTTATGCTATAAACTCGTTTCTCTACTTTCTTATTTCATATTAGAGGGGATATGAAAAATGATATTCTAGTCTTGCGGACTTGATCGCAACTAGCCTACTAAACCGCATAACTCCTTAAGAATAATATATATTTTTGTTGCCCCATTCCTGTTTGGTATAAAAAAAGGAAGGAAAAACTCATTCATCAAAAGCGGCGGATGTGTGTGTGATTGGTAGGTAGAACCCAAAAAATACGAAAGCAGCAGGAGGCAGCAATAGCAAGTAAGTAATAACAATAATTTTATTACAAATTGTGTTTATTTGTTGATGATTGATTGATTGATTACAAAGGAAAGGAGGAACAGCCGAGAGTAGAATATGTACAAAGAAGATGGATATCATTTCCCAACTTAAATGACTTGATCATTATTATTATTATTATTATTATTATATACACAAATTCATCGATCCTCCCTCCGTCGTCTTCTTCAATGGATCTGCGGTTTGTTTAAAACTCACTCGGCAGATTACCATCATCAACTTAATCACACGGGATAGGATGGGAGCAAGTACAAAAAAAAAAAAAAGTTGGTTTTGTTATGATATGATATGATGAAGAAGATAATAATAAGATGAGATCAGATGTAAGGATTGATGTGGGAAGAATAATCCCGAATACCACCACCTTCCCAACCCATCCACTCTTCCCACATGTCCTCTGGATCACCGTACATCTCCATTTCTTTTTCCTCCTCCGCTTCTCTCAATTTATTCATCACCATCTGCACCACATAATAATGCCAATGCAAATTCAATTTTTAACCTCAAAAAACGTAGCTGTCGGCAGTTTTTAGGGCCTAGTCTATATCTAAATATAAATACGAATAAATATAATAATTATAAATACATACATCATAAGCTTGATTAATTTGGTGAAACTGGATCCCACAATCACTCCCTCTGCATACGTCTGGATGATACTGCAAATTCATTTATTCATTCATTCATTAGTATCAGTATATATATATATATATATATCTCAATCCCCAAATCAACACTATATATATAAAAACAAAAAACCAGTTTCCACCCCAAGAGAAAGGGATTTTTGAGCGGCTAACATAACATAACATAAACAAAATAAATAAATACCTTCAAAGCGAGCTGTCTAAAAGCTTTTTTAACCTCAGATTCAGAGGCACCACGATCAATCCTTAGGGTTCTGTAGGGATCAGACACAGCAGCAGCAGAAGAAGAAATGCAAGAAACCCTGAACTTATTATTATTAATATTGTTAATCTTTCCCTTCATTTGACTCCATGAAGAAGAAGAATAAGGAGGAGGTGAAGAACCACAACCACCAATCAATCCACCAACACTCGCCATTCCAATTCAATAACTCTTCTAATCTATTCAAATCCAAACACAATTCCCTTTTTCTTTTTTCTTTTTTATGAAATTGAAGGATCAATCAAAAGGGCTTAAGAATCGAATATAATAATATATATATATAAATGATAATTTATCCTGGGTACACAGTAATGGATGGTTTTGGTTGGAACGGAGACAGATATATATATATATATATATAGATAGAGAATATATTTATATTATAGTAATATATAGAGAGGGAGGGAGGGAGGGAGGGTCCTTATCCACAAGGTACTAGTGTTCGTTGCGAGATGCTGACGTGTTTGTCGCGTTTTATTCGTTCGCAGACAGGAGATAGAAGAGAAAGTCTATCCTCTCTTTCTCTCTCTATTATCCCGACCTTTTCTTTGGTCCTATCCTAGTCACATCGGATAAATTTATTATTATTTTTAATAGATTTACGTCACATACGTGGACCTCTCTTAACCTTTCTCCCGTTTTCCGAATATTTTAATAGAATATACCCCCTCATGTTTTTTTCATTTCCTTTTTCAATCCTTTTAATTTCTGTACTCTTTATACTACACATTTTTCCTTTCTATTTATGTAACTAGACTTCAATTTGGGTGCCTCTGGCCCAGAAGAACACATTTTCCATCCAGATTAAGTCACTCATTCACAAAGACTATTTCATAAAAGGTGTAATTAAGAGATTTCAATAATTTGATAATAATAATATAAAAAATAAAATAAAATAAAATTTAGATGGTGTTTGGTTAAAATTTTTAAATCAAAATTTTTAAATTTTTATGAAAAAGTCAGTTCTTTTTCATGCTTTCTAAAATTCACTTCATTTTAATTTTTATTATAAAATTTTTAAAATACCGTAACTTTAAATTCAAAAATCGGAATTAAATAAAATACATATATTTGAAACCTACTCATTGAGATCTATAAAATAAGATCGATTATGACTATTTTTTTAAAAAAAATTCATGAATTTTTTGAAAAAAAAAACTCCAATAAAAATTAAATTCAGTTTTTAACATACTTTCACACTTTTTAAAAATTTATCTAAAAAACATATTTTAAAATTAACCAAACAAGCCATAATTTAATAAGAAATTAGAAAAAAGGTTGATTACACTTTTCAAAAATTTATCTAAAAACATGCTTTAAAATCTCAACCAAACAAAATTTAATAAGAAATAAGAAAAAAATAAGACGAAGTATGTGATAATATAATTTTTATTTTATATTCATTTTATGAGTAAATATTTTTTAACTATTATAAATTTTTGTAAATTTTTTTTTCTCAACAACAACAACAACAACAACAAGCCTTTATCCCACTAGGTGGGGTCGGCTACATGGATCAAACGACGCCATAGTGGTCTGTCGTGAATCATATCTCTAGTGAAACCATTCGCCTCTAAATCCTTCTTAATAGTTTCACCTATATAGGTCTTCCTCTGCCTCTAACAACTAGGCTTCCCTCCATATGATAAACTCTCCTAACCATGGCATCTGCAGGTCTCCTCCATACATGCCCAAACCATCTAAGTCGAGATTCAACCATCTTTTCTGTAATAGGTGCCACCCCAACTCCCTCTCTGATGGTAACATTCCTGATCTTATCTTTCCTAGTCTTGCCACTCATCCATCTCAACATTCTCATCTCAACTACACTTAGTTTATTCTCGTGTTGGCTTTTGACCGCCCAACACTCAGTCCCATACAACATTGCTGGTCTAACCGCGGTACGATAGAATTTTCCTTTTAACTTGAGTGGTACCTTTTTATCACATAACACACCCGAAGCTTTCCTCCATTTCAACCATCCTGCTTGAATCCGGTGATTTACATCTCCATTTCAACCACTAAAAAAATTAATTGTTTTAAGTTAAAATATTCCAAATTTTAAAATTAATTTTCTTTTTCAATCACACGTGATTTTTGTTTCAATTATTTACAAGTTATTAATGAAAAGATTTAGGAAGAAAACTAGGAAAAAGCAGGAGGTAGTAGTAATACGGATTGGATTGGATTGGATTGGGTCTATTTGCCACGCGGATCCGTAAAAGAAGGGACTCGGTTATGAATACAGAAAAGTTCAGGAAGTCGGATAAGGCGTGCCTGCCGAAGCGGCCCATATGAAGTTTCGTTTGGATAAGAAAGTATCTAAATAGCCTCCACGTGTCTTACATGCACTTGCCCTCGTTCACAGAATGAATTAGGCAGTTTAATAGGCTTTCTTTTTATACGTCAAAAGCGTTGAGATTCGAGCCCAATAAAGGCATATCAAAATAATCTACTAAAGTCTTTTTTATTCAGTTATTAAAATTAGTAAAATTAATATTAGTAATATTAATAATATTAAATTATTAATTTTAGTATTAATTTAATATTAATATTTTATTTAATTTATACGGTATTAATATTATAATATCTCATATTGATATTAATATTATTTTTAGTTCTGTAATTCGTTTACGAGATTATATCTTGAAAAAACAAAAAAACAAATAATAATAATAATAATAATAATAATAATAATAATAATAATAATATAGTAGTAGTATTAGTAATGGCATTTTTGAAAATATATGGTTCATTTTTCTTAATTTCGAATAAACAGTACCCCCCAATAATAAATTTTACCACAAAGAGTGGTATTAAGTTAGTCCCGGTATTAATAACCCAGCACATTTGTGTGAACCAAATAAAGAATTATAAAAAAAGTGGTATCAATAATCTCATCCCATTTTTTAATACCCGAATCAAACGATGCCTAAGTTCCATCAATTTATATTTAAATATTAGTTTTAAAAGGGCGGAAATATCAACACTTTCAATTATCTCTTAAAAATACTTCAACTTTTTATATGGTTTTTAACAATTGAGTAAAGTATATATTATTTAGTTGTAAAAGACCGAGTATAAATTTAATGATGCCTTACTCGGTTGTTAAAAACCGAGTATATCAGTTTATATTTGGCCCTCAAGAACCGAGTAACAAATAGCTTACTCAATTACAAAAAATCGAATAAAAGTGAGAGTATTACTAAATATTTTTAGGGTACCAATATCTTCACCTTTTTAAAAGCAACCAAAATTTAACGCTAGTTTGATAGTGGAAACCATCTTTTAGTTCAAAATGATCAACCGTTCATTTGTTCTTAAAATCATAAATTTGTCGGGGGCGCTATAGATAATTCGCAAGTATTCTATTAATTTTATCATAATCAATAATAATAATAATAATAATATAATAATAAATAATTTGTCTAGGCCTAAGGCACTTTGATAACAACTAATTTAAGAGCCATTAATGATATGTGTTTTCAATACTCAAAAAACATTTTAAATTTATCACAGATGTATGCAGTCTGATGATGATAGAAATGTAGTTAGCATATTCCATTTATGCTTCTAAACAAATTATGTTTAATAAAAGCAACCAAAATTGGTTTCAACTCAATTCATCTTCCAATTGACCAGGATTCCAAATAAATAGAAGCCAATTGCAGTATCAAAGACACAACTTATGAGTGTCAAAATTTGCTTCTGTTAAGCATAAATTTTGACACTTCGAGTCTTCAAGATATCCTGATACTATAATTATGTAGTGCCAAAACTTTTTTAGACAAATATGCACACCTGAGCAAATATTTTGATACTACACAAAATTATGCTTCCCGTGAAATAAAATAGGAGCAAATTGCAGCATGGCCATGACAGAGACGTTTGGATATTGACATTCCTGACCATTATTTTCAATTTTGTCCCTCTTGCTGATAGCAGTTTTAAAAAATCTAAAATAAGCAGACAAATAGATCACTTTCGTAGATGCTAGATTGCAATTGAAAATCCATTAAAACATGCCTCCATTAAAACTGCAAGTCGGTGCAATTTGTAAGAAATCTTTGTCACCTCGCCAACTGGTGGAAAGCGCAACATGTATATATATTGCTTACCCCAACTTGAAGATTGATAGATTACAGCAAACTTAATACGATCAACTGATGCAGACTTAAAACACTAAAGCATAAACCACAACTAAATAAAAATATCAGAAGGCCATATAAACTATCAGATGCCAATCAAAGGAAATACACACAGAAAACTTGCTAAAATCCATTGCTATTTAAAAGAAACCTCCAACCATTTACAAACATGTGGTAATATCCAGAGTTTTTTCAGAACTTTCCAAGGAAATCGGATTTGTTTGATAAAACATTTACCACTACTTTGATATAGGTTCTGGAAGTCCATCGGTTTTAGGTTGCTGATCAGACGGCAGAGGTTGGACCTCGGTAGACGTACCAGATTCAGAAGGCTTCTTAAACTGCACTAAGATCATGGTCATGTTGTCACATCCTTCCCCACCAGCTGATGGTGCCAGGCATCTGTCAAACACCTTCTCGCACACGGCCGACAGCTTACATTCCTGCGTAATTTTTTTACATCTCAGTGTGTTTTCTTTCAACCTAAATGGAACATTATCTATAACAATCTAAGGGTTATGTTTGATTTGTTTCATAGGAAAGAATTGATTTCGATGGAATAGATTGGAAAACAAGAACTCGTTGGGAAGGTGGGTTTTGGATTCTTCGGAAAAAGGCAAAATTAGGCTACAAAAAGTTGTAACATATAACATGGAAATTATGAAAATTTTGAGCATTATTTTCCGTGGAAATTATGTGAAATCAAACACACCCTAAAAAAAATTAAAATAACTTACAGAATTCAGTTGCTCTCGAACAAAGTCCACTAGTTGTTGGCTTGACATGCAATCCCTAGCACAATAACAAAACTCATCTAGCTATCATATGATGCTTGACCAGATAAAAATGTCAAATTGAAGTGCAGAATGTTTAGTATCTTCCAGAACTCCAATTCTCCAGTTCGGATCGTGTTAGAGCAAAATTAGTTCAAAAAACTTGAACAAAGATGGCTTCAGTTCCAATTACATAATTTTGTGCAAAAGCTCACAAATGAACAAATAAAAGACTTACCATATCCCATCACAAGCTAGAACGAGAAAATCATCATCATCGGATAGCTCAAACTAGCTCAACAAGGACCGGAAAAAACAAATTGATGAAGTACTCCTTGTTAGTTGTAACACAAAAAGCATGCATCTCATTACTTGTCAAAAAGAGCAAAAAGAAAGGCAAGTGGGGGGCGGGGGGTGATGGGATGCAGCATCTCATAAACCACACAAGCAAATATCATGTTCTCGTAGTGGCTTATGTTACATTCTTCTGAATAATCCATATAAGAATACAACATGGATCATGAATGTGGGCATTATAACATAAAAAGTGAGGTAAATGCTACATACAGTGCTTATGTCGGGATTGGCAGTCAGAATTTGCTTTTCAGGAGGTAGTGACTTGTCCTTTTTTAACTCCATGTCCCCTGAAAACATGAAGAATGTGACAACTATAATAAGAAACATGAGAGGTAGGAAGTTATTCTAACTTTTGTCATTCTTTTCATAAGAAATTAAACCAATCAGATGTCAAGTACCAATAGCTCTTGCCAAGTTTAAAGTCCCGTTGACCCGTCCGCATTGGATATAACCACCAGCACTCAATATCCTTTCTTTCTCTACTTCTAAGTCAGGCTTGTGGTCTCTAGACAAATTATATGCCTGCATATACAAACCTTTAACATTAGTATGGTTATGCATGTTTGTTATTTTTTTGAAATCTCAAAAATATCTTGGCACTGAACTCTGAATAACAAGCGCAACAGATACCCAGAATAAGTTAAGATGTTATAATGAATATTTTGAGTACATATACCATCAAAATCCTAATCATCCCCAGTTATACAAACTGCACGATCTAATGAGTTTACACAACTGCATTGCCATACTGCTTGTTCAACAAAAAGAGGAGTTCCTGAACAAATCTCGAGTAATAAATATGTGAAGTCCTAACAAAAAAGAACACATTACCTGACCCTTTCGAGATATAACACAACGAGAATCACCAGCATTTGCAACAACAAGTTGGTTGTTACGAACAATTGCAACACAAGCAGTGCTTCCAGCATTTGGTCCACGGTAATCAGATTGAGGTCCCTAGATCATGAATGCACTAAATAAGCCTTACTTGCACGATATCTTTAAGAATTCAACAAAAATCATTCGGACATGTCAAATGTATTCTGAATTTCCAAATTGACATAAATGTCTTATAAGGCATGTTAGAAATTATACTAAGTTCCTTGAAAGAATCATACTCTTGGATTAAATGTAGAACAAGTGAATGTGAATGCAAGGAATCTGAGCACTAATGGCAACAAGATGTTCCAACAAGCATAAGTTACAATGAAAAGTGGGATGATAAAAGGCTGAAACGTATTATTAAATGCATTAATGTATACTTCAATTACTGGGAACTAAATACCTCCTCAGGGGGCCAATCATCAATGTGGCCATTGGCCTCACCACTCTTTGGGGACCATATTAATCCTTCTACCATACCAGTAAATTTGTCCATCTTATCTCCCAACATGGCTAACTCCCTCCGACCTCTTTGTCCGCACATCATCTCATCCATTCTGCATCAAGGTACACATAAAATTAGAATCAGTAATGTCAGAGACATCAGTAAAGTATTTCACCCTAGTAGGAAAAAAAAACAAACTCTTTTCAAGTTTAGGACTTTCTACAGAGTTCTGAAGAATGAAAAGAAAAAGGTAACATTCCACAACAGTGCAAACATTAGGACAGAAGCACTTCATACGTGTAACATGGTCAATAACTACTTTTATGGGCATATTACAATTTTGAGGGCAACACTGGCAAGTGAGAAAACCCAGCCTGGTTTCAGAAACCTAAGTTGATGAGAACATGTAACTTACAGGCAAATAACACCATCACTGCGGCCTGGTATGTGCTTGGGCTATGATTACAATGTGGCATCTGGTGAAAATGTTTTTTCACTTTTACTTTTAAATTTTTGGATAACTTGGAGCAGCCAGGCATTTTAGAGGCTGAAATAGTTAAATGGAAAATTAACTAAAAGGAATCAAATAACCTCAGAAAAGCTTTCTGAGCAGAAGTGCCTAGATCTCCAGCCAAGTAGGCTTCATGCTTGAGCACCTGCTGGTGAAGATACTTCGCGCAGAACTTGGCAACTGCTTTACCTGCAAATCAAAGGACTTCAATGAGGATCATCCATAATGGCAGAACCAAATAAAGAAGCTTAAGGGAAAATATAGTTCAGGACACTGCCATTTGGAAGGTCACTGTTGACAATTCTTGTCCCTATGAGTCCAAAGTCTGACTAAAATATAATTAAGACAAATCAAGAACTTAGATGGAGCAAAAAGGATTCCAGTAAAGGGACCTTCAAAACCTCTAGTCAAATGCATATATTTTCTACAAACTACTAGCTGGGCTTCAGTGGTAAATTCCTACACAAAGAACTTTTATAATGGACCATGGAAACATTCATTACCAAAAATCTACAAGACGTAGAGAGTACAGACCAATGGATTCATCATAATCATTGTGATGGTATATTGGTATGCAGCAAATAAAATCCCACCCAAACTATTGACTGTTAGAAATGATGATATTCTCCAACATAAATTAGCATTATTATTTGTAATTATTAAAGCTTAGAATTATTCTTCTTTTCCTTTATTCCCTCCTCCATGTTTCCCTCATTGTCTCCTCCTTTCTTCCTCATTTTAGGCTTCTTGTTTCCTTCTTTACTTGTATATATATTCATGTCAATTCCATTGTAAATGTATGTGAGATTGTAACAATGTAACCCCTTGTGGATTTCTTGCTCATTAATATAATTTCTCTATTTCTTTTGTTGTATAATTTAACATGGTATCAGAGGACAACCTCGCCACCAACCACCAGCCACCACACAACCTCGCCACCAAGCCACCACACCTATCACCATTATCAAACAAATCAAATACGCCTCCAAACACTACTCGAATCAGACTTTACGCAGCAAACCTGTTCAAATAAAACCACGTCCAAATAATTATTATTGAAACATTCAGCCTGGCTGGCAAGACCATCAGGTAACCACAGCTTAGTGCAAGGTTCGATTCCTACTAATAGCATTTTATTTTTCCTCTATTTCCTTACAAACTGCAACTGCCACATCATTGACACACAAGCGCCACGTGTCAGCCACGCCAGCGCACATGACATCCAGTCAGCGCCACGTGGCATCCAGTCAGCGCCACGTGACATCCAGTCAGCGCCACGTGTCAGTCATGTGTCAGCCACGTCAGCGGTTAACGCCGTTTGCTTGCCGTCAGAATTGACGGAATATTCCAGACACCGTCAGATATATTTACAATTTCACCCCTGTACTTTCTGATATTTCTATTCTAGCCCCTAAACCTTCTTATTTTCCTATTCTAACATCAAGAGCCGTTGATCTCATTGCACCACTCATCCACTCGTTCAACTTCCCGATTCTCTCCTCCGTCAATCCCAAGCAACACCGTCCATTTCCTCAGTCATACCATAACCGACAACCCCTAATCCATACCATAACCGACAACCCGCAAATTCCGTAAACTCCAGACCCTCGCCATCATCAAATGCCGACATCTTTTTGCTCCGACCTCGAAATTCGAAATTCAAATTTCGAGATCGGCGCCTTTAACCCTTTCACCAGCTTCCTGCCATTAAAATCAAAACACACCATCCTCACTGCAAATCACCCAATAGCACCATCCTCACTGCAAATCTCCCATTCAAATCCAATACAAACAGCCATGTCGATCAGCATCCGCCAGCGAGGTACTCCATGTCTTGCCTGCTCTTTTCGCCGCAGAGCTTGTCCTCCTTCTTGTGAATCAGTTAAAATCTTTCCAAATGCGTATCATCGTCGAGATTATCACACAATCTTTTCCGTTTTCGGGGTAAAAAGTGTTGAATTCTTTTTACAACACGTACCGGATCACAAACATCGTGAAACTCTCGATTCGTTTCTCTTTGAAGCTAAGGCAAGAATCCTAAATCCCGCTGGTGGATGCGCTGCCCTCCTTACCTCTCTTGATCAAAAGCTTGAGGCTCTGCAGTCACGAATGACGGCGTTGGAGGCTCGACTGGACAGCGAGTCTCCCAGGGTTAATCCGTCATTTTCCTTTGTCCCTCCTGCAAGTTCCTCAAGGGCCAATCCATCCGACTCCCTTGCTCACCCACCAGGCTCCTTCGCTTCTCCATCCGGCTCTGGTCGACGCCGCCACCGTTCGACCGGAAAACTGCCGGAGAAATCTCCAGCCTCCAGGTCATTTGCCTACCCATCCGGCTCCTTTACTTACCCATCCGGCTCCTTTGCCTCTCCACCTGGCCCCTTTAACCCTCCTGCAAGTTCCTCAAGGGCCAATCCATCCGACTCCCTTGCTCACCCACCAGGCTCCTTCGCTTCTCCATCCGGCTTCTTTACTCACCCATCCGGCTCCTTTGCCTCTCCACCTGGCTCCTTTAACCCTCCTGCAAGTTCCTCAAGGGCCAATCCATCTGACTCCCTTGCTCACCCACCAGGCTCCTTCGCTTCTCCATCCGGCTCCTTTACTCACCCATCCGGCTCCTTTGCCTCTCCACCTGGCTCCTTTAACCCTCCTGCAAGTTCCTCAAGGGCCAATCCATCCGACTCCCTTGCTCACCCACCAGGCTCCTTCGCTTCTCCATCTGGCCCCTCAGAGAATCCTCTAGAACCTGGGGTTCTTCCGACCCAGGAAGATTTGTTGGAGCATCCTCACTACAAAAGTTTTTTAAAGCTCCTTTCATCAACCCCTGATATCCATCTACCGACCGTGAATCTTTCAGAACACGGGGATCCTCTGACAGCAGTGGATATGCCGGCATATCCGACTCTGTCAGATTACCAAGTTGCTTTGGATGGTTTCTCAAAGGGGTCTCCTCAAATTAGTTCTGTTGCGGAGGTTGCCGGATTAATGACTCCGGATTGGACTACCTTAGGAGATATAGGATACAATTCGCTCTCTGCTTCTAACTTCACTGATATCTTGAATTTTGGTGCTGATGATTCTCAGAATCCATCGCCTTTCTCTTTTTTATCTCAATAATGTGTGTTCCCTTCCTTCCGCACCACCAACACCCTCGGAAACCTCTCGCCTCTCATATCGAAACTTCAGTTTATCTCTTTAAAACCAAAACCAAAGAAAGGGCCATCATTGACTACTAGCACCACTGCTACTCTTCCACCTCTCTAAAAAAAAAAAAAAAAAAAAAAAAAAAAAAAAAAAAAAAACATATCTATATATATTCAATCTCTTCAATTTAATATTTCCGGCGGGTCGCCTTTCGCTGCACCTCCAAGTATTCTGATTCAATTTCTTGTTACTGTTATACGTACTGCTCGCGTATTCAGATCAAGTTTTTTCCTCCGAAAATTCTACACCGGACCTCGCCGTTCCGTCGGCTACCGTCATCGCCGTTAACGCCGTTCCGTCTGCCGGTCAATCATCGAACATGTCAAAAAAAAAAAAAAAAAAAAAAAAAAAAAAAAAAACCAAATTCCATTTTCTCGTATCCAAGCTTCGGATCCCTAAGAGCCTCCTTCAGCTTGAGGGGGGGTGTTAAAGTAGATCTAAGCACATGCCTCCATGCTCCTGCACACATGCCTCCATGTTCCTGCTTCCATGCTCCACTGCTTCCGTATTCATTATGTTTTGTTCTTTAATTTCTTTAATTATGTAATTATAATCATTATGTTCTAGATCTAGTTTTCCAATTTGTTGGAAATCATCTCATGTAGTAAAAGGACGCTTTCAGGATTTGCTTTCCAAACTCAAGCTGACCGCCCATTTGCCACCTTGAGTTTGAAGGGGGGTGTTAGAAATGATGATATTCTCCAACATAAATTAGCATTATTATTTGTAATTATTAAAGCTTAGAATTATTCTTCTTTTCCTTTATTCCCTCCTCCATGTTTCCCTCATTGTCTCCTCCTTTCTTCCTCATTTTAGGCTTCTTGTTTCCTTCTTTACTTGTATATATATTCATGTCAATTCCATTGTAAATGTATGTGAGATTGTAACAATGTAACCCCTTGTGGATTTCTTGCTCATTAATATAATTTCTCTATTTCTTTTGTTGTATAATTTAACATTGACAAGATTACAAGAGTAAGGTTCTTTTGACCCAAGGAAAGGTAGATAAAGCAGTTTATCGTGAAGAGACCCTTCACTAGCGTGCCAGTTTCATGGGTAAGAGTCATTAAAAGCAACAGATGCACCACCAAAAGCTGTTTGCCAACAAGCCGGTGAACAAAGATGACTCACAGCGAAACTGACAGCAAAAGAGGAGAAATCAGCCACATTAAAATTACCCTCTGGAGAGGTTCGTAAATCGTAATGAATATTTTTTCCTTTTCAAATAGCCAGTTAGTTTCAGATCAAACTCTTGATGGAAATGCATCCTGAGTTTGTTACTCTAGTGAGATTGTGAAATTTGTAAATAGCTGAAGTTGGCTGGCATAAAAATCAACATGGACTAGCATTTTACTGGTGGCATGTGAAGATTATCTCACAATGCTATACAAGGTAAAGAGTTCTGCAACAATTTCTTAAGAAAATGTACTCTTTCAATGGAACTTCAAGCTCCACAGGGGTTGTACAAGTGGCAAGTAAACCGAAGTAAAAGCTTATCCTAAACAGTCCCCATTAGATTGCACTGAGGAGGAAATCAAGAAATAATACTTTTCAGACTCATGCTCTTACCTCCATGGCCGTCGTAAACACCAAAGAACGATGTTGAACTGTCGAAATCAGGATAAGCTGCATGCTATAGAAAACTGAATATTACTACACAACACATTAGGTAGTAGGATTTAGGTAGAAGGATAAGATCTGCAATTCAAAATTTTTAAACATCTGATAACCAAAAATTCACCCTCATTCGAAATGAAAAGTAGCGAGAAAACAAAAGGACTTAATTCTCATAAAATAGAAGTCAAAATCTTCAAAAAGAATCTTTTCGTTCTTTCCCATCCTGGTGTCACTGTATCATGTGGTATTTAATTAATCACCCTCTCGAACAACAAGTCCCATACATCATAATCAAGTTATATCACCAAAACTAAACAAGAAAACCATAACACAGTACAAATGTCTAGTTATGTACAGGACACTTTATCACAGCAAAGGTAGAATAGTGAAGTTATTACCAAACATACAATGCAAAAACACGTCATAAATTTCATTAAGTAATCTAATTCTCAGATCAGATGCACTTTCCAAGCTCGATAACATAAACTTTTTGACAATAAGAACACCAGATCTAACTACTGAGTCTCAAGTATTGCACAGAGATATCATTCATCATATGCACAAGAATCAAATTCATTCGAACAAGACAAGCAAAATCATCTCCACGCCGTAATTATGATCAGCTGTGTAGCAAAGGATATTGTTTTGACATAAATATGAAGGACAATGTAACTTAAACAGGAAGTGGACTTAAGATAGAAAAATAAGATACCACAGAATACTTACGGCATCTTCCATGGTTGAGCGCCATCCTTGCATGGATGACAAACCATATCTAAGTTTGTCGTTTTCACCATCCTCCGAGACTTTCTCGGTTTTGGGGGTACTCAGATATATCCCCATGTCCCTAGACCAAATCTCAAGACTATTAATATTAACAGCATTATGTATAAGCATAAACACATAAATGTCTTTGTGTGCATGATAGAAGTTAAGTACATAAACGTATCTACAATAGGGCAAATACAACATCATAACAATTTGATTTAAACCCTTGTGAATGATACATGTAAGACTATTCAAGTAGGTAAATACAACATCATAACAATTTGATTTAAACCCTTGTGAATGATACATGTAAGACTATTCAAGTAGGTATAAATTCAGGTTGAACCCCCTAGCCCCGTGAGGGGTATTTCAAAATGTAAGGAAGTTTAATAGATAATTTCCAAAGAAAGTTTCCCGAATAAAGAGGAAATTGCTACGACATTTGTCTCCGAAGAGATCATTGTTACTAATAGAAATGTAAGGGAAAGTTAGTGTTATTTTCCAAAACATGGGATAAGTTTGTCTTAAGGAGATCCCATTATTTTTCAAAAAAGACAAATTTTGAACATGAGATAATTTAATGCACATCATAAACAATGAATCACAATAAAAGCCACAGAGAAATTAGGAGTCATTTACATAAACCGTTTCCAAACTGAGAAAAAAACACTTAAAAAAACCATATCTATGCGTAAGCTAATAAATTCTCTACTTTTAAATCGCCCAGAATGATTTATCCTACTCCACTTCTATACAAATTCATAAAAAAATCACCAAATACATAGAAACTAAATATTGTAAAAGCTTCTAAATTGAGAGAAGATAACTGATGAATCAATCAAAAAACAAAAGAAGTAGTTGATTAATCTGAAATTTAAACAAGGTTTCATTTGTGAGAAAATAGACATGATGAAGTAGCCATCAGAACATACATATTTGGCATCCAACAAACAAAATCTATCAAGAAACAGGAACATTTATTAATCAAATGACTACAAAATAAAGTGAACATTCAAATAACAAATATTAATCACAAGATATTAATTAAAGATATTATTATTATTAAAGTGATATTCGGATTGAAAGCGGAGACAAATTCAGGTACCTCACTTGCCAGGGTTTATAGTCCGTCGACACGTTTCAGAGAGAAATTGAGAGAGATAGAGAGAGTGCGAGTGTGCAATTTGCAGGTATTGCCTATTTGGTTGATCGATCGGATAATATGCAGCAATAGTAATTGGATATAAAGGGCGGGTACAAACTGAACCCTCTCTTCTTTGCGATTTAGCCCTGGGCCTACTTCTGCTTTTATCTTTATGAAAGGCCACGGCCTTTTTCAAACAATTCCAAAACCCAGCCCGTTTCGTCTTACTCGCAAGATAATATTTTTTTTATTTTTTTTATCATAAAACCACCGCAATAAATTTGATAATCACATTTACGTAAGCCAAACCAAAGACCTTCCTATTATAAGGATAGTGAGGACGCCAATTAACTACAAAGCCATTATCTATCGGCAAGAGATTAAAAATTGTTTAAAAACATTACTAAATTTTTAGGGTGCCTATAAATGCACTCTAAAAAATTTAATTTAAGCACCATTTTTTTTTTTAAAATAAAGATAACTCACATGATTAACGTATTTTGAAGGTACCCTAATACTATATATATTCATTTTTTATTTATAGTTGCTACTTTGTTCTATTAATTTGTGTTCGAAAATTTCTTTCTTAAAGTAGTAGATGATCATATCCTTGTGTCCTTATTCTCTAGGTAATTAAGGCCGAATAGATAGATGGCTTATGAACCCTGTTAGGGATAATGAGTTGGTTTATGGACCTTGAACAACTGAACAAGATCAATGTAGTGAGAGATTGTATCTTCTTCTTCCCATGTTTTTGCATTTTGCCTATAATTTATAGAATTTTATAAAAGATGTTAAAAAGAGAGTTGATTTCATTTGTCATGAAATAGTTAATAGTTTGTCACAAAATTGAAGTTTAGTTTGTTCTAAATATATTTCTATTAGGGTGCCTAAAGATTATGGGTGTTCTTTTAAAATTAAAATTTAAGTGTGAGTGCTTGAAGAATGGGTGTTTAAATCAATTTATTAGGGTGCTAATAATAGCACCCATTTTTTATCTCTAAAAAATTATATAATATTAATCTTTGTGAGAAGTTGAAAAAGGTGATAATAATTTGATAAGAGTTTGTCCATCTTTTTTTATTTTTCACATAAAAAAAAAGAAAAAGAAAAATAACTAATAATACCATTAGTTGAGAATGTTATCTGACAAGTGTGAAAACAATGCAAATGTCTCATTTAAAATTTGAGATTAGCGCTAATGGATGTACGCGCAGGCGCAAAACAAACCTTACTTAAATCGGGGATTGGTTTACAGCCCCCTTGAGATTGGGCTGGCTCCAAATTTGAGATCTGATCGATAAATATAAGTCTGTGGACTTTTTCCTTTGTTTATTAGACTTTTTATTTTATTTTTTTTATCGTTTCAAGATCGGCCTATAGTTTGCTTAAGAAAATGAAAAATAACAAATCGGCTTGTAGTTGGTGGTGGACTAGTGACCCTCCCTGATCGTAAGTTTTGTCCATTTTCCTAAAAAATAAATTATTTATGGCAAACAGAAAAATACAAAGTTAAAAGAAAAAAAAGTCTATACCTTAACAATATGGAAAATGAAAAAAAAAAATAAAAATATTTGGTATTTATGAGAAACTAAAAAATAAGTTGAGACATATAAGGATATATTTTCTTACTTTTTTTATTTTTTCAATAGAAAGAATTTCTTTGGGGTTAATGAAAAAAAATTATACAAAAAACAATAAAAGATGGAAGAAATTATGAGATATAAAGTATCTCATCACATGCCTCAACTTATTTTCTAATTTATCACATAAATTAAGTGCTTTTCTCTTTATTTTTCATGTTATCAAATGGAGTTTACAATTATTTTTAGTAAAATCATTGTCCTTTTCTGATCATGTTAGTTTATTTTTTGCAATTATTCTTGGTATGTCTTAGCAGGTGACTACTTTGTGGTCCTTTCGTCGTCATTGTAAGTTGTAACAATATTTACTTTTATTGATTTTAAGTAAAATTTAGCAGGCAGTCCTTCATTGATTAAAAAGAGTGTAAGAATTGTTGGACTAAAAAGTAGGCGTATATATCCTTGCAACCTTTTTTTTTAAAATAAAATAAAATTAAGGGAGGTCCAAATTTCTCCCTTAATTTTGCAAATAAAGAACCCCTCCACCTACCCCCATGAGTCGAATCCTTGACTTCAAGACGATGGTGGAGGTTGAATCGCTCTTTTTTTCTTATTAAGAGCATCCTTACCGAGTATGATAAATGGTCAAATTTAGCATACTATGACGTCCTGGATCCCATTATGAGATTTTCATCTTCGGAACCCCGTTAATCACGAATGCCGTACGCGATAGCGGGTTTAAAATAATAAGATCATGACTTTTAAAAAAACTTTATTCTAATAAAAGATGATCCGAGAAAAAGTCCGTTTTACAAAATTTCGGCATGTGGAGTTCATTTACACAATAATCTACCTTGGTAAGTTTAAAACCATTTTTATACAAAAACAACTCAAACCAATCCACATTTTAAATTCACCTCACATATATGAAAATCATTTACATAAGTCTTATTACACGTCCTTAATACATTAATATAAACATCCAGTTTTTAAAAGAGAGTTTATATACATCTCAACATGATCAAAATCAATTATACACTATAGTCCTTCTCGAGGAGCACTAAAAGGTTCAGGGACATCAGAAGCCTTTAAACTCGTAAACCATATGCCATCTGAATTGTTAAACCTGCAAAACTGTTTAGAAAATGGGATGAGCCAAAACCAGGCTCAGTGAAAACTATATAAGTATGGTATAAACAATATACCTAGCACACGAAAGCATGTGTAGCTTTTATAGAAGATAATTATTTTACTTTAATATAATAGTTAAAAACAATGATATGCAATGCAACCCACACTCAATTGTATACCGAGACCCACTAAGAATCCTACTTCTATGGTAGAAAGCTAATTATTCAGATTATTACTCTCGGTCCCACAAATTCCCATATACGTCATTTCAATGATTGCACGTTCTTCTAAAGGGTGGGTTCTAGGATTACCTTGATGAAGTATTAGCTTTTGACGGTTCGCGATGCTAAGGCGGATTCTTACTAATGTGTATATCAACCTTGTTCCCTAATCATCTCGTACCTATCTTAAAAGTCGGTAACTATCGGCCAAGTATTTATTATTTCCTCTTTGTTATTAATTTATTATGACTTCCTTACTTAACCGACTAACATGCATTGCTACATGATCCCTCGTCCCAATCATCATGTTACGATGTTCTCCCGTCTAACCACTTCATTAGCTATGGTTGCCACTTCAATTATTAGTATGTTATGTTTATTATGAAAGGTTAAACAGTTCTCTATGTGTATTATGTATCATTCAATGGAATACGCGTTTAAACTTATATTATACACGGTATATCCAAAACAAAACATATACTCCCTCCGTCCCAAATTGCTGGTCCCTTTTAGAAAATCCAACTTATTAAAGACCCAATATCATCATTGCACTTTTAACTTAATTTACATTGAGTTTCCCTTTTTATCCTTTTTTTTATTCAAAACTTTTACTTGAAAAGTAAAAGTACAAAAGGGCAAAATAGGTATGTATTTATTTTTTATAGAAAATGGACATTTATTTTGGGACATCCAAAAAAGGAAAGAGGGCCCAGAAATTTGGGGCAGAGGGAGTATAAGATAGTTATAATATATATCACAATAACATTCATTAGTACCACCATAATAATACAAATAATTTTCCACTTCGGTCTGCATTTCGAGACCTTTTTACCCACGCGACAGCAGTGCCTCCTGTTAGTTTTCATATTCTTAATATCTAATTATAATACCAATAGTCGTTCAAGCGTCACTAAGTCTGCATTTCGTGGCCTTTCACCCATGCGGTAGCAGGGCTTTTTGTTATTTTTCGTGCACAATTTCGGGTCTTGCACCCATGAACTCTCTATCCCAACTTAAGGTCTCAATCTTTAGAGACTAACTCGAGACCTTACATGGACTATGCAAACTCATCATCACACTTTATACATAGATATATTCAACCAGGATCATCCTATATATATAGTACAATATTCAAACAAATCACTTTACAATTGAATATCAATAATAATACAAAGAATCTTCCACTTCGGTCTGCATTTCGTAGCCTTTCACCCACGCGGCAGCAGGGCATTTCGTTCGTTATTGTATGTATTCCGTGGTCTTTCACCCACGCGTAGGGCCGGCAATAATTGACACGACACGAAAACCCGACACGAACTCGACACGAATTTAGCGGGTTTGGGTCAAGCATAAACGGGTTCGGGTCAAATTCGGGTCAGACACGATTAACCCGTAAATTAAACGGGTCGTGTTTCGAGTTAACCCACTAACTCGAAATTGACCTGCAATAACACGATTATTTTTCGGGTCAATTACGGGTTAGTGACCCGGTTTAACTAATATGACTCGTTTATACTCACTTATGAATTTTTTTTAATACTATTAATTAACCATAGTTAATCAATTTCAAAAGATGGTTAAACGATTTAATGGTCAATTTTTTTTCAAGATCCTATATAAATTAAACATAATAAAACCCTAACCCTAAAGCCCTTTATTACCTCAGCAGCCTTGTCTTCTTCCTCTAAAACTCTAAAAGCTTCACTTTTGGCTGCTGCATCTCGGCTTCCTACTCACGAAGGTCACAAGGTAAATATTTTTCAACCTTTTCCCATTATCACATTCTCTTTGTTATAATATTATTATCTCACTATTAATTTGTGATGTTGTATACATTATATATATATATATATATATATATATACAGTCCGGCTATTAAGAGGGACTCCCTTACACTATTCGTGTGGGATGGATATACTACCCCTGTAACCAAACAGATGCAATCCCCATGAAAAAAACAAAACACGCGTAATTTTCCCTTTTCCCCAATCTCAATTCGTCTCTCTCTCTCTCTCTCTCTCTCTCTCTCTACGATGCAACGCAAATACACAAGCTTCTTTAGCATATGCATTATAGAACTTTTGAGCATCGTCTAATGTTCGAAATTCTTGTCCTTTTATCGGCTTAACTTCATCACTTACATGAGGATTGTAATTACCAAATGAATCTACTGTAGTTTTTAGCTCATGGGTCGTTTTTCCTTCAAGGTTTACATTATCTTCCAAATTAACAAAAAAAATCAGTATTTGCTCCTTCACTAAAACCTTCTTTATCCATCTCCACAACTAGAATCAAAGACCTAATCCAAATAGGCAAAAATTAGCATAAAATATATTTCAAAAATCAAATACCTAATTTTATTTTAACATTATAAACAATTAGCAAAAAAGATACTGGTTAAAAATTTATAGTGTTACCTAATCTCCACGACTGTAGTTTTTTTTTTGGTCTACGTTACCTTCAATTTGGAAAATTAAGAATTTAGACATTGAACTTGAAGGATCAGTTTGTTGATAATAATTATTATTATCAATGTAAAGTTTATATTGATATAATTTACGTGAGGAAAGGGTTTAGTGTGTGCGTAAGAGGAGGATAAATTACGTGAGGAGTTTATAGCGTTACCTTTAATTTGGAAAATTAAGAATATAGACATTGAACTTGAAGGATCAATTTGTTGATAATAATAATTATTATCAATATAAAACATTATATTAATACAATTTACGTGAGGAAAGGGTTTGGTGCGTGCGTAAAAGGAGGACAAATTACGTGAGGAGAGGGTTCTAGCATGTAAACAAACTTGATGATTTGGAGACTTGATGATTTGCGTGGGGTAGAAGGGTGAGGCCGGCAATTTGTGTGGGAAGGAAGGGTGTGTATGGAGGAAAGCCCTCGTCTAGAGAGAGAGACTAGGAAGCTGTCGTCTAGAGGGAGAGAGATAGACGAATTAAACATGGGGGGTAGAGGATATTTACGTGTGCATCGTCTAGAGAGAGAGAGAGAGAAATTGAACAAGGGGGAAGCGTGTGTATTTGCGTTGCATCGTAGAGAGAGAGAGAGAGAAAGACGAATTGAGTTGGGGAAAAGGGAAAATTACGCGTGTTTTACTTTTTTAATGGGGATTACATCTGTTTGGTTACAGGAGTAGTATATCCATCCCACAAGAATAGTGTAAGGGAGTCCCTCTTAATAGCCGGACTGTATATATATATATATATTTAATAATCTAATTTCATATGTAGAAGCAAATTTTTTATTCTATATGCAGAAACTAATTATATCATATTAGTAATACTAATTTGCAACTTGCACGCACTTTTAAATCTTGATTTGTAGTACAATGTATAAAAATATTAATTAAAAGGGTATCGATAATAATGACATGAATGAGGATAAGAAGAGATAAGTAATGAATAGTGGGAATTATATAGTCTGTATGTACCTTGTGTTGAAGGTTCAAGTGCCTACTGCTATAAATCATACACACATACATATATGTTTTTTATACTAAAATTTAACAGCAAGCACGCATAAATATATACAAGCAATCTAAATCTATATACACTTTTGCTTCTGTTTGTGATTCTTTTTAATATCTTACCATTTAGATGTGTACTTTTATTTATTATATATTACTTTAAGTATTATAATTTCTCCATACTTCTCTTTACTATTATCTTTAATATCTTACAATTTAGATGTGTACTTTTATTTATTATATATTATTCTAAGAATTACATTAAAAAACACTCACAAAAATAACAGTACTTTGTCAATGGTATAAATTATATAATCTTCTTTAACATTAATGTTATTATTATTTTGTTTTTATCTTGTAGATGACTATTAAATCTAAAGAAGTGGAAGCAAAGTTTGAGGTTGATCCTATTGACGTAGAAGTTGAAGTATATGGAGATGATGATGTAGAAATTGAAGATGTACAAAATCAAAAACAACCAAAACAACGAGCTAAGTTGGTGGCTACCGAAAAAATTAGGCGCAAAAGGAGACTGACCTCAAATGTTTGGCCTTTTTTTGAGATCCTTGAAGAAGCTACTGTGGATGGTAAGCAGAGGTGCAAGTGTAAGAAATGTGCAGCAATATTTATTTGTGAAAGTAGGTATGGAACTGGTAATTTGAAACGTCATATATCAACTTGTGTTAGAAGGGATACGCGTGATATTGGCCAATTGATCATATCCCAAGATCAAGGGGCTATGTCAATGCGTACTCATTTTGATCCTGCGGTATTTCGTGAGTTGTTGGTTGCTGCCATTATTATGCATGATTTGCCTTTTTCATTTGTTGAGTACACTGGTATTAGAGCATTGTTCACGTACCTACAGCAGAATGTAGTCTTAATTTCGAGGAACACCGCTAAGGCTGATGTATTGAAAATGCATAATAGGGAAAAGGGTAGAATAAAAAGAATGCTTGAGGCAGCTCCGGGTAGATTAAGCTTAACTTCTGATTTATGGTCTTCAGTTGTCACTGATGGGTATATTTGTGTGACAGCACATTTTCTTGATAAAGACTGGATTTTACAAAAAAGGGTGCTGAATTTCTGCTTTATGGCTCCCCCACACAATGGTGTTTCTTTAAGTGATAAAGTTTCTTCATTGTTAAATGATTGGGGAATTGAAAGGAAGTTATTTTCTTTGACTTTAGACAATGCCTCGGCTAATGATACATTTATTAGCATGTTAAAAACTCAATTGAATACTAGGAAAGCTCTTGTGTGTAATGGAGATTTTTTTCATATTCGATGTTGTGCTCATATCCTTAACTTAATAGTGCAAGATGGATTAAAGGAGATAGATTTGGGTGTTCAAAAGATTCGAGAGAGTGTCAAGTATGTTAAAGGATCACAAGTGAGGAAGCAAAAGTTTTTAGAATGTGTTAAGTTATTGTCTTTGGATGTCAAAAAAGGTTTGAGGCAAGATGTTCCTACTAGATGGAATTCGACTTTTCTTATGCTTGAAAGTGCTATTTTCTATCGTCGAGCCTTTTCTCATTTAGAATTAAGTGATTCCAATTACAAACATTGTCCCTCGGCGAGTGATTGGGATAATATTGAGAAGATAAGTAAGTTCTTGGCAGTTTTTTATAACATAACTTGTACTTTCTCTGGAACGAAGTATCCAACAGCAAACTTGTACTTTCCACTGGTATTTATGGCATACTTAACTTTGAAAAAGCATGTGGAGAGTGAAGATCAATTCTTGAGAAACATGGCAGTCCCGATGTTTGTGAAATTTGAGAAATATTGGCACGAGTTTAGCATGATTTTAGCAATAGCTGTGATTTTAGATCCTCGATACAAGATTCATTTTGTGGACTTTTGTTATAAAAAATTGTATGGGGATAACTCATTTGAGTTTATGCAAGTTCGGGATAAGTTGTTTGCTATGTTTAACGAATATGCTATGGAGTCTCCTATGTCCTCTGCTTCTTCACAACCAAACAAATCAAGTGGTCATGGTTTCAATGAACATTCATTCAATGTAGACACGCGTGATGTATTAAAGGTAAAGTGGTAATAAATATATTTGGTTTCTTCATTTTAGAATATAATATACTCAAATGATTGATTTGTTTTATTTTTTATTTGTTGTTTAATTAGGAGTTTGATGATTTTGAAAGTGAAGAATTTAGTTCTTGTCCTCAAAAGTCTGAACTAGAGCAATATCTAGATGAGCCAAGAGTTGACAGGAATGCTAACTTGGATATCTTGTCCTTTTGGAAAGCTAACCAATTTCGGTATTCGGGACTTGCTTCTATGGCTCGTGATGTGTTAAGCATTCCTATTTCTACAGTTGCATCTGAATCTACATTTAGCATTGGTGGTCGTGTGATAGATCAATACCGAAGTTCGCTCAAACCTGATGTGGCGGAAGCATTAGTTTGTACGAGAGATTGGCTATATGGAGCTATTGGTAATAGCCCATTGTTTTAAAATTATTTTTAGATTTCTCATTCTTTAAATAAATAAATTTAATAAAATTATTAATGGTTGGTGTGTGAATACAGAAGCTGCCCAAGTTCCTTTGGAAGATCTCACTGAAGATATTTTAAATCTAAACATCAACAAAGAAGAAGGTTCAGTAATTGATAAGACTTCTACTTCTACATCTAATCATAACAATTGATTGTAAGTAGTTTAATTAAATTCTAATTTGATTGTATATATCATTTTTTATTTGTTTGATTTTATCATTAACTTTAATAATATTAGTTTCAATTTACAAGCAAAAATCTCATATTTAATTTTATATGTTTATTTTTGTTATACAGGTATGTGCTTATGGAGTTTGAAGAAATTTGGTTGAAGATTTCACTATTACAGTTATATATATATTATTTTGCAATCTTCCTCGGACAATATATTATTATTTTGATTATTGGTAGCATGATAATTATTATGTTTTTGATGATGGATAAACTAGTAACTTTTTATGTTTTTGCTTGGGTGTTGGAATGCTATTTATTTTGACTTTAGGATAGTATTATCATATTATTTTGATTAAATATTAAATTTTGGTATTGAGTGATACTTATTATTACTTATTGAAAATTTAAAATTATTATCACACAAGTTAATTGTTTTTACATGAGACTTAATTGTCATTATTATTTTAATAGGTTAATCGTGTCGTGTCGGGTTACAGGTTTAACACGACCTGTTTATTAAACGGGTTAGTCGGGTCATGTCGTGTAACCTGTAAATTAAACAGGTCGTGTTCGAGTTAACGTAAATGACACGATTAGTTAAACGGGTCGTGTTCGGGTTGACACTAATATTGTAATACTTGTACATTGACACGACCCGAACACGACACGCGAACCCGAATTGCCAGCCCTACCCACGCGGCAGCAGTGCCTTTTGTTAATTTTCATATTCTCAATATCCAATTATAATACTAATAGTCGTTCAAGTGTCACCAAGTCTGCATTTCGTGGCCTTTCACCCATGTGGCAGTAGAGCTTTCCGTTATTTTTCATGCACGGTTTCGAGTCTTGCACCCAAAAACTCTCTGTCCCAACTTAAGGTCTCAATCTTTAGAGACTAACTCGGGACCTCACATGGATTATGCAAACTCATCATCACACTTTATACATAAATATATTCAACTAGGATCATCTTATTTATAGTACAATATTCAAATATATCACTTCATAACTGAGTAGCAATATTGATATTATAATAATAATATGCATCACTCGTTTACTTGCGCCAATAAGGTAATTCATATTAAGGGCTTATCATTATTCACATATATACATATATGTAACTAGTCCATACGTGTGATCATTCAACAGGAATATATCGATTCCTTACTTAACAATGTACACATATATATATCATCAATCAAACCATCCCCCACACGTATGGCGATCCACACACACACACATATATATACAATCATACAATCGCCCGTCATTTATATTACCATCAATATCATCGTTACCACGCATTACACCTATAGGCTTATCGTTACAATATCATTCACATATTGTGACCACTTAGTTCATTATCGGCATCTCGCATTATCTAATGCGTCAAGTGTTTAAAACTAAGGCCGTTAATGTTTATAATAGTTCTCAAACCATATCATCGGGCTAAGCACTGATCATTGTGCTTTTAGCCCAATTAATACTGTGCGGCTCACTGAGTTATGTATATTTGAAGCGTCGACAACCTACGTACTATCAAGTTATATTTATTACTCCACTAGTATGTATCGTAGGTGCATACTCGCTACTAATGCTAACAAGATCCACATAAGGAATTAGGCTCAAAGGTTATTGTACACCGTTTTCACCCTAGTGATTTCTTGGTTCACTACACATGGATAACGTACAATAACCTAAATTGATGACATAAAAGTGTATATTTATCGTTTAGAATCCATAACCAACTCCTCTATACGCACCAATCCCAAAACCCCCAAATTTGTATGTTAAACATGAAACTAATAGTTGGATTCATGATGAATCTTAAAGTAAACATATAATGTCAATGGTGTAACCAAAAGCGGTAATCTCATATAAGTAACTTCATTATGAATGATAAGTTATTCAACATCTATTTCGTCAAGAAATTCCACCACTTTGATCATTGAGTAGTTTTATAATTTTTATATTAAAGGTTAATAGTAACTAAGTAAGTCCAAAGTGGGGTTTTGATGTGAATAAAAAGATTTATTGTAATATTTTGTTAATTCATATGATTTAGGCTATATGTGAACCATTTAGAAGCATCAATTTCAATATTTAAGCAAAATCCCAACACATATGAAAAACCCATTTTTAGAAAGTTAGGTTTTTTTGTATAAACAAATGTTAAAATCAAACCATAATAAGTTGAAAATTATGTTTTAGTACTAGATTTCCACCTTTACAAAGCTTTTCCCTTTAATTTGGAAGGCCGAATTGAGATGAAAGCCGACGAATTGCCAAATCCCCAATTCATAGTTTAAAGTTTCAACAATAGAGGATAGGGGATATAAAGGAGGAAAGATGGTGATGATGAATTCTTGATTTGAGGATGAAAGATGGTGAGAAATACCTTCAGAAGACCTCCCAATACTGAGGTTTTAAACCCCTATTTCTCTCTCTTTAGCATGTATTGGGGTTGAATGTATGTGTTTTGGTGTGTTTAAATAGTGAAAAATGAATGAAGATTCGTGGCTAGTGGAGTTGGATTGATCTAGCTTAAAGATGGATCGATCTAGGCTTAAAAATAAAGGTTCTGGCCTATCTGGATCGATCCAGGTAGAGCTGGATCGATCTAGGTGGCAGCTGAATTTTTTTTTGCTTTTGTGAGCCCAAGGTGAGCCTCGAAATGGTTAAATCTCAACTAGTCTAGACAAAAAGTTGTAGAGGAGAATGAAATAAAAATTTGGCCGTAAATGGGGATTCATTTGGAGATTGGATGAAAAAGTTATGGCTCCTCAAAGTTGGCCAAAAATTAACTTTTTTAAAAAGTTCAAAACATGCAATTAGCTTCCCGTTTCCGATTTGGGCCACTCGAAAAATGAAACGATTGATCTCACAAATTTAATATGCCTAACATGACATGCTAAAAGTATCGGATCAAGTTCGAAGGGCTCAGAACCCATTGCTCGCGTTCCAACAGAGATTTAGCCTCAACCGGGCTTAAAAGAAGTTCAACGCGAAAAATAGGACACGAGGTATTACACATACCCTAACTTATAACGGAGAAATTTGTACGATAAATATTAGGCTTGTATGATATAGAACGAGTAAACTTACGATACTCCGAAATTTTATTCATACAACTTTCTTTCACTTGTATCAAACATACGGGTTTAACTCACACGTATGGAAATAAAAAAAAATTCATACGAGTATGGGGCACTATAACCCGTACGAGTGAAGCATACTCGCATGGCACTATATATATATATTTTATTTATTTATTTGCCACTCTATTTCACAAAAAATAAATAAATGCTTATACGAATGTGCCTCACTTGTATGAGCTCATATTCTGAAGCATTTCTTCTTATTTTTGTTTATCTCAAAATTGATACCGGCGAAGCACACTCGTGTGGATATTTTTTATACCATGCCTGCTGTATATTCTCTCAAAACTTAGTTAATATTTACAAATTTCACTATAAATTTTAAACAATCACGCTGTGAATGCTCTAAAATAAAGGTTCCCCCCTGTTTGGGATTTCCCTTGATTTCTTCTCAGTCTCCCCGCTCTTATCTTCCTCCCATCATTCTTCCTCATCCCCTATTTTATTTCCTTGACCTTAGTATCTCTCTGGCTCTTATTTATATAATTTATTCTCCATGTTAGCCTAGCACAAATTTCTCCAGTCATACTTCTAGCCATTCCACTCTATGTTAGCCTTCATTTCTCTTATCTTGTAGTCTTATGTCCATGATGGAGGTTGTTTAATTCAAAGATGATGAGTCAACAATAGATAAATTATCAAAGAAAATTGTCGAGAAAACAATTTTTGGAAAAATTATAAACAAAGTTAGAGTTGCCAATATCATCCGCAATGCGTGGAACTCTAAAGGCGACTTCTCAATATCACAATGGCAAGGCCACAAAGCCTCTAATTGTTATTGGAATTAAATGAAGAAAATCGATTTGGACCAGAAATCCGTGTTAATTTGAATATGGCTTTTCACATAAACTGGAATAAACTTTTGGCCATTGGATTAGGGTTCAGACGTTATCATTCATCAATTCAGCTGAGGAGACAACCTCTAATAGAGGAAGGACAATACGGGAAATCACGTTGTCCCGCTAAATATAGGTAATGGGACAGGTAATTGAGCTGTTTGTCTAACGAGGATAAATGACCTGGATAAAAAGCACACGAAAGAATTGTATAGTATATAAAGGAAATAAGGAATTAATGGAGAAGTGAAGGGTTTGTTTAATTTAAGTTTTAAATCATTCCTGAAATACTACATTCCATTATAGAAAAATTATATTGTTTGGTTTGAGTTTTGGGTTAAGAATGCATTTTTCTAATAATGGAATATTCTTTCAAAATATCACTTTTAAATAGATGAGAATAAATGATTACTCTAACTATTATCCTTTAGATTTTCTTTTAAGATTATCTCTTAAAACCAAAATATCCCTTCTACTTACCAAGATAATCTTTTTTTTTCATTTATATTTTTTTTAAAAAAGGGAAAAAAAATTATTGCACTTTTTTACTGTTATAATTATTTTTTTGTCTTTTTATTATTAAATACATACAATAACTTTTCACATTTCTTAGAGCATTTCCAACCGTTGTGTAATTTTTTTTATGTAAATCATATGTGTCAATACATGTTTACACAAAAATTGAAGTGTAAAAAAAATATACTCCAATGGTACATTTTTAAACTTTTGTGTAAATTTTGAATAATCCAATAAAATAATTATGCATTTTGGATATCATTTTATACAATTTTTGATTAGGTTTTCTTGAATTTTGATATACATAATATTATAGCAACAATGGATCTTGATTTGTTGGCTTAATGAGTAGATTTTAAATATATAATTTTTATTAAAATATATGATTTCTATTAAAAGTTATTATATTTTAAAGTTTTATAAAATAATTGAGGAAAGAAAAAGCTGTCATGACAATGTAAACTTGGGCTGCATTTTATACATTCATTTCACATAAAAGCTAAATTTAAAAGATTGTTAGAGCTAAAAAAATTTACAAATTTTGTATATTTTACACATAACCTAAATATACACTACTATTGAATATGCTCTTAACAATAAAAATAAATTTTTACCTTTGTAAAATTGTTAGGACTTATTTTTTTTATTTTATAAAATGAAGAATGTTTTGATAATTTACACGTATTTCATCATATTCTCGTTTTAACCAAATTTAGAGATGTAATTTAACATTACAGAAAAGAAGAATTATTAGTTGAACCAAACATTGGCAATGCAACCGAGATACTAAGAATTGTTTTTTTTTTCAAAAATTTAGAATACCCATTTTATTCCCAAAAATCGAACCAAACAATTCCTAAGGCCTCGTTTGGATCACGGATTTTAGCACTCAGGAAAGGAAAGTCGTTTCTTTCCTTTGTTTGGTAAATACAAATTCCGGAAACACTTTTCCGAAATAAGAAAAAGTAGAGGGTAAAACCATTCTTCTCAAAACACATGGGATTGATTTTCCAATGTGATTTTCAAGTATTTATTATAAAAGTTTTAGACAATAATACCCTTACCTAAACACTTTCCATGCTTTACCAAACACAAGAAAAGAAATTTGACAGAAAATATAATTTTTTACATACATAAGAAATATAAGAGAATTGATTTCCCTTCCGTGAACCAAACGAGGACTAAGAGAAAACCTTAAGGAATTAAGTAATAGGATTCATTTTTGCCCATCAGTACTAAAAGTTACTTATCCTTGAACCAGGCCCAATCTACAAGCCCAAGCCCAACTCAACATGGGTATTATATGGTTACGCCGATTATTCTCTAATTAAAAGTTACCCAGCATGGGGCACATTTGACTCTCAAACTAATAGGCCCGCTTAATATTAATTAAAATTTTACGTATAATAAATTTTAAATGGTATCATCCTTTTTCTTCCGATAGTCAAAACCTTCTCTAAATTTTACATAAATTACTAAATTTACATAATTTACGTAAATTACTCAAACCTTCTTTAAGAGAACACAAGTAGCCTTCAATTGCTGTTAGTGCAGCCGAAGGCACAGACGGGTAATTATGAAAATTAGTTGGAAGCATCTATTACATAACAATAAAATAAAGGAAGTTTCTTCATAATTATTATATTAATTAACATACTTTTATATTAATGCCATTAATTATAGGTTTTTAATTGTATAACTGTGTTTAACAATAAAGCATTTTTTTTACTCCTTACATTAATGTCTTAATATTTTTCTTTCATAAAATTGTAGTCTTTTCAAATATCATAATTATTTCTTTTGTGTTCTCATTCATAGTACATGTTTATATACATATAACATATCGAATTCTTATTTGTATATATATGGCATTTGACCGGAGATAAAAGGGCAAAAAATATAAAAAAACTAATGATGAAATAGAGGTGATCAACTTCATATTAGAGAAAGAGAAGTTAGGATCATTTTTTGAAGAAAACAGGAGCCAGTTAACAATGAATTTTTTTCTTTTTTTTTGTAGGCGTTCATTGTTTTATGTATAATCAATTTTGAATAGAAAATAATAATTTTATCTCTACACTTTTCATAATTTTCTTACTGATAATGTATATATGTTTCATTTTATTTTTTTCAATAAACCAATTTGACAAGATAATTTTGGTATTGAAATTATTATTTCTTCGTAATTCTGTTAATGGCCGCACATTCGTCATGTTGTGTTTGGCCTAACTAATTTTGAATATTAATGTAAAAGTTTGTTTTTATGCAAGTTGATGTTGTAAAACATGAAAACCTTGCGCTTCAAATTATAGGTAGGAGGGAATTTTTTTAAAGGCCTACTAATTAACTTAAAGCTAGCTCGGAGAACTATATGATTTGATTGGGATTAATGAAATTAATTTTGAATCCCCAACTTCTAGCTATTATGTATGATATAATAGAGTCATAATACAATTTGAACCCATACCAACTAGCACTCATTACTTTTTAAGATTTCTGAAATACATGAAAAGCTTTTGTATCATATAATTTGAATTAGAAGGACAATTTTATGTATGTTTTTAATTTTTTTATTTAATTATAATTTTGTAAATGTCAACATATCATGTTGGTTACATGTTAGTCTAATGCTATAAATGTGTAATCCGATTCCGAATTTTGAAATTATAATTGGGGAAAAAATTAGTCTGCATAAT